>CM023952.1:23356824-23504581 GCA_013407115.1 Glycine latifolia | reverse complement strand
TAGGATCATCTACTGAAAGGCACATCTACTTAGGACTTGCCGCTCAATACCTGAATAGGGTCATCTACTTAAAGGCACATCTACTCAGGGTTTACATGGACGCCTATGGATTATCCCAAGGGAGATCATCCACCGAGTGGGAACATTCCCAAAGGGGTCCATAGTCCACTATTCTCTGATCAGAGAATGCTCACCTAATCACATAGTCATTACAAGGTATGACACTCTCACAGTGTCAATCTATCATCAATACCAACATGCCATAATGACATGTTCTCAATATCACAGTAACATCAATGTAAAGCGTACACTATAACAGTGTTAGCTGATCATCTATCACAGAATACACTCATAGAATTCCCTAATCAGAAGAATAGCATTCATTCCCTATCCTAGGGTTTAGTAACACTAATTATCATATATATGTCTGACATACCTACCAGCAATTCAATATCATTCCTAACACGATCACAGTGTTAGGTTTATCATCATTCATAGAACACTGGTACAGGGTTCATTCTCATAACACTATCTCAGTGTCTATAATCTATGCTCAGATACTCACATCATAACCCCCTCATGGTGTTTAGCTATAATTAATCAACAACAAGCCACAATGGCCTTTCTTTCAGCAGTACTCACACACATATATATATGTATATATATAATTCATACAATATCAATTTCATGGCATAACAAGCCATCACCCACTCGGGTGGTGAAACAAGAGCAAGGGAAGATCCCTAAGAATGATGAGCTTACCTGGCAAAGCCGTGCTCTGCAGCTCCACTCCTTGAGCGATGGCCTGCGTCACTGACACCCGCGGTGTAAAGCCCTAACAAAGCATACAACGCATATCACAGACCATTCATCATACAAACATGCACAAGCTCATCAAGCAGTCCTCAACTGCCACAAAGAAAGGAACCTTAGCCCTTTCCATGACCTCTAAGTCATCTAACTTAAGGTTCATCAAGCTCATCCATCACAAGCCCTTCCATAGACCCTCAGTGGTCTATTTTAGCTTAACCATGGCATCAGAGTTCCCACAGACTCAATACAAGCCATCCACAATGAGCTCAAAGCTCACACAACCCAACAACTCAGGGGTTTCCATAGGGCTTGAACGGTCTATATCACAAGACACTGTTCCCATGGCCTCTCAAGCACATCAAACCCATCAACAAGGCTCTAGCATGTCTCAATATCAAGTGACTCAGTCCAAGTCACACATACACAACCTAGAGCCAAAACCAACATTCACCAAAACACAAACCAAGAGCTAATCCTTCATCCTCTCGTCATTCTACACATATCTCTCTAAAGGACCCAGAGCTAATTCTAGCTTTATCACAAGTGGGTCACTATTCACTAAAAACCCCAACTCTTAAATCAACCAAGGAATCTCGAGTTTCTTACCTCAAAGATGGCAAGGAAGACCTCTGGACCACTTCCCCTAGCCCGGGTGTCCGTGAATCGCCACCGTTCCTCGCCGAACTCGAGTTCCAAGGATTTCCCTTAAGAAAGGGATTCTCTGATTTGGGGTTTTCTAGGGAAGATTGATGAAGGATTCAAGCTCAAAGAGGTTTCTCACAAGTTTGGTGATTAGAAGAAGTGATTTGGGTCACAAAACAAGGTCCATGGAGCTTGGGAAACTCTCCAATGGAGTGCTAGGCGCTGGAGGAAGAAGAAGAAGCAGTTTTTGCAAGCAAAAACGCGAAAATGGCCTTTTATAGGCCCCCAGCGAGAGTCTCACGCTACTAGCGTGGCCCCCCACGCTACCGGCGTGGAAATCCAGTGGAAAATGGCTTTCTGGAGCACTTCCCACGCTACCGGCGTGGAATTCCTCCAACTCCAAATCCGTCGCAAAATCCGTCGCCAACGCTTTTTCTGATGGAATATAGAAAATTTAAACTTTTCTTTCTTTTTCTCTTATTTATTAAACCTAGGTTATTATATACAAGGTCTATGTTAAACTCAACATCCATATTTGGAGGTAAACTAAAGACTTTTCCAAAATAATATCTTGGAATTCGCACACTACAGGTATAGCTAACACATCATTTTCAGCCTATACTTTAGTAGAAAACAAAAGCATGTATCCTTGAGCCCCCTCAACTAAAGACTTAAGGCAGCCAAAAACAGGAACAATGGAATTGAACATAGAAGAATCAAAATTGACATTGGTTGTTTAGCCATGGAAGTAGTTTTATCTGAACAATTTATGACACACAATTCAAAGACAACCAATTCATACCAAGTATGAGATCCAAACCAGACAAAGGCAAGCATATAAGATTAACATGATAAATCACGTCGTGATACACTAAAGGACAATTAAAGCAAGCAATGGAAGTAACAAACTTCTTTTTTGCAGGAGTAACAACACTCAAATCAAAAGGCAATTTAGATATAGGCAAGGTTAAATATTTCACGCAATCAAGAGATATGAACGAATGTGTCGCTCTTGAATCAAACAATACAATTATTTTTCTTTCTTTAATAAAGCTTATACCTTGAATCAACCATCAAACTCCTTCACCTTTTCCCCTTATGTCATAAGATACCCATATTTATATGGTTTATATTGATATTTCATGGTTTAAATTTTGCATATACTGATATGGTTTACACTTACTAGTATAGGTTGCACTTGACTGAGCACATAGTCATGTAATAGACCATGTGTAGTTATTGACATACACATGATTTATTCAAAATACTTAAAAATAAGCAATTAACAATTATATGTTTTTTTAAGAAATCAAACACACTTATGCATATTGCATTGATGCAACACTCAACAATTACATCAAATATAACAAAGACAAAAATATTCTTTTGATCCTTCACCGTGACTTTTTTTTTTGTTTTTAACTTAGTCTCTTAAGTTGAAAAAGTTATACTTTTGTCCTTGTGTCTCTGTTACATCAAATAGGTCATTTCATCAAATTACCATTGTAATGATGCTAACTTTAGTTCACATGTCATTGATGTGACATCTCTCATAATTTGTTATGTGTAACTAAATTAATCAAGTTAGTATGGTAAATTGACAAAAGAACCAATTTAGTCTAACATATACCAAAGTAAAACTTTTTAAACTTATACAAGCAAACTGTAACTAAAAAATAATGATCAAAATCATATCTAAGCATGTTACAAACATATGCTTCGCTTTTGGAAAAAATTTAGTCACCACCCTTACAAGTAAAAATCATGCAATCATTAGACACATAGTATAACAAAAATTGACTAAGGGCATTATAGTTATTGGGCTTGACAAGCATGTAATCATTGGGCATGTAGTGTATGAGTGCTAAGTCATCATGCTAAGTCATAATTATAGAGTCTATACTTATTGGTTTTAGCCAACATTTTTTCTATGTGGTTTTCTATTACAAATTTATGTCTTTATTTGGACTTTGTGCTTTTGCAACTTATTGATTAATGTTTGTTTTATTTTACTAATGGATCATGATGTTTACGCAAGGGTTCATTTACCTTGCAACTACTCTTAGCGGTTTTAGGCCACCAAATATTGATGAAAATACGCCATTTTATTCACCACCACCTACCAGAGTAACTCCATTTCCATTGCTACTACCCCCTTCTATAGGATATACTTAAAAAAAAGTTAGTGGAATCTAGTCCCACTCCATTTCCTCTGCCACTACCTCCTACTAAATGATATACTTCAACAAGCCAATGGCCATAGAACCCATTCCTACTCAAAGGAAACAATAATAATTAAGAGTTTTCTAGGTATTGTATTTTCAATTAGTTCATGATGTAAATGCACATATACAATATGTATAATTTTTTGGAATTATGTACACTAAAGTAAGTTGTTGCAAGTGCACACATTAAGTGTTGGTTTGTTTATCCTTTAAAAGCATTTTTATTGCTAGATCTTGAGCTCAAGATCTGATCTTCACTAGATCTCCCAATAAATGAGGTGAAGAGATCTCCAACATGGAGAATGAGTTCTTGTAGAAGATCCCTCAAAATTTGCACATTGTTTAAAAAAGAATAAATTTTTTCTCTCTTCCTAAGATCTCAAAATGAGATCTACCATTAAAGAAAAAAATTAGAGAGATCTTGAGAGATTTTCAATCCTATATGGTATAGAGTTCACCAAAAAGTGGTCTAAGATTCCAATTTGAGATCTATCACTAAAGATGCTTTAACTTATATCTTGACTTCATACAAAGATTAAATGCACATATTAGTTGCATTTTTTTGGGACTGTTACACTATTAGTTGTCGTAGGTGTCCTCATTGTATGTTTTTTTTTATACGTTGACTTATGTCTTTATTTCATATAGAGGTTAAATGCACATGTTAGGTGCGTTTTTTTCTTTAAATTGTGTACACTAATGAAATTAAGTTGTTGCGAGTGCATCTACTACTACACGTATACAATAAAATCTTTATTATTTTTACTATTATTTATAAAATTATGTATTTAAAATAGAGAAATAAAATGTATATTAATAAATACATAGTAAATTAAAATATTAAAATTTACAATTAATTGAATCTATTCATATTTTACTCATTGTGTCTTTGTTTAAAGATTGAATCAATAAAATTCACATTTAATATAAAACTAGTGCAATTTAATTTCTCTGTTTAATGTATAGATAAGTATAAAGTTTATGATTGCATGCATGTTATCCAAATATTTTCGCCATTAAGTTGATCCAAGTGGATTATACAATACGTGTAATGCGTTATTGTTGGGATGCCAATGCATTTACGAAATTTTTATTCTTACAACTTTTTTTATTTATCAAGATCAACACCTTTAACCCAAGCTAATCGGGACCGTTGGTAGATGAACCCAATGATAAATCATAAATAAAACCAAAAAAAGAGAAAGGGAAAGGGAAAGAAAAAGAAAAAAAGGAGAAATAAGACAAAAGAAAAAAAAAAGAAGCTAAAATAAAATAATAGTAAAAAGAAGGAATGAAAAAATGAAGAGGAAAATAATTAAAAAATAAGAAAACGACTAAAATCTCATATTTATTTATTTTTTCCTAGGTTTTTCCTCAATAAATTAAGTGAATATATAACACATAATACATATAGAGCAATGGAAAGACAATTGATATCCCATTCCTTTTTTTTTTCTTGCTGAAAATTAGCTTCCGAAAATCACTCTCCAAAAAAATTTACTTTTGAAAAAAAAGATACAAATGAAAAGTATATTAGTAAATGTTAAGAGTCTAAATAACAATTGCCTTATTTGAATAGGTCTATGCGCTTATTTTTATAAGCATTGTCGAAAAAACTTTTAAAATGAGATTAAACCTTTAAAGTGCAATGAATAATAGGTTAGACTCAAATTTCATATGTATAAAAAAAGACTCAAACTTTAATATTTTTTACGAATATTAAACTTAGGTTGTCTTTAGTTTAGAATAAGATGAGATAAATTTTGTACTTTTCATGTGAGAGAGTCATATTTTTTACACTTTAATTTGATTAAAAAATTATCTTTTATTTTTATCTTCTGAACCAAAATTACCTTAAGCATGTGTCTGGCTGATTTATTAGCACCCTGCACGATAGGAGAAAACAAGTGTTGTATAAAGTTTATAAATATTTTGTATTGAATTTGAGCAGCCTAACACATTGAGAGCATAGGATTAGGAGTATGGAGGCACATGTTGTTTAGGGAAGGGTGAAAAAGAGAAAGGAATAGGAATGCGGTGAAAGATAGAATTGGCAAATTGTATGAAGAAAAGAGTGAGACGCAGTGAATATATATAGATATCTTAAAGGGCATTGGGTCTTTTGTTTGCCTCACTCACCTTGGCCTTGGCTGGTGGGTGTGGTGTGTGTGGCTGGCTGTAGTAGGGCTTTGCTGTGCGGGACTCCACTGAGTAAAGAGTAAGCCTCCTTCTCACTCTCTAATCTATTTCTGAACTAGGTTTTGGTTGCAGAGAGATGGGAGAAAGGATTCCGTGTGGGAGTGGGAGTTATTTCCAGTTCCCTCCTCCGCCATCTCCCATTCGCCCTTCTTCTTCAGATCGCGATAGGTATTTGGCGGAACTACTCGCTGAGAGGCAAAAGTTGGTACCCTTTCTCCAAATTCTTCCACAATCTACCAAACTCCTAGCTCAAGGTATGCTCCTCCACCTGATTGCTTAATTGCTTTAGGGTTACATCATCATCATCATCATCTCTTTAATTAACAGAAATCAGACGCATGTCCGGTGGTGGTGGCGGCGGCGGCGGCTTTAATCATGAGCCTGCAGCAGACACTCCTCCTCCATTATTTAGGCCTATGGATTTCGAGGGATGGGCAATTGAGGTGCAGCAGGAAAAATCAAATCCCCAAAGGATGATGGGTTGGCCTGCTCCTGTAGTCAAGAGAGTTATCAGGCTTGATGTCCCTGTAGACAAATTTCCAAATGTATGTATGCAATACCACTTCAAACTTGTCTTTTTTCGACTCTAATCTTATGTAATAATAGCTTTTACACTCCTTCATATCTCAGCAGTATAATTTTGTTGGCCGAATTCTCGGACCTCGTGGGAACTCCTTGAAAAGAGTCGAAGCCATGACCGAATGTAGGGTTTACATTCGAGGCTGTGGCTCTGTCAAGGATTCTATTAAGGTATACTTGCCATCTAACTATAACCCCCACACCTATACAACTTTTTTTCTCAACTGCTTCTTCTTTATAGGAAGAAAAGCTTAAAGACAAACCCGGATATGAGCACCTTAAAGAACCATTGCATGTGTTGGTGGAGGCAGAGTTTCCAGAGGATATAATCAATGCTCGCTTGGATCATGCAGTGGCAATACTAGAGAATCTTTTGAAGCCTGTGGTATATGTTGTTATAGTGCGTGTGTGTGTGTTTTGCATAATAAATAAATTGTGCCATGGGCTATCTTGCTAATCTTCGTTAACCTGCCACTGCCAGGATGAATCCCTTGATCACTATAAGAAGCAGCAATTGAGGGAATTGGCTATGCTCAATGGTACTTTGAGGGACGAAAGTCCAAGCATGAGCCCAAGTATGAGTCCAAGCATGTCACCTTTTAACAGTACTGGAATGAAACGAGCCAAGACAGGAAGATGACCCTGAAATGATAGCAAACGTGATCTCTTAGACTTTTCACACCCTTGGGCTCAATCTCCACAGGATGACACATGGTTTACGCTTGACCCCTATTCTTTTGGCCACTATAACCTGACTGTCGTTTTGCTTATAGTATTAACTATTTTGCAGGTGCTACTTGGTTACAGTAGCGTACTCCTAGTTCAACACCTTTTTTTCCTTCTTCTTTTTTATTTATTATTTAGCATTTATCAAATTATTAAATTATATACATGCATATGCATGGTATTGACTCAAACTAAATAAGCAGCAAATGGAGAGTCTTTCATTATTGTGACATGAATATTTTTGGCATCACTGTTCAATGAAAGTTGATTCAGCTTGTAGTTTTAACTGTGGCTAATTAAATTTTCAGTGTCTAAACTTTTTAAAATTTGATTTTTAGTTTTTAAATTTTTGTTTAACTAGTAAAGATTCCTCAATTTTTTTATTAAGATTTTTAGTCCTTAGACTTTTATTCAACTTGTTAGTGTTTGTTAACTATTTTTTTAGTCCTTGAATTTTCATTAAATAAATAAAATAATTGATTCAAATTTTTGTTCATCAACTAAAAGTTGAAATTTCTAAAGTTTATAAACCTTGATCAGTTAAACAAAAATTTAGAAACTAAAAATTGAATTTCAAAAAAATTTAGTAACTAAAAACTTAGTTAATCCTTTTAATTATTTACTGGATTTTGAATTTGAACTATGAAAGTCACGCTGCTAATAGCCCAAAGTATTGTGTTTAGATTTAAATTTTATAAATCAACAGTTGGCTGAAATAAATTGTAGCATCTGCATTACTGCTGCTGCTCATTATGCAGGAGGACGAGTCTAGAAAGTACTAGCTAATTTGGGTGCTTCGTATCGCGGAATTAAAGACACTAGTATACTAATTTACGAACAGAAACCATGAGTTCGTGCCTCTTTTATCTACCAAATATATAGATAAATCACTAGTAAATTAGATTGACAACACCATGAGCTAGAGAGATAAGATCTTGCCATGTTTTTCGCCTCTACACCACATAAAAACCCGGAGTTAGCTTTATTTATACGGTCAGTTGTACACAGCATATATATTTCTTCACAACTTTTGGAATAAAAAGTCTCCGGGCCAAATGCATAATAATGGAAAAAATGCGACTGTACCATAACAAAAAAAGGTTCAACCTAAGACAGCTAAATTTAGATCTAGCATTTTGTACATTTGTTGAAGGTTGTGACCAGTTACGTAAATCCCCATCATCATCACGTCCTTTACAACAAGTACTTGAGTGCTATCCAAAAAATTAACTTTTATAAAGCCACAGGCATACATAAATTGTTAACATCAATCAGTTAGTTTTGTAATAAAATACTCTGTAGTTATACTCTTTGTTAGTGCCAAAATTTACGTAAGGACTTCTTCATGGTCAAATGCCCCTTGCTTTATTTCAGATTCAAGGATGAAAACGAACTTGGCCGTCTTATGAATGCATTGAACATCTTTCACAAGAAAAATATAACTGCCGACAATATTACTACAATAAATAATAAAAAAAAGCCTTGATTATTTTTGAAAGCAAATGTCCTCGAAATATAACAAGCCATTCATTCATGTACATCATATATTACCTATAACATGTCAAGACTACAAGATCATACATATCAACAAATTTCAGGTGTATCATACTCTTGATGACACCATCCAATCACTCTGCTAAATAGCCTTCTCTTTTTCTACTTTTTAGATAAACAAATATCCATGAAAAGAAAAATAAATGAATAGCATTACAAACAATCAATTGATTCTTGTCTCCAAAAAAGTCTTAACCTCATCATAAGTCCAACGTCGTATCCGTCTTGGGCAAGCAGCAAAAATTTTAAAAGGCAAATGCTAACAAGGGCTACAAGGACACCTATTAAGGATCTAAAAATATAAGTACTGTAATATATTAATTGTGTGCATTTCATCATTTATTTTCGATTTTTTAATTTTAACTAGTGTCCATGCACTTGTTAGCATAACGCATTTCAAAATAATAAAACTCGCACAAGCCTGCAATCAAAAGATTCAAGGGTATTATGACATAATTACCATAAATGTGTGCTTATAAAAATAGATCACTCCCCTTCAAAATATAAAACCTAAAAAAATTCAGGTGACAGTGCATGACCCCACCTAATGGGGTGCGGAGAGGGTAGATGTACGGAACATTACCCCTACAAGTGGATAGGTTATTTCCAATATTTGAACCTAAAGAGGTCACAAGTAAAAAAAATTAGCGTTATGCTAGGATTCACCCTGTAACCCTAATAATAATAATTTAACAACAAATGACGAGAAGGACATCATCACAAGATTATTTCTAAACCAATTATATCTCATTAGTCACCTCCAATTCTTGCATCAATAAAGAAAAAGAGGTAATTACTCTTTTGGTCCCTTATGTTTATGTCTTTATTCAAGTTGGTCCCCTATGTGAATGACTTTATCCAATTTGGTCCTTTATGTTCTTTTACCAAATCCATCCTTATGTTTACAAATGTTAACGTTTGCCAAAACATCATTTTCCACCCAATGCCGTTACTGATCTGCACATATGTCCATTAAGTCCTTCATTAGACTGATTATGTTGCTAGGTTGTGAATGTTAAGAAGCTTGGCCTAATGGTTGGATAGAGGCACACAGCAGCATCCAAGTCCTCAAGGCCATGAAGGCACCAGAAAACAAGCCTATTTAGCACTGCTGCCAATACCAATGTGTATGGGACCACCTAGAACATCTACAGACACTGTCCCAGCTTTAGAGTGTTGGTTGTGCTGGTGGCTCGAAATGATGCTTGTGTGTGAAGAGGTGTGAGCTGTATGTGTCTATCTGAGAGGATCAACACCTTGAATCTCTGAACCTAAGAGGATAAATCAAGGCAGTGCCTATGTATGTGAGACTAGGTGAGTTAGAGACAAAAATACTCAAAAGGTCACATAGAAAAGTAGAATGTAATAGAAAGACAATCCGGTAGTCAGGTACAAACACACATCACCAGCCACATAATCAGTCCAATTAGGGTTAACAGATATGTGTGCATGTTAGTAACAGCGTTGGGTGAAGAGTGATGTTTTGGCATATGTTGTTAATGTTTGTAAACAAAAAGAACTGATTTGAATAAAAGAGCACAAGGGGCCGTTAGGATCCAATTGCAAGATATAAGATTCTAGTGTCGGGTTTATAGGGTTTTGGGCTCTCCAACCACAACAGCTAGCTTTTGTAGTGTGACTCTCCCAAGATTCTTATCAATTGGTATTAGAGACTTCCACCATGGCTCTCAGATGCAAATGAGCACTGTGCGAGGTGATGTTGGCATTGCACTGTTTGCCTGAGACTAGTCAAAGAAGGCTAGTGCATAGCCAGTCAGCATAGGCACCGGGACTGCAAAGCATGGTGGCACATTAGGGTGCATTTTCAAGGTATGGGACTTAAGTCCTTCATTGGAAGTATGGGATTTTAGTGTGGGGTTTACAAGGCTTTAGGCTCTCCAACTACACAGCTAGCTTTTCGGTGTGACTCTCCCAAGGTTCTCATCAAGGATCAAATTGAATAAAGGACTTAACATAAGGGGCCAAAGAGTAATTTTACTTTATTTTTTAAATTTTTTTTGCAAAAAGATTACTATATGTCACCAATAAGGATGTTTAAATTCATTGAAGTATAAATCTAAATCTTCATAACCAATTTTGTTAATGATTATGTTAGGGGCAATTGTTAAGGAGTCGATATGTAAAATGATTAATAGGAAATCATAGTAGAGATAAATGGGTAATATTAAATGTTATACAACATCAACATCAACAATACTTTTAATCCAAGTTAATTGGGGTCGATGGTAGATAAACCCAATGATAGATCGAAAATAAGACAAAGAAAGAGAATGGGAGAGGGGAAGAAAAAAGTGAAAATAAGACCAAAAAAGAGGGAAAAAAAACTAAAATGAAAGAGGGGTGAAAAGAAGAGGGGAGAAATGAAGAGGAAAATAACTAAAACAAGGGAACGACTGGAACATAAAACTACTAATGAGTTTAACCCTCCACTCCACCAAGCTTATAGTTTTTTTTTCACTCCGTCCTAAGACATACAGTCCGTCAATCTATATCTCATTCCATTAGGTCTTGTTTAACTACCTTTCCCCAAGTAAGTTTCGGTCGACCTCTATCTCTCTTTATGTCGAGCTCTTGGTACCAAACTCTTGTTCTTATGAGAGCATCCAGTGGTCGTCTCATAACCTGCCCAAACCACCTCAATCTATGCTCCCTCATCTTTTCACATACCGGTACCATTGATACCTTTCGTCGAATATCCTCATTTCTTATCTTATTCATTTTCGTATAACCACACATCCACCTTAACATCTTCATTTCTGCTACCATTATTTTATGCTCATGTTGCCTATGTGTTGACCAACATTCCGCTTCATATAACATTGCCGGTCTTACAACTGTTCTATAAAATTTTTCTTTTGGCTTAAGGGGAATTTTGCGGTCACACAAAAACCCCGATGAGCTCACACAAAAACTCTGATGCACTCCGTCATTTCATTCATCCTGTTCTGATTCTATGATTTACATCCTCATCAATCTCACCACTTTTTTGCAAAATTGATCCCAAGTATCTAAAACCATAGTTATCAATCCTGGATAGCGGAGCGAAGCGGCCGCCCTCAAAACTGGGATAGCGAGATAGTGGATAGTGGGATGACCGCTATTCTTCTTCTTCTTCGTTTTCTAATTCTTGCATCCCCTCCAATAACTCATTTTCAGAAATTTTCTGCTCATAGGCTGCCTTCATTTCCAATTTAACATCTTCCGGTATTTTTCTACAAGCACCCACATCTCCTCTTATTCCGAGTTGATGCTTTTTCGCTCTAGTAATTCCCCCGGTAGATGTTTTCAAGCAATAATCACATGTCACACTCTTCCTATTGTTCTTGTTCCGTAAGCTGCTCCACTTCCAAAAGATGTCAATCCTATCACCTGTAGGCTTAAATATTGCAGTTGAAGATCCCACTATTGGCGCGGTATTAGTTGTATTGTTATTTCCTTGTTGACTAGACATTGGTGGTAGGGAACCAGAGGTCATGATTCTGCTGGGCAGAATAAAAAGACAAAAAAAAAAAAACGAAAACAAAAAAAGAAAAAAAAAGAAACAGAATTAAAGAAAAGGAAACAGACACCGACAGAAAAGGAGAAGAAAGAAAGTAAGAAACAACAACAAAAAAAGCAAAATCTCGACCTTGACGGCGAAGGAGAAGAAAGAGCTGCCAGAGAAGAAGAAAGAGACGTCGAAGACGGAAACGACTCCAAAAAAGGCCGCCGGAGAAGGAAGAGCTGCTGGCCGGAGCAGGTAGAATCGTCAGAGGTTTGCACGCGCAGGGAAGTAGGGAACGAAGGTCGCACGAGAAGGAAGAGCCCTCTTTAATGACTAAAAAGTGAGGGCATTTTCGACCTTTCCCTCGCACAGAGAATCGCAGACGCGTCACTGTGATCGCGCGCACTCCGCTACCCCCCTGTCGCGGCCGCAACAATAAAACGCACCGCTACTCTACCCATCGTAGTGGCACATGTCCGCTACACCACGATCGCGGGCGCGACACCCGCTATTGATAACATAGTCTAAAACATCTTTCTTGGGTACCTCTTGACCAAGTAGATGCATTGTGTCTTGATCATCATCTCTTACTTGTGAAAACTCGCACTTTGTATACTCCGTCTTGCTCTTGCTTATCGTGAATCCTTTAGACTCCAAAGTGTTTATCCACAATTTCAATTTCCTATTAACATCATATTTAGTCTCATCAATAAGCAAGATATCATCTGCAAAAAGCATACACCACGGCACTTCCTCTATATCTTTCATTAGTTCATCCATCACTAAGACAAAGAGATAAGGACTAAGAGCTGAACTTTGGTGAGCACCTACTATGATAGGGAAATATCTTGATGTTCCATTACAAGCTTTCACACATGTGATAGCCCCATCATACATATCCTTGATTACATTAACATACTTTAATGCTACATTTTTCTTCTCAAGAATCCACCATAAGACTTCTCTTGGGACCCTATCATATGCTTTCTCAAGATCTATGAACATCATATGTAAGTCTTTCTTCTTTTTCCTATACCTTTCCATTAATTGTCGCATCAAGAAAATAACTTTCATGATATATCTTCCTGCCATAAATCCAAATTGATGAGGACGAGCCTTGGCACAACAATAAAGTTGTGTTTTTTGTGACTTGTTGATCATAGGTTCGAGTCCAAAAACAGCCTCTTTGCATATTCAAGGGTAAGGTTGCATACAATATCCCTTCCCCTTACCTGCGCACAGTGTGGAACCTCCGGACAATAGGGTACGTAGTATTAAATGTTATACATTACAATAAATAAAAAAACTACTTTTGGATGCTCAAATATTATACTTTAGGACAATGGTTAGCAAAACCATTTTTCTAATAATCCTCAGAATTACTAAGAATAGAAGGATATTAAATATTAAAAAGATGTTTCAAGACTATATAACAAAAGGACAAAACTAAGTAGAATACCTTAATTGCTTTTGATATTGTTCTTAAATCAAAAATAAAGTTTCAATTTAGTAACTTGCATATTAGAGGACGGTAGAAACTATAATTTTGATTAGAATACAACACGAAAAGCATCTAAGGTATTGCAGCTAAGTTTTGTTCATAACAAAAAGGCAAAACGTAGGTACATTACCTCACATTCTTTTAATATTGTTCTCCAATCAAAATTTTGGCTCGGTAACTCACATAATAAAGGTTGGCAATTACCAAAGTGAAACTCGAATTTTGATTGGAGTATAACACCAAAAGCCCACAAGGGATTACACCTAAAGTTTAAATTCTTTATGGAAAGGTAGTATATGGACAGCAGCTGCAGGAGCATTAAAAAACTCGACATGTAAATAGGAAGGTTGACAGATTTCAATAAGTGATAAAAGGAAGATGGAATAGGAAGGAACCTTGAAGATGTTGAATTGCAAAGGTGAGTCTCAGTCCCTTAGGCCAAGCTCAAGCTCTAACTCATCATCCTCTTCAAACAATTTCAAAAGACGAGCATATTGCTCCTCCCTTTTCTTCTTCCGCCACAGCTTAAAAAGTACAAAGGAGAACAAAGAAAAGAGCACAAGCACAATTAATACAATGATAACTATAGCACTAGTGCTTCTGCCGGCATGAGGTTCTGTCTTTGTAGCATCTTTTGAAGCAGGTGGTGAGTCGTCGGAAAAACCTAGAAAGGAAATTAAAATTGAATGAGACACGCATTCAAACCATTTTTAATCTAAGCGGGGAAATATTATACAACGTTTATTTGGGTGCAGTCATGTTTATCGCAAAATTTAAATTGCAAATTTAGGGTTTCCTAGAGCATAGATTGAATAGCAAAAAAAAAAAAAAAGAGGTTAGGTTAAGGAGAGAACGAACCAAGAATGAAGTGCAAAGAGAAAGCAACGAGGATGATACTTAGCGATCCGCTTCTTTTAATTGAATTCATCTCTGTGCGATGCGATGATCAATGCGATGCCAAAACCTCTTCTTTTCTCTGAATGACAATAATGTTGAATGGACCCTTTCCCTTTTTCCCCATCTTCATTTCATTACATTATTACATTCTTTTGAATTCATCGCTTTCCAATATTTTTTTTTAATGTTTAAAATAAATACATTTCAGGTACAGGTAGGGCAGGGATATTTGTGGGTCGATTCGGATCGATTTTATCCAAATTTAAAATTCAATTCAATCAAATTCAATCGGTTCGATCGGTTTTCAGAAGAAAAAATTGGAACCCAACCCAACTCAACTCGTTCATGATCGGTTTGATTCGGTTTGGTTCAACAGGTTACCCATTTAAATTTTTTTTTTTAGAACTACTATTTTATATCATAATTTTTTCAAATATCCAATACAATTAACACAATATTATCAAATGTATGAAAGTAGTAAAATTGATTCATTTAATACCATCAACATAATATTCTAAAATAGACTTATAATATAAATTAAAACAAAGATTCTTGAACAATATTTACTATAATAGTCTGAATCACAATTATTAATTACAAACTAAGATTTGCTATAACCAAATTTGTTGTAACCAGATTTACTAAAACAAACAAATGAACAAAATATGATTCATTAATATTATAAACACGGCAAATAAAATATGAAAAAAAAAGTGAAACAAATAATAATATATCTGAAAGTAATACATTAAGAAGTTTTAGCACTTGCAGTTTCAACACTTGGAGACCCAATATTAGCATTATTTAAAGTCAAACCAAACAACTCTAAAAATTTAAACACAACCCTGTTAGCACAAAAATTAATTGATATTTTATACACATATAAAAAAATGAAATAAGATATTACACACCTGATTCTATCTTTTCTGCTTCATTTATTTTAACTTGCAAGTCATTAACATTTTGCTTAGTAGATCTAAGCTAATTTTGGGCACAAATAAGAGCTTCAACAATAATAGGATTCAAGGAATTATGAAATGAATCTAGAATTCTACCCCTTGTACTAAATGCAGACTTAGATGATACAATAGATACATGAATAACCAATATATCTCTAGCCATACAGAAAATAATATAATATTTAGATGCCTTCAATTTCCACAAATTCAAAATGTCAAACTCAAGGTGATCATCTTCAACATCATCCTCCAAATACTTATCTAACTAATTTTTTTGCACCTCACCCTATTTTTTCTTGATTTTCATTCTAAATTTATCATCTCAATCATCATCCTTATCATCTTTGTCATTATTATGTTGTGAGACCATGTTTGAAGTCAATGTACTAGTATTAGTTGAATTGCTACTAGAATGAGAAATGGAATGTTCTAGTACATATTGTTGAATTAGTTTTTGAATGAGGTCTTTCAATTTTTTCATCATGTTCATGCTCTTCTCAACACCATACATACGATTAAAACAAAATTGAATGTACTCACATTTATAACGAGGATCAAGGAATATAGCAACAAGCAAAAGGTAGTTAATTCCATTATTTTCCCCATATTTGTTAAACTTTGACTGCATATTTATTGTCATCATTTGTATCACTATGTCATCATTATAGGAAGAAATAATTTTTTAATTTTTAATATATATATATAAATAATAAAATTTATATTATTATTACAGGTTCACGGATTGAGTCAACAGATCTATAAATCTAAACCTGTGACTCAACCCATACATTATTGATTTTGATCGGATCGGTTCAATTTTGACACAAATGCATAAATGACCCAACCCAAATAGTTAAGATCAGTTCATATCAATTCGGGTTCACAAATGACCCGTACCCGTGAATACCCCTAGGTACAGGTCAATTTATTCTTTAATCAATATTGACATTAAAATTTAGATAAATACTTAAATAACTCCATCAAAAGTTTCTTCTCATTATTTCTTTTTTTTTTCTGAATTTAATTAAATATTGTTATTTAATAACAAGCCATATGATAAGTTTGTTAAAAATTATTCTAATTTTTAAAATGGTTTTTAATTTGTTGACACTTAAATAAATAAATAAAAATTACACTTCCAACTCAACATTTAAACTCTTTGTTTTTACTTTGTATTTTTTAATTCATATAATTGTATTTTGTATAATAATATAAATTGAGAATTACAACTTACAATCAACAACATTATCATGTCGACGTATTTTAAGTCAAAAGGAAGAGGGATATAAACAAATATTATAAAAATTTAATTGATAAATAATCTATAAATATCTAACATTTTCTTTGAACAATGCGAGACATGCTTGATAGTGATAAATTCTCGAAATTCAACTAACCTAAAGTTTTGCCCATAAAAAAAGTACTCGAAATTTAGCGAAAATGGGTCATTTATTTACAATTGATAGGACCGTACTTTTCACAACGCAAAATGAAGTTTTGTATAGTTAGGCCTTATTATTAATTAAAAAATCACAATTTATAAGTCTCACTTTTTATTTAAAAATTTTCACTCATTGTTTTTATCAGTTTTTTATTTTTTAATAATGCTTAACGCTAGCGCTCTCAAACATGAAAGTACCCAACCCAAAACTGAAGTCCTGTGACATAGTATTTGTAGGAATTTATTAAAACGAACAATCAATTATATCTTAAAAGCATTTTTTTCATAAATAGTCCCTCAAATAATAATCTCTTAAATATTAAAAAAAATCATATTACATGTCCACCAAATATTAAAAAAATCCTTCAAAAAACAGTCCTCAAATATTCAATATTTTTAAAACTATTTACATAATCTCATTATTTTGAAAATGCTACTTCAAATATCATTTTTTCATTTTTGATCCCCACAAACACAGATGAGGCCCGAACCGCGTATCGTGAGCATATTGAAATTCATACAAACATCCACGGATAAATAAATTGCTATAGTCATAATAGATAATGTGTACCAAAATCAAGCATTTTTAAGTTTCAGCGTTGAAGATCCCAAAACAACTATAAAAGAAATAGGATAGAAACCAAAGACATACGAAAAAGACACACGACAAAAATCATAGAGCATTTTGACTAGGGACTAAAATTTTGTTTCTCACTTAAAGCACTTGGCATCCAAAAGAGGTTCTCCCTCAAATGGTTCATAATCCTCGATCATCTGATTGACGCGCTCTTTCTGAGTTTCATCAGAGATGTCAACCTTGGTCCAGTCGTAGAGCTCCATATCATAGCATTCATCAATCACAAATTGTGGAATCTCTTGGCCGCGGAAGAGCCACAACCCCTTCACCTTAAATGGTGCCTGTGATCCAATCACCAGCATCTTTCCAAAAGCATACTTGCGAGCCAGGTCCATCCTCTGAAGAAATCCACCAACCTTGTTTAATGTAACAAAGGAAACTGTGTTCTCATCATTGTATTTGTAATCACAGAACCACAGAGAATATCCCTCTGGATCGTACATGTCCCAAAATCCTGCAAAATTAAAATTTAAAAGGAGGATTAAAATGACATGCATCTCATATTCATGCCATCATAATAGAATGAATAGCTATACCTTTGATTGCAACCTCCCGGAAGTTGGTCTTGGTGTTTGAGTAGAGTCTTTTCCACTCATCCAAGATCATCTTGCTAGGAGGAAGAAGATCAAGAGGATTCTTGGGCTTGGGCTTGGGTGCCTCCTCCTCTGGTTCTGCTACTTCTTTGGGCTCTGGTTTAGCAACTTTCTTTGGTTCATCCTTAGGCTTGGGCTTAGATTCCTTAGGCTGGGAAGGCTTCTTTGCCGATGGAATAGGTGGAATAGCCTCAGTTTGCTTAACCTGACCTAGAATCTTTCTAAAGTTAGGCTGGTTGACCATGGTCCAAAAGTATCGCTCGACGTGAGGGAACTCAGAGGTGAAGCTCTTAACTAAGAGCTGGCTGAATCCTAAATACAAGTTGCATGTCATTATGATGTCAGCAAGGGTAACAGAATGGCCAACCAGGTAAGTATTGCAGGCAAGATGAGTGTTCAAGGCCTCAAATGCTCTCTTCAACGCAGAATTTGCACCCTCCTCAACCTTCATGCAGATGTATTATTTCAGAATTGGACATACATGATGCAACATATTGATACTCAAGACTAGAATGTACAAAGCAATAGCTTACTGGAGGAAGGTATGGGGCAAATCCAAGTCTTGGTAGGTACAATTTCATGATATTAACATCGATCTCCAAGGATGAAAAATCAATCCACTGGTCAATGTGGGCCTGAAAAATCAAATCAAATCAAATCAAATCAAATCAAATCAAGATAGGAAACTGAAACGATGCGTGGAAATGAGAATGGAAGAGTGTAGCTTACATTATCAATGGCAGAAGAAGAGAACAAAGCGTTGCCACCCTTTAGTCGAGCAACTGAAAAGAGAAAATCACAAAAATGAAGAAAAAATTAAAAAAGGAGAAGCGTGAAATGGAAAGAAAGAAAGAAAGAAAGATACCGTAACGAGCAATGGCATTGCTCTCAAAGACTGGACCATCGGGCGTTTCCAAGACAGGAACCTGAAAGGAGAAGCAGTAAGTTTTGATTTTGATTAATTAAGAAGATGGGAACAAGCAAAGCATAGCCATATTACACAGTACCTTTCCAATAGGATTCATCTTGAGGAATTCAGGAGTTTTGTTAGAGACACCCATCTCAAAATTAGGGGCCAATTCCACTTGGACGCCACTGTACTCTGCCGCAATCAGAGTCTTGAAGGCATTCTTATTTGTTTTGGTAGCATGCAGGATCTACACCAATTTCCATTCAGATTCATGTAAAAATTTGTTATTTGCGGAAAAACAAAGAGAATAGAAAGGAAACTCACCAGAGCCATGTCTTGGAGCAAACAAGTTAGTGGGTGGCTTGGTGTTGCTGCGACACGACAACGACGATGATGAACAAGTAAACGGCACAGAAGGAATGAATTAGGTATTTTATAACTCAGACGAAACCCTAAAAGGGCTGGACCCAACCTTGGTTTATATAAGCCCAAATACAAACCATCAAATTCAATATTTCAACTTGTTTTGGCATATACCTCTAGTTATTCGTTGCCACCTACATCGCCCTTGATGTTAGTAAAATTAAAATTTTAAAAAATAATGTTTTAGTCTATGCATAAATGTTTATTTTATATATAAATAAATATTTGTCACTATATAAATGATATTGTAAAAGATAACTTTTTTAACATATAAATTGTATTTTAAATTAATAATAAATAATTTATATTTGATGTATTGTTATTTTTAATCATTAATATTTTTAAAAAATATAATTGAATTCAAGTTACAACTAAAGAGATTGAGAATGATAGATAGAAATTGATAAGAAAATTAATTAAATTATTTAGTTAATATTAAAATACAAGATGATATATATCATATGTTCATGTTGATAATTGTAATATGATACATTGTTTGCTAACTCGGTCCCTCAAAAGAAAGATAAGAGTTATGCTGATTAATACATTAAAATAAAATAAGAGATATGATAATGATATCATTTCTTATTATAATAACAGGCATCTTGATTATTTAACAAACTCCTTAATTTATGGTGGTTTAACATCATTAGTTTTGATTTTGTAGCATTTTTTTCCTAAGGATTTGGTGTCACAATGTTAGACAAGTTTAGATTGTGAAACTTGTTACAAGTCTTAATTAATTGATATGGAGATGTTCCAATTTAACTAGTGATATTGGATGGATATCTAATTGCACTAAATACTTAGAAGGAAAATTTTGTTATTTATAATGATTAAACTTGACTTGGATATAATCGTCTTTAGTGAATTATAAATGTGGTCTAAACTAAAAAGATGACAAAGATAAAAAGTTAAAAAGTTATAATTATAAATTGAAAATAAGATGCTTTAGACTATAAGAATAAGAACTAAAAAAATAGTAAAATTAAAAATGTAAATGTAATATACTATGTATCAACTAAATCTTGATATGCAAATGTATTGACCTCGACATAAATTCAACTTTAAAATAAAATATTATACATTTATATTTTGTAAAAACGAAAAACATAGTCAAAATATCATAAAGATAAATAAATTTCAAAATATTTATACAAAAGAAAAATATATTTTAACCTTAAATGGTAAATGGGGATGATAAAAGAAAGGAAAGTGAGTGGAAGCGAAGGGGAAATCCGGTAGGAAAGGGTTTTATGTCTTTTTCCTTTCAATTATTTTCTCTGCCTTGTCTTTGTTATTCAGTTCCGTTGTTGTGTTGTGTTGTGTTGTGTGGTGCAACACATCCAGAAACACAATCGGTGTTGTGTTGTGTTGGGTTTTTTGTTATTAAAAGAAAAGAAAAGAAAAGGGGGGGATGGCTCGGAGAGCAGAGGAAGAGTACGATTATCTGTTCAAGGTTGTACTGATCGGTGATTCTGGTGTTGGAAAATCCAATGTCCTGTCCCGATTCACACGCAACGAGTTTTGCCTCGAATCCAAGTCCACCATTGGAGTCGAATTCGCCACTCGCACTCTTCAGGTCTTTCTTTTCTTCCAGATCTGATCAAGAGATGTCTGGAATTCTACTTTGATTTCCTACCACTTGCTTGCATCATTGTGCTTACCTAGCTATTACCTTTGCTTGTCTTCACTCGCCATATTTTTATTTTTCGGATGTTGGTGTCTATTTTAAATTAATCGCATGCATTTATTGTTTATGAGTTTGAATTGGCCAACCCTCTACATATACATACTATATAGTTGTAGGATGGAAATGAAGTAAGTGGCTATGCCTATGCCTAATCATTTTTTTTTAATCAGCAATTTTTATTATATATAAGAAGAGCACAATGGGTGCTCACGTCCCAAATACAAAGGATAGATGCCAAACTTAGCATCAGAATGGTTACCGCATATTAATATACCATAACCAAAGTACTTTACATCAACCTTCTCAAAACAAAATTCCCACCCTGCTAAACAACACAAAATCCAAAAAGCTATTGTATCCAATGGCATTACATGCATCAGTGCACAACAACAACGGCAATTACTTATCCTCTGCCTATGCCTAATCATAAGTATGATTCTGGTGGTATTTGTAAGCATACTGATATAATAATATATGTGTGTGTGCTTTGTGGCAGGTGGAGGGAAGAACTGTGAAAGCTCAAATATGGGATACCGCTGGACAGGAACGATACAGAGCAATTACGAGTGCCTACTACCGGGGTGCCCTTGGAGCTCTTCTTGTCTACGATGTCACTAAACCAACCACATTCGAAAATGTCAGCCGATGGCTCAAGGAGCTAAGGGATCACGCTGATGCTAACATTGTCATCATGTTGGTCGGGAACAAGACTGATCTCAAGCATCTCAGAGCTGTTGCCACCGAGGATGCTCAGGGTTATGCCGAGAAGGAAGGTCTTTCTTTCATCGAGACTTCTGCTCTTGAAGCAACTAATATTGAAAAGGCTTTCCAGACTATTCTTGCAGAGATATACCGCATTATCAGTAAGAAATCGCTCTCTTCCAATGACCCTGCTGCCAATATTAAAGAAGGCAAGACTATCACAGTTGGGGGGGCACCTGAACCCAACACAAACAAGCCTTCTTGCTGTACATCATCTTGAAACCATTCCTACTTGCTCAGTATCATTGTTTTGCTTGTTTTCTTTTCTTTACCATTCTTTTTTATTAACTTATCTGGATTTCTTATGCTTGTGCGTGCTGATTAATGAGTATTATCCCAGTTTTTAATTTCTATTTTTTGGCTCCCGGCATGCAGACCTGATATTCATGTTGTTTTTTTGGTTTGGTTCACTTCACTACTAGATTACTCCATATCTGGTCACGGTTGTTGTAGCTATCATCTATGTTGTCAAATCTAAATCATCTTCATCACTCTGTCATCTTCTACTTGGAACTTCGACCACTGCCTGCCTTTATTTCACAGCTCGTTGCTCGAACCGCCAAGTGTACAAAGCCTCTGAAACATTTGAATTACCACTGAATTGGAGTCATTGATGTCATCTCCGACTCTATGACATCGAAGCCATTGACTTGCCATCCAAATCAAAACCATCAATGACGTCCATGCTTTGCCGTCAAAAGCACCGGTGATGTCCCCAACTGCGCCACTGCCTCATCAACTTAACAAAACTCGCCTCACCATCAACAGAAACCTTCATCAACACCACTCCAAGAACCATGCTTAGCTACACAGCCAAAACATTGTGTGCTACTGTGAGTAAACCTCTACCGTAGCCTAGTTTTTCCTCACCGACAACAGTGGCCTATCTCCTCCAAACTCGATCACCAAAATCAAAATGTAAGGTCATAACATTTCTTTTCTCTTGGGTACACCACCATCGAAAGAGAAAGGTTGAAAATGTAGAAAAGAAGGGCGCGGATGTTTTCAATATGATTCAAAAAAGCACTAGAACTGACTATTTTGTTTTCAATTTTGGACTTGTTTTTAAAAACATTTTTTAAAATTCAAGCAAACATATTTTTAGCACTGCTTTTCATTTTCAGTGAAAATGAAACATATTTTTTCATTTTCTATTTCTGTTACCCATGTCTCTAGTTACATTGATTACGATGCTACATCCCAAATCATGATTCCTTCAAGGTTATGAAGATATGTTCTCCTCTTCCTAATTTGGAATTTTTATTCAACTAATGTTATCATCCTCCCAACTTGTAGCTTATATATCTATATTTTCTATATTTGAATTTTTTTTACTGCATTCTATATTTTATCTCCTGTTTTCTATTCACCGATTTGGCTCTGAGGGATGCCAAAAAGGAACAATAGGATTCAAAAGGCGGCTGTGAACATGAAATTAGAATATAGTCATTTGGAGGTGTGTGTCGGTGAAGTTTCCTTCAATTTCAGGAAAAAGTGTCACAAGGAGTTGATGACCGAATTGCAATTTTAATTTTTTTTAATAAACATTAAAACAATAATGTTGTTACAGGGCGAAAACGTGAGGATCACGAATTGTCGTAAACCAAGAAAAGACCACTTTCGATGTTTGTATCCGCGTGACAACATCATGTCAACTTGGAGAATTAACGTAGGAAGTGTGTTCGGAAGTTCAATAGAAATTATTGAATATCGATCTCCAACTAAAGATGAAGATGTTAAGGTGCATACTTGATTATAAATGGATAAAATAAAAATTGAAAATATTTGATGAAAGGTAAGAATAATATAGGTGAGTGAAAAGATGATAGAGCATAAATTGAGATAATTTTGACAAATAATAAGATGATTCATAGATATTTTTGTCAAAATAAGAATATGATATCAAAAGCTTGTCACAAAGAGATATAAAAGTAGATTAAAACTTATTTAAAAAATAATAATTAAATAAAATTTTATAAAATGTGATATAAATTGAAAGAACATGTGTCTTAGAACGAAATAAAGAAAATATAAACTTGATAGAAAATTAGACATGTTATTTTTATGTTTCATATTAGTCATTTTTTAGTTCTTTTCTTCATTTTTTTTCTTCCTTCTATCATGCTTCTTTTATCTTAATTTTCTTTTTTTTTGTCTTATTTCTATTTTTTTCTTCTCTTTTTCATATCTATTATTGGATTCATCTATTACTGACTCAATTAATTTGGATTAAAGATGTTATTAATGTTAATGTTGATTGATCTCCAACTTAACATTTGATTTCTTTTTATGCCAACCAAATGATAGTCTAAATGGTATGAGACTCAATCAATTTTGAACCTTATAAATGAAAAATACATTGTTAGAAAAAAAAAGATCTCACTAAAAGTCACTAAAAGTGATTAATGAAGAACTCTAATGGATATTAGTCATCAATAAAACTTGTGATTATGTTATGGATAAAAAAATAATAATGATTCCTTTTTTTTATAACAAATGAAACGGTCAGTAGGTCGCGGGACTAAATAAAAAAAAGATTGCTGGACTGAATACGAATTAAGCAATGGAGTCAGCGTGAACCAACCCCGAAATGAGTGGAACCAGCTCTAATATCAGACTTGGATAAACCAGTACCGATTTAATAACTTGACGTGAACCACAATTTTGCAAAAAGTGAAAAAATAATTTTCACAGGTAGAATTTAAAGACCTAATAATACATACTGTTTATACCAATTCAACTAACGACCTAATATTCCAAATCAAATCAATGACCAGACCTAGTATAATAATACTGCACAAAGTCTTCGTGAACTATCAAATTCAACATCAAACTCTGTCGATTTGTTTTTAATTTCTTAATATATTTAGGCTTCCAGCATGAACCAATAGAAAAGAAAAATTCATTTAAATTATAAGTTTGTAATTTTAGTTTTCACATTAAATTTTATACTACTACCCTAGAAAAAGCAGTTTTCCGAGAGACTTAAAAGAGGGGGGGGAGGGGGGGGGGGGGGAGAGAACTAAACAATCATGCTTATTAATGATTAACATACAATGTAAAACACTATTAAATATTGATGATTTCTCTGGAAAGTATATATTTATAGCATGCACGTGGTTGTTAAGATGTGATAATGTGGAGTATATGTGGGACTCAAATCATTTAATTTTCTTGTGAGATTTGGAATGAATCCAGTGGCTAAACACGAGATCCAAATCCCTGTAGTCAGAAAAGTAACTCCACAAAATCTCCGCCGTTAATTTTATTTTTCATGCATTACAATATAATATCAACTAAAAAACTTTAAGGCATTGAGCGTAGGAGCCTACAATTACTTTTCCGACTGCAGGAATTGGCTACCTCCTTCTGTAACTGTAATGGATTAAAACAGTGATATTACGGCCACGAAGAATGTTACTAATGTGGCCAACAATGCCCCCCCAATGTACAGTAGAAAGTTGTTGATGATGGACATTATGATATCCTTTTTGGTCTGAACATTCCTTTTTTCATAATGTCAGGCTAAGGCGCGCAGGTTTCTAATATAAGATGCATGTGAGAAATTGCATCCCTTTCATTTTAAACATGGGAAAGCCATCAGGGGATTCAGAATAATATTATCCAAGGATTTAAATAGATGATAGGTGATATTTTAACAATTACTGAAACATCCATATCATAACAGAGTCTGCCTATTTTGATATAACAGAACGTAGAACTAGAATAGAACCTAACCACAGCAGTTGCTCTTCTGTGGGATCGGTTGCCCCTTCATTTGAACACTTTCTGCCGACTTACCAGCAGTTGTTTGGCTTCCCATCCTGCACACAAGTTCAAAACATCTCAATGTGACTTACTTGTCTTATGCATGAATCAAGTAATGGATTATAAAACTAACACTCCACAAAATAAATCTAAACTTGTTAAAGAATAAAAATTGGCACATTATCTGTAAATCATTAAAATTATGAAAATTTAGCTCAAGATGTACATTCTGTTTCTTTTTCTTTTTATCAAGAGCCATTATTCCTCAGATCATCCGATTGCAGACAATAACACCATCATATAAAAAAGAAAAGAATATGGCACAAAATTGTCATGACCTACTGTTAGTATTTCAATTTTAAACAAGCTGAAAAACTCGACATGGAAAAAGAAAATTCATGACACTGATTAATATTTGTGATTAAATAATGATTCTAAATGAGAACAGGGGAAGCTAGAATTATTAGATACTTCTTCTTAATCTCTGCTGCCATGGTCAAGAAAGCCTGTTCCACATTGATTGAGTCTTTAGCACTTGTCTCAAGGAAAGGGATACCAAGCTCATCTGCAAATGCCTGTGATTCATGGTCATACAGTATATGTTAGACGACCAAAGTGTGATTATCCAACTCTTTATTTTCCCTTTAACATGCATATTAACTGATATTTCGGGCACACGGTTCTTTAACAAAACAATTCTATATTATAAATAATATCACAATATTGAACAACTAACATTAAATGCAAATCTGACCAATCCAAAGTATTATTATACATGACATATGCAGCCAATAATAAAATTAGCAATACATGAATTCAAAAGATCTTTAATTCTAATTTATTTAAGAGACACTGAATTCCAAGTTATAGGCAATTCTATCAAGATAGTGCACATCCTCTTTAATGGCTCTTGATTTGGTGATAGAATGAAAGGGAAAAGAATTAAAGTTGGCTTTAGTGATTTACCTTGGCTGTTAGCGAGTCTACAACCTTGTTATCAACTAGATCGGATTTATTCCCCACAAGAAGCTTGCATACAGTATCATTTGCATATCTATCAATCTCATTCAACCACTGCTTGACATTGTTAAAGCTTTCCATCTCAGTAACATCATAGACAATCTGTTGCAATGGAGAAATTTATTAGTTCCAGGCACTGGGCAAGTATGTGTATGTAGAAGATGATAGGATGAAGCTGACTTACAATAATTCCATGTGCTCCTCTATAATAACTGCTTGTTATAGTCCTGAATCGCTCCTGTCCAGCTGTATCCCACTAAACAAAACACAACAAATGAATCCAAGCTTGGCATGTATGTAGCCATAATCATGAATATGATCAAGTGAAATGATGGTTTGGCTTTGATTCTCATTACCCAACACCAACAGAGGTGAATGCAGAAATTGGGGTAAATTACACCAAACAAACTAAAAACATAATAATAATAATAATAATAATAATAGATCGGGGGCATTATAAATGAAGTAGTTGGTAAAAGACATTGATTCATGTCAATGAAGTATGAATACTCACAATCTGCAGCTTGACGGTTTTCCCTTCCAGCTCCACGGTTCTGATTTTCTGAAAATAAAATAAAAATGAGTGTTGGGCCATAAATAGAAATAGCAAAAGAGAAGAAGAGTGATAATTACGAAATCAACTCCAATGGTACTTATGTAGCTGTCGACGTACGAGTCATCCTGAAACGAAACGAAGAAACAAAGGAAGTGAACAAAAAGAGAGATTAGGAGAAGCAAATAAAGTGATGACTCACAGCAAATCTGAGAAGCAAGCAGGATTTTCCAACGGAAGAGTCGCCGATTAGTAGAAGCTTGAACAGATAATCGCTGAAACCAAACCAAACCAAACCAAACCCTAAATTAAATTAGCAACACTTCCTCGCACTCTCAATCAAGCTCAAACAAAACACTTACTATTCGTTACTCATTTCAACTCTCTCAACTGCAAACAACTCTGCCCCTGCCCCGCCGCTCAAAGTGCTTTACCTCGCACAATTTATTATTATTAAACAAAGCTTTTCTATCATCATTTTAGTATTTCTGATTTTATAAAACAAATATATATATATTTTTTATCCGCAACGACTTTAGTTAAAATCCAATAGACAAGAGAATTTATAATTAATGATAGTATTTTAAAATGAGTAAATTTATTTATCATAAAAAATCAGTGTTAATTCCGTGATAAAAAGTTCCTTGTCGGCAATGACGAGTTTACCCATAACATAGATGGCGGCATTGTAGAAATGAGAATTTGTATGCATGAAGTAGCTAGGGACTAGGGAGGGCAAAAGGGTCTGTCCTCGTGGGAGAATTTATCTTCCACCACTCTCGTCTCATACATAGGCAAACCTTTGGGACTTCTTGTTGCAACTCTTCACTGGATGAAACAATAATGCCTCTTGTTGCTTCATACCGTTCAAGTTTGATGATCATCAAATTAGCACAATGAGGAGGCCACCAGCCTCATGTTTGATCTTCATCTTCATCTTCATCTATGCATGCATGGATGCCTATTGCCTGGGAATGGATAACAACTTATAAATGTCAAAGTGATGGAAAAGAAAGAATATCTTTTATGTATCCACCAAATTTATCAACTTTTCATAAAATGATCGAAACCAAATTTTATCTCTTCACAAGAGATAAAATTTCCTATGATGAATTGTCTAATTATTGGAGCTATACTAATGAAGAAAAAAGAAACAAATTGAGCAATGAATTTCTAAATAGGGCCTCCGTTCGTAAAATTTGTGAAAAATGTCGATTGATTCGAAGACGAGGGCGAATTATAGTAATTTGTTCCAATCCAAGACATAAACAAAGACAAGGATAATATTTTAACAAACAGAGGCTTTCTAAAAAAAATAGAATTATAATATAGAAATTTATATTTTATCTTATTATATATATATTATTCTATTAAATATCAAATTTTTATACAAATATCCAATTTTTATAAGAAAAATGATTGATTGATATTTCAAATTTGAAATTTTATTTCAATTTAACGTCTCTAATTCAAAACCGAACGTGAAACTTTTGTTTCATTCGGCTCCTTTACAGAAAAAATTAAGAGATGGAAAAAAAAATTGACCCATAACATCTATGTCAGCCTTTTTGTTTTGTATGAATAAGTTTAAAACATCTTGCTTTTTAGATGATCCCTCTAGAAGAGCAATATTATAATAATCTATGTTTTTTTCTAGTTACTTCGTTCTCTATTTCTATTTAATAGAATCTTTAGGAAAAGAAGAAAATTTCCGTCGAGCTAAAAAAATGTAGATGTCTCTAGTAAACTAAAATAATCGTTTAATAGCTATTTTGCTTCAATCTCTACTATACAAAAAAATGGAAGATTTAGTTACGATTAGAAATAAACTTTCTATATATCTCTCCATAGATCCTTTCGTCATACTCAAAAAAATTCGGATTATAGATCCAATTCCAAAAACTTATGTTTCATAATTTTAGAACTCAAGTTGTCAATTTAGAATTGATTCTTCTTGTATACAAATTACGATAATGTATATTATACCGCAAATCATTCATTCTGTACATGTCAGATCATGAATTAGTAACTACATCCAATCTCCAAAAAATCCCAATTGTTTCGAATTTTTTCTCTTTTTCTTATAGAAATTATTATAGATCTCAATTTCTTCAACAATTGGATCGTTGGGGTTACCGTACTATTAGTCTAGGTTTTATCTTTTTAACGATAGGTATTATTTCAGGAGCAGTATGGGCTAATGAGGCATGGGGATCATATTGGAATTGGGATCCAAAGGAAACTTGGGCTTTTATTACTTGGACTATATTCGCGATTTATTTACATACTAGAAAAAATAAAAAATTAGAAGATATCAATTCTTCAATAGTTGCCTCCATGGGTTTTCTTATAATTTGGGTATGTTATTTAGGGATAAATCTTTTAGGAATAGGACTACATAGTTATGGTTCATTTACACCTAATTGAATTAAAATAAGTAAAGAACTTCACAAATACAAATATAGAAAACATAATATATCAGCTTGATGCACTATCTCCCTTCAACCCTTTGAGCGAAATGTGGCAAAAGGAAAAAGAATCCATGGACCGACCCCATCGTCTCCACCTCGTAGGAACTACGAGATCACCCCAAGGACGCCAAATAGCCGCTAAAAAGCACAAGCCCGAAAACACAATATGTGCTCCGGCCACACCTTCGTAACTCCAAATACCCGAATTCGTTATAGTCCCTCCTGTGATATTCCAACCGCCCCACGAATTGGTTATTCCTAAACGAGTCATGAAAGGTATTCCCATTACTTTGGCTGGATTATTTGTAACTGCATATTTACAATACCGACGAGGTGATCGGTTGGATCTTTGATTAATTAATGTCTCTTTTTTTGCGGATTCCCCATTTATTTTGTTTTAATCCTAATCTACAAGGATTAAATTAAGACTTTTTAATGTTAAATTATTTCAGTGTAATTATCATTCGAACAATACAAGAATCACGTTCTGTAGGATTTGAATCATCACGCTCTGTAGGATTTGAACCTACGACATCGGGTTTTGGAGACCCGCGTTCTACCGAACTGAACTAAGAGCGCTTTGTTTTCGTAAATTATTTTATATGATCAAAATCCATTTTACATGTATATACTATATCAATATATATATATATATATATATACATATAGATATTCGGTATGTATGTCCAATTGGAATTCGTCTTCAATGGGTCCCGTTTTATTGCTCATCTCATATAAAAAATATATAATACGGAATATCATATAATACGGAATATCATATGATAAGTAATAGTTAGGGATAGGGATGAGAGTTTAAGGAATCATTGATGTTTTATGCTTTCTTGGATGCCAAGGGAAGGGAGCAGAGGCATGCAGTGGATGGAGACAAAAGAGCTGCCTGAATTCTGAATCTGTACAGTGGTTGTTGTTGCATCTACAAGATTGCTATACCTCCCCTTCCACTGTCTCATCTCATGTCTACTCTTATCAACATCAACATCAATTCATAGCAAGCCAGTCCAAAATTAAATACAAGGGACACAAATAAGAAACCATACAACAGTAGGTGGTTTCATTGATTAAGACAGGAACCTCAATGGCATTTATTTTATTTTCTTGGTATTAATATAAATGAATTCAGATCAAATCAAAGGAAGTGGCCTTAAAACTCATGTTAAAAGAGCGGTGGAAGCATAATATAAGCATATATTCTACTTAGTGATCATGTAGTAATGTTCATAACATATTTTTTATTGCAAGTATTATTTAGCATATTTTTCATACCAAAATTGAATTTGCAACTTTTTTAGCATCGTTCTGACTTAAGAACTCGGTCTTCTTTTTCAATTTTGTAGCATGGAGAAAGGTTAATCGTCCTAGTGAATCATCTATCATGTTCTGTTATCAGGAATCACATTCTTGAGAATATTATGACTAGAAATATTATTCCTTAATATATTTTTAAAAATGAAAAAAAAAAGTTATTTGCATTTTAAGAAATAAATTTCCTTATTCTCATGAGAATATCAGTTCCTCAACCGTCTTCATGGGAATAAAAGTGTAAAAAAAATAGGTGAAAATGGAAGTTATAACATTCCTAGAATCACTAATATATCCTGGAATGATTTTTGGAAGTTTGTAACAAACATGGGAATATAACATTCCAAGAAATAAACTTTTAATGTACTGCTAGAGATTAACAAATTAAGGTACCACATGCAAATTAGAAGTAAGTGTTTTGTTTTAGTATTATCTCTCCTGCATACCCATGTTGATGGGAATACTATGTTTAGAAAGGCAAGCCTTTCTTCAGCCCCGAATACTAGCTCTGAACAAAAGCCTATGCATTAAATGAAAAAATTTTAATTCGGCAAAATCAGTTTCAAATATACAAAGTAATGCCATGGAAATGACTTCGCCATCTGGCAATGGAACAACTTGCTGGTGTGTTTATAAACCATAAACTATTATACAGTCAATCACCATGGATTTCATTTGCTCTGTAAAGTATAAACTATCCACCTTCATGAAACATGAAAGTTTGTCGGTTAGAACTCTGTACAAGACCTTCTACGGTAGTTATAAATATCTGATGTGAAGAAGTATGTTGAAGCCCCACGAGCATTAGTAATCTATCGGCATCAAGAGTTGATGAATTTCCAAAAGAAATATTTATCTTGGCAATGCATTATGATAGCCACAATCTTCTTGTGTTCAAGTGTTCCCAACCCATATTAAATTGCATCAAAACTCTCTTGAAAGTCACTATTGATTTCTCCCATGGTGAAATAGTGATTCAGTTAGGCCATTCTCACTGTCAGCCTTTTTTGTCTTGTCCTTACCTAAACGAGCTTTGCGGACCGCCTGTTGGATTTGCCTTTCATGTTCCTTAAGCATTTCTTCAAGATTATCCTCTGGAGCCAGCAACGGTCCAGAATGGTGCATGCGGGCATTTTTGTTGGCATAGCCCTGCAGTCACAAACAAAAGCAAGTAATTACTTGACAGCTCCATAGTCATTGAGCATAAAACACTAATCACCTAAAAAGAACCATTAACCTGAAAGTTTCACAGGTTCCAGTATTATACTGTGAGTACATACACACATACATTAACCACATTGCAAGGAAATCCTTATATCAAGACCAGTCTTAATACCCAGCAAACTAGTCTTTTCCCCATTCCCTGAGAGGATCATGTAATGCTGGCTGCAAAATACTTGAAAAATTGCACAGATTAACGTTTATCAGTAATTGATGTACCTTAGCACGATCCTTCCCAATAGGATGAAAGTCATTCTTCTGTGAAGATTTGAGTCCATCCAACAATTGGTTGGAATCACCATCAGCCTGATGGCTACATCTCATGCCAAACTGATCTTCTGGCCAATGCGAATTCGCACTAAAGTCACCACTCATATCAAGCAGTGGATCACCTCGAACTGCAACTGAATTAGAAAATCTTGACAATTTAGCAGTGCTACCTTGCCAATAGGATTTTAGTTTTCTCAACTCAGACTTTCTTGATCTAAAGCCATGATCTGGGCAAGTGAGATCTTCCTCTTCTGGATTGTACTTCTCAGTAATGCACTTAGAATTACACTGTTCTTGTCTCTGGGGGAAAAATACATGGAAAAATGTGTATCAGGCAAACCCAAATAACTCAAATGAGAAGAAGGCCCATTAACATTATGTTTATGATTTAAAGTACCCCCACAGTTGCCTGAAACTCAGCGTTAGCATAAGGTATTGGCACAGCTTTGGACTCTCTAAAATTTCTCCCAACTGATTCATGTTCATATCCTTTATTTGCTGCTCTTCGTCTGCTTAAAAATAGACAAATGGGTGACCGGAGTTAGTCACAGAAACAAATAAGAAGGATCACTATAGAAACAAATCAAGCCAAAGCCACTATCTCAAAAAGAAGAAGGAAAAAGAAAACAAAAATCAGATACTCATTACACTAGTTGAAGGTTCTGGAAATGAAAATAAGGAGAGAAGAAAAAAATGGAGAGCTTTTCTATTGTTCTTGTCACTGCACAGTAGATTTTGAAAATTACACTAGTTGAAGGTTCTGGAAATGAAAATAAGGAGAGAACAAAAAAGAAGAAAAAAATGGAGAACTTTTCTATTGTTCTTGTCACTGCACAGTAGATTTTGAAAATTATAATGCGTTCTGCTTGAGAATTTAGTTTACCATATCAATAGAAAAAACCAAATGATCATTAAAGCACACACTTGAAGGGTGTCCAAAACAATGTGCTATTGTTGCAGATAATGAAAAAAATCAGATATGACAAAATCCCATGAGAATCTCAGATATAAAAAGATTCAAAGAAGAAATACCTTCTAGTTTCCTCTTCGCGAAGTTTGGCATCAAACTCCTTACTTGGTGGGTACTTTGGCAATGTTGATGGATCACAAGGTAGTGGCATTGCTGTGAAGAACTAGAAATGAAAAATGTCACTGGCTGAGAAAAAAGATTCCGAAAAAAATCTTCTGAGAACCCAGCACGACTAAAATTCTAGAATGTGTAACACGCGCATCCTGTTCAGACATTCCATATGAACAGCAATCAAATGGAACTTATAATTACCTCATGCTGAAGTGCTAAAGAAGCAGTTCCTCGATCTTTCGGTTCTACAGCAAGAAGGACCTCCAAGAGGCTCAGTGCAGATGATGGAATATCCTTGAATGTCTGAGAAACAACACGTTTGTAAGGTTGTTGAGGTTTAAAAGCTGTTGCATGTGGTAGCTTTGACTTCTTCCAGTATTCTTCAGATGGAGATCCACAAAGTTTGAAGATTTTATGTAGTTGCTCCACCTGGAATGATAGATTAACAGATATTAGCGCCCAATTAAACCATTGAAAGCTGTGGCAAATTTAAAAATTAAGTACTTCAAATGAGACCATCAGAAATGCTAGACCAAAAAGGATACTAACATCCGTCCTTCATTCGCAATTTGTAAGACCCTGTCCTAACTTGTAAACTCCATTTTTCATCAATAACATGATTACATTTACAGATAACTCAAGTGGCTAAAAAACTATCATGTTGGAAATTAGGTTAGAAATGTGATGATCATTTTGGTTTCTTCTTCTAGTTTTACATTACTTAGTCAATCTATAAATCTCTCTCTTCTAATAATATGCATAGGAGAAAGAAGAGGACCTATCTGTTTAGACTTATATCATCAAGCTAGGATGCTCAAGGTATCACATGTAAAAGCTTCAGTGTGTCCAAGAAAATGTACAATGCACATATATCCAGGACAAAAGAGGAATACTACCTCTGTTCGTCCAGGCATTATAGGCTTCCCAACAAACAACTCTGCCAGAATACATCCAGCACTCCACAAATCCACAGTAATTCCATAATCTGTAGCTCCAAGTAAAAGTTCAGGTGGTCGGTACCACAAGGTTACAACGCGACTAGTTAAAGGCTGCCCATGAGATGGCTGAAACAAAGCTGCAAGCCCAAAATCACCAATCTTCAGATTGCCATTACTGTCAAGCAGAAGATTTGAGCCCTTGATGTCACGGTGCATAACACCACGACTGTGACAATGCTCAAGACCACGAAGAAGCTGTTGCATGTAACACTTGATCTGCAGTATGACAAAAAAATATTGTCCCATTGTGGAAACAAGAACCAGAGGTCAATTAATGAGGAAAGTAAACAAGAGAAGACATCTGACATGAAACTTTCAAGCTGTAAATACAACTGGATGCAATGAATATACAGCCTTTTGGTAAAAGATTAATATTGGTTTTGGCTTTTGCTTTGGAGTCCGACTAACAAGTGTAAGGAATCAATAAATAGAAGGGTTTTATTGTAAACCATGGCGGGGTGTATTGGTAACATTAGATGTTAAAGTTTACTATGAAAATTTTCAATTTTTTATTCCTTAACAGTAGCTCCCTAACTGGTTAGCAGCCTCCTTTGCTTTAAAACTATTCCTAGTCTATTTCTAATAATAAGTTAATTGGCTGGATGATGGTGAGAAAAGCAATTCATAAAACTTAAAAGTGTCATGGTAATCCTTGTGAAACCCTTCATTTTAAAAATGCTCAAAAGTTGCCACTGGGACTCCAGCAGATACAGTGCTTTTGACTCATCAAAATCAATCAAAGAGAAAGTGATGCTTTTGTTGCAATCCACTCCATGTCTGGCTTCAAAATTTGTCTGATGCTTCTATTAATTATACAAATACTAGACACTTTCTAGATCTCACAAGGTTCTTTACGAAAAGAATCTGATTCACTATGCCAGTTTATATGCACAAAAATCACATAAAGTGAAAAGTAAATGTTTCGAAGACAAATTTTACAGTTGTAAATGACAGAAAGATTGTCATCTAAGACTGTGTGATGATTAGAATGTCGGGGGAGGTACCTGTGCTTCGGTAAACTTGATGCCGGGTATTGTTGCAAGGCCTGCAAGATCATGGTCCATATATTCAAAAATAAGGTACAAGCTACAAGAAACACTTGAAGTAATCATGCCTTCAAGCTTCATGACATTTGGATGATCAAGCCTTCGCAGCACAATGATTTCCCTTGACATAAAACGGACACTTTCTGGATCCATATTAGCAAATCGAACCTTTTTTAGTGCAACAATTTTATTTGTTTCGAGATCACGAGCTCTATAAACACTGCTGTAAGTTCCTTGGCCAATCTGCATCATGATAGGAAAGTTAGTTCCTTAAGAAAAAGCTATTGGGAGGCTTTGAAAAATGTATGATTGGTGATGGTGATAATAATAATAATAATAAATAAGAAAGCAATGATGGAGGCTGGAGGGAGGACTTGCCTTATCCAACTTCTCAAAGGAATCAGCCCTGCGAGGTATCCAACCACTAATGGCTTCACCCGCAACTGCAGTGAGCCAAGAGGGCCAGCCAGCAAGAACCTGTGCTCCTCTTTCCGCTCGAGTTACACTAAATATCCTACAAACCTTAGGTTGCGGTGCTTGTCCGGTTGCATTGCCATTGACATTGACATTATTGTCCCCTTGTTGTTCATCCGAGGAGGTGGAGGCTTCTTCTGTTCCATTTCCATGTCCAATTGCATGTGCATTTGCATTGGATATGAGGCGAGCCGTAGCATCATTCTCTGTTAGTCCTCTTTCCCCCAATCTCATATGGTTGGTGTTGGAGGATCTATCTTTGGCATGGTTTTCAGCAACATATTGGTCTCTGGATTTTCCTTTGGAGCATATACAACCCATCAAATCAATTTTATTAATTCCGCTCAGTCTCTAATGAAATGAATTCATTCTATTCTATTAAACATACAGACATACAGATTGTATTTGGGTGGGTGAGGTGTATCTCCAGAGGAGATGTTCTGGAAAGAGAATCAAATCGGACAAATTTGTAATGTGGGTTACAACAAACACAAACAGAATTGCATTTGCATATGATGCAATGTTGTTTTGTTAGGTCACAGGATGTCAATGCAACGCATCAATTCAAATGCACTGCCACTCCCAACCGGATCTATTATTCCCTGCACCCAACCAAATCAGGTACCTATTCACCCACTCACTCAAATTTCACTCGTTAGATCAATATTTCCTTCTCCATAAATTACACAGCGTTAAAGTTTATTTCCCTCCCTTGCTACAATTATATTTCAATTAATTGGACAAAACTTACGTACAATTTTATTATAGGTTTTATTACTATATGTCATATTGCTCAATTATAATTTGTTTTTTTTTTTTTACTGCAATTAGAGTTTTATATAAGCCTTCTTTTAGCGTATAACGAAAATAAAACTCCAATTATAATTTCCTCCAAGTTTGTAATAAACTAATATTTGAGTCACAGCACAATATAAGATAAATATAATTTTATGTAAATAAAAAATATAATAAAGAAATAAATATTTTAATATATAGTTTATTAAAATTAGAATCCCTAAAACTCTCTCTATATAAATTATGATAGTCATTTTTAACGTGAGTGTTTCTGAGAGCTATTCTTTGGAGAAAAAAAAATCTTAAATTTCTAGTGTTTTTGGAAATTATTATCACTCTCTTTAAAATACACGTCTAATAGTAATTTCATATATTAAACATTTAATTTCAACATTTTTATTCATTCTAATTTTTTTATTCCTTTTAGATATACTTCTTTATTTTATTTTTATTTAACAATTAGCTCAAAAATATATACCTAGAAACACTCTAGTCAAAGAAACGCAACTAAAAACACTATCATTGAATAATAAAAATTAAAAAATGCTCATGTTCAATATAGTTATTCTAATATAAAGAGGAATTACAATACCCGATTTCAAACTCATTTTCCTTTTTTCTTTTAATTAGACTTTTTAATATTATTTCTCTTTTTCATTTGAAGACACATGTCGCAAAATATTGATCATCTACACGCAAAAATCTCTAAACCATTCACTTATTCTCTTTCAATTTACTTTCTTTTTATGTATTAAGTGGGGTAAGTGCACTTTCGAAGGTAAATTCTAATCATAATTACTAATTAAAACAGTTGGGATGTATTTAGTTTTATATTTTATTATATATGTATTGGATTGATTTGAATTATATATAGTGATGGAAAAGACTATCTGTTTTCATACTTTTAAAAACAATTATAATTACATTGAAAATTTATTCTTAAATCATTCAAACATAAATCTTTCATCCTTCATATGTCTTTTCATTATCTAATTTTCACAATAATTCAACATACAACTATAATATAATCTATTACTACCACCTGAGTCTCAACTTTAAACTTTTCACCTTTCATGAGAACATATCTTCGCATGTTTATTGATATTATTAATAGTTGTTCATAAAATTTATTTAATATGAAAATTACACTTATATTTCTTATTTCATATATTATTCTTATATTTTAACAACATTTAGAAAAAAAAGACACATTTTTTTATAAACAATAATCTTTATTTTACTCATTATTGTTTTGTTTTTTTATTTATCTATTTCCACTTAATAATCTAATTCATTTCTTACATATTTATTGTACACATAAAATATATTTCTTAAAATATTATTCTATTAACATTACGAGATATAAATCCAAACATAAAAGATACAAACAAATAGTTTGAAAAAATAAATACAATTTATTTAATAAAGTATTATTCTAATAATTTGACATTGAGAAATGAGTTTAAAATTAGTTATTGTTCTAAATGCATAATTTGTCTAATTTTACTGTTTGAGTTGGTCAATTGATAGATCCATAATTTTTGCCATGTACTAAAGTCGCGTATTGTATAATTGATAATTGTATTTTGCACAAACTTTTTCTCTTTATATTGATACTAAATAAAAATGAATTTTTATTTCAAGGAAAGTATTCCACGTGTCATCACCTCATGAATTGAGCTATTGGCCTTCTTTCTAAATTTAGAAATTTATAGGTGTGATAAGCAAATTAATATAAGCACCCCAACAATTGAATATAGGGATATACTTCATACACCAATCAAATTTCTAATATACCCAATATGAATAGTGCACTTTCGAAAATACCCTTGACGTTATTATGGGCTTCAATACACAGATCCGTATAATTCATACACCGATTTGCCAATCCATATGAGATTTTTTTTACGGATTAGGCAATCTATAAGTTTTTTTTGTAAATTAAAATATATTTTACGAAATAATTTAAAATAGTGACATATGCATGTCTCGAACCTGTGACCTTGCATTATTAATGCAACGCTCAAACTAACCAAGATAATAGGTCAATTATGTTTAAAAAATAATTAATGTTGATACATATAACTAAAGTATTTTTTGATCTAATAATTAAAATATTTTTTACATATAAAAATCATAGATTTAAATAAAAATTATAATTTTAAATAAAAATTTACGAGTTTATTAAAAAATATTAGACCTATAAATACAAATATAATTTTTAATTTAACCTATAAGTACAGATATAAGTTTTATTAATTAAAGTTTTTTTTTAGGTTTAATAAAATTTAAATTTGGATGATGCATTTATTGCTTCATTTTTTATGAAACATGCAATGGAATGATTGTTCAATTGCCATTCTATGCTAAAATGCTTCATTTTCCAAAAAAAAAAAACATTAGACGAAGTTATTGATTCAAGTTATTCATATCTTACTACATAAGTCTGGAACTGGGGCATAATTCCAGTTGTGTTATCCATCTTCACAATTGAAATACGCTTCTAACATAAATTTGATATAATATCAACTAGTTTAACTTAACTTTTTATCCCTTTAGTTTGTCATTTAAAAAAATCTTTAGTTCTAACCTTAGTTTAAAAAAAACTTATCAACAATTAACGATAACAATATATCACATTATAATTTATTTATAAAAATATAAAATATAATTTTTATGTAGAAAAATATTAATTTATTAAAAAGATAATTATATATAATGTATATTTAGAAATATTTATTTATTATAAATTTATATTGTATAAAATAAAAATTTATTATTTGCAATGCACATGCTAAAATTCTATATATCTTATGTATTTAAACATTAACATCTACATTCATCATGTGCATACAATTCTGGCTATTATATTTTGGTAAATTTACATTCAATTTTATTGAACTTCAATATTCCTAATAAACATGGTTGGACTTGAAAAAATAACATTGGCTTGTATATCAAAGTTGATATTGCAAATAAAATTGATATCATTCCCAACAAAAATGGTTTCATATACACTCATTTAATTATATGAATTTAGCATGTACAAAGTCAAATCTAAATTGTTGGTTCTTGTCCTACTCAACCTAATTTAACTTATAGATCATCGAGTTTATTGGGGTCCATATACAAATTAATGTCTAAAATTTTGGCCATATCAAAATTTAGGATTAGGTAAAGGATGAATCCATGCTTATTAATGAGAGCCAAAGCTCCCCGTAAGTACTAAAATTGTCAAGTGCTTCTCTAGTTCTCTTTAGGATTTTAAATGATATTTTTCTTTTTTTGCATTTAAAAAATCCTTCCTTTCACAATGTACAAAGTCCTTACATCTCTCACTCAAATTCAATTGCTTAATGGTCTCACCCATACATGTGTTTTATCACCCAACCAATATATGCATAATAACTTTTCATACCATTAAAGCATCATAAACCTCCTACTTGGCAACATATTGAGTTAGGGGGCATCTTCATTTAGAGGATTTAAACAACATCATTGGTTATAAACATCAAATCCTTATATAGTACCAAAAAACTTCTTGAAATTGTTTAATGTTGACTATTTTAAAATCTTCACATCAATGAACTCAAAACCAAATTCAAGGAAAAGACCATAAACTTTATTATGGTTTCTTCTACTGATAGTTTGGGTATGAAAAAAAATAAGGTGTTACAAGTTTCCAACTGAATCAATTTCTCTTTAGAAAATTGGAATCATCAAGTCTCTGATGGAAAAATAATATCTTCATAAACTTTAAGCAAGTTATTTTGAAGTGTGAGGCCATTCAATCAACCTTTTATAAAGTTCTTTTGATACCTTTTAGTCTAGCCTCAAGTTCATTATATTTTAGCAAAGATGTTGCTAAATATCCTTGTTAAAAATAATTAAATCTTGCATAACATTTTGGAGGGCCTAAACAACACTGTGAACACTTTTCTTCCAAGCTTCCTAAACAAAAGAGGAGAATCATGATGCACACACCAAGATACTCAAAGCAAAATGAGCTATATTTCTCATTAAGTATAATAGAAGAGCAATGAAGAAATATGGAGTTATGATCAAAGTCTCTTTTAGTGAGATGTTCAACTTTGGTTTAAGGAAAAATATTTTTTGACACTAATCACTATCTCCTTTATCCAACCTTTCAAAGACTAGGAAACCATGGTGAAATTTCTTGTCGAAAAAACCCAAGTCTAATAAATGAAAAATTTTCCAATCCAATAAAGAACTAGTTGGACTTTATTTGGAAAAAATACATCCTATTGCTCAAAGGGAGACACGATATAGTTAAAATTGATTTTCATGTGAGAACTTATGGAAATATTTGTAAAAACAAATTATCAAGACATCCTTTCTTTTTACGCTTCCAATCAACACCACTGTCCACGTGTATACTCAAAGCAACCATCACCATTAATTGTTTCCTTTTCGACTATAACTATTATTTTTTATTCTAGTCTTCTTGAACAAAAGGAGAAAAATCTTGCATATGCACCAAACTGCCTGGAATGAGGATGTATTATTTTTGCCATCAAGTGTAACAAAAGAGCAACAAGGAAGGATGGAGTTATGATCATAATGTCTTTTAGTGAGATGTTCAAATGTGGATTCAAGAAAGAAAATCCTCTTGTGCTAATTTCTAACTCCTTAATCCAACATTTTAAAGACTAAGCGAATGCAATAACATTTTTCTTTGGCAAGTGAAATTACCCATGAAAAAATCACTTCTAATAAATGACAAAATTTTAGTATACTAAGGCACTAGTTGGCTCTAACTTGGGGAACTTACCTACTTACTTCTTATAGAGAGTTGTAATATCATTAAAATCGTCAATCCAGGCCTAAGGAAGATTGATCTTCATGTGAGAACTTGGGACAATATTTGAATTTTTAATCAAGTCAACTTTTTTCTCGTACTCCTAAACAATATCACCCTCCACCACATGTGGACTTAGATAAACCATCACCACTAATTGCTTTCTTTTCAACCACCAACATTAAATTTTCGTTCAAGCTCCCAAAACAATAGGAAAATAATCATGATGCACTCACCAATATACCCGAACGCATAACAAGCAATCTTTCCCATCAAGTATAACAAAAAAGGAAAGAATGATGGAGTTATGATGCTAATCGTTAACTTCTTTGTAAAACCTTTTAGAGACTAAGGACCACCACGGCATTTCCTTTGCCAAGTTACTCTTGAAAAATCCAAGTATAATAAATGATAATTTTTTAGTCCATTAAGGATCTGCTAATGCTTGACTCGAGTAAAATAACCTTTTTAGTGCTTACAAGGAGATGTAATATCATTAAATTTGTGAATCAATCTATAAGGAAGATTTTAATATTCACTTAGGAACTTATGGTAGTATTTTTTTTTTATCAAGTCAACTTTTCTTTTGGCTCTTCCAATTAATACCACCTTCCACGCAGATAAACCACCATCATTAATAACTTCCATTACAACACCTTGTGTTATTAGTCATATCATTGCTATTTAATACATGCAATCTATTATGCCCCAAATCATCCTTTATTGAATTTCACTTGACATTACTAGGCCCTTGATTTCCTTATAGATTTTTCAATATTGATTTGTTTCCTTTCTCCCTTTTATTAATCACCAACCATTCACCATAGAAATCAGTGGGCTTATGATTAATGATCATTAATTATTTTAGGTTTTACAGTTGCTATTGAGCCATAACCATTGTAGTCTTTAGTGTAATCGTCATCAACGGTGGTTGCTTTGATCTACTCACATCCTCCTTTAGATAGGATCTAATTACATATCCAAAAATACCACAATGCCTACACGAAAGATAAAGCCTTTCATATTCTACATTGAACCAATGCCCACAAAACCAAACTTTACTAACAAATTGATGAACACTATGTCATATACACCCTAGTAAATTTACCCCAAGCAACATTCATAATCATTATATCCATTTTCATGACTCGAAAACAATTATTTCAAGAATCAAAGGAACATTCTTGTCGTAATACTTCATTCCTAAAGATGGAAACTATACCCAAACTAGTGTTTGTCAATTTCCACCTTAAAGGCCACAAAATCTTATGACCAAGGGTGTATTATCAAGTAACAATCAAATTAAAAAACATCCATGGGTTGTCACCCATAACCTTTTTTTTTTTCTACACACAAGTCGAATTTGATCATGAAGAAACCATAACTTATATCAACAACATCCATACCACTTGTAGGTTTCAAAATTGTATACAGTTGATTACCCATAGTAAAGAAACCAATCTTCTTTCCTAAGAGATTGACAATAACTGCATCATTCTAAGTTTGTCATAACTCCGAGACAAGATATTATTAACACTTAGGTTTTAACATATCTCCATATTCAAACTTGATCTTAAACAAAGTATTCCATATCAAATTTGTGCACTCGTTCCATGGTGGCAATGAACATTGTTATAAACTTTTATGCTCATTCTGGGAAACCTTTGTACCTGTGTAATCAATGAAATGGATTTGATAAACACATTTGTAAATATATTAAGGAAATATTAGTTTGTGGCATCAAATCAATGAAAGTCATAGAATATATTTAACATATTAAAATTTATAATTGATAAAATATGAACAATTTATGCTTCTTGAAAAAAATAAAAACAATGAAAAGCAACAACAGGCAGGCAGGTTAGTTTTTTTTTGTTTATTGTTGTTTCAGACAACATGTATTTGAAAGAAAGAAAGAAAAAAAAAAAAGGATGTAAATAAGGCCAAGACTACGGTGGACAAGCTTTTTTAAGTGGTTCACGATGAACCAATTTATCAACGGTTAGATTCATCCGATTTATATGGTTGAAATTTACACTACCCACTAGATTACTCCTCCTCCCTCCAAGCAACCGTCTGACCACCGTTTGCCGCGTCGGAGGCAATTTCTCACGACTGACATTTCTTTCTTTTTCCTTACCACCATTGTTTCTTCCTTTCCCCAACAACCCCTCGTTGTTGGTCACCATCTCTTTCATAAAATACATGTACCCCTAAAATGTCAAATTGAGGTTATTCCAAAGATTGAGAACTGAAATGCAACATAAACATCAAAAGTGACAAATACGACCGAAAGAGCATTTAACTTACTAATCATCAACACAACAACAACCAATTGGAAATGTAAAAAAATGTCAAAATTTGGAGAATTCATTAATAGCTTGATTGATTAAAAAATATAGTACTTTTGTCGCTTGCTTGCTCATGTTCTTGTTATCTACTTCACAAATGCATGTTTAGACCCTTAGCAGCCAAAACCAAGGCTTAAAAACCAAACCCATAAACAAATCTACAAAAAGGAATAAACTTAACCAAACTTTAGAGTGGCAATGACGCAGTTGAAAACCTCTTCACGGACGATACCACTGTTATCGTCATCGGTTCTTCTTCGGGCCGCCAGAAGCCCCCGAGGAGGTCCTCCTCTGTATCCTCGGCAGATCGGCAATGCCGTTACCATGTAAACATGCAACACAGCCGCTGGAGAGGGTTTCGATCTCGGCGAGGAAGTCGATGGTGGAGACACCCTAGCCGTACAGGATGCTGTAGGTGAGGACAATGGTGGTCGCCGAAACAAGGCCGTTGACGGCGGTGCTGATGAGAATAGCGAAGTGGGAGAAGGAGAGAGTAAAAACGGTGCTGGTGGAGGATTGAGAGAGAAAGGGATGGAAAGAAAGATCTAATGTGGAAAGTGTAGAGTGCAATCACAAAAGTCAGATGAATCCAACGGTTGAAAAAAATTGTTCAATATAACCTTTGCCTTAATAGAGGATGCATAACTAAGACATAGGGTGTAATGACACGTAGGGACAAAGCCGAAGCAAGTCCTTTTATCCACGAAGCGGAAGGTTCGGAGGACACAGCTGGAGACAGGCTGTCACCAACAAAGTCCCACTCACCAATTCCTTCCCTTGGCCTTCCATCCCCCCCTCTCTTCTCTAACCCCCCCCCCCCCACCCCTCTCTCTGTCTCTCTCTCCCCCTCTCTCTCCCAATCAAATCAATTACAATTAGGGTTAGCTGATCCCCTTCCTCTTCTTCCTCTCACCGCATCGTCCTTCCTCTTCACTGGATCAATATTCCTCCCGCTGTAAGCTATCTCCTCATCTCCTTTTCTTTTCTCTGCGGTTATTCCTTCCTTTCTTCAATCTTTGCGTCAATTTCTCCTATATTATTTGCTTGCTTGCTTGCCTGAAACCATCTATTTATATTTTAATTTCGATTAGCGAAGGACAGCTTCTGATTTTCTTCCATTGGCTTTGCTAGTTAATGTGCCTTCTCAATACCTGCTCTCTACGGACCAACTCTGTTATTAGTCACTGTTCATTCTTTTGTTGAACAACGCATATATTTCGTTTCGCCTTCTTTAGTTATCAGAAAATAACACAACCTTTTCTTTTTTTGTTCTTATTGTTGTAATTGCAATCAAGTCTTTTTTACTGTTTTCAACTTAATGTTTCTGTTGCTGAGGACAAATCCCCAGTTAGAAGCAATGTTATCAATGGTGGATGGCCTAAATTCTGCCATATAAACATGCCATTGAGGCCTATGGTGCCGTCATAACGGGCCTCCCTTCACAAATTGCCTTTTGTTAATCTTTTTGATGATTCAAAAGATTTTCCCTTGAGTTTGGTTAGAATATTTCAAGTTCTGTACTGTGATAATTCTAAGCAAAGTTGTCCCAGTTTTCCATTTAAGTATTCAACTTCCGTTGTTGCTTATTATTTCTTTCTTCTCAATTTTAGGTGCTTGAATTGGATAATCAACCTTAAAGCTATATGTTCTGAGGTTGATGTGTTACGTATAATCTTGTTACTGTTGTGAGCGTATGGAGGGGTGATACCTGATTGATCTGGGATGTTGCGTAGTAATCTATCCTGATTGATTATGCATATCTGGAATGAGTTCAATCATCATATTCTTTTATTAATACTGTGAACTCTGATTTATACTTTAGTACTGGAAAGAAGGCACAACCACCAGCGGATTTCCTGTATCCATGCTGTCAGAGAGCATGCGTGGAATCTGTACATTGGGTAATGCCCCTGTCGAGATTTTCTGCCGAGGCATTCGGTGTGGTGACGATTTGTTTAGTAACCATCTTGATTCTTCTTGGGTTGATGTGCATTGCATACTCATTTTACTTCCGCTCTCGTATTCATAGTCAAGGTTTGGTACAGCTCAATTATTTTAGTGGTCCTTGGATCATCAGAATCACATTCATCCTATTTTCAATCTGGTGGGGCATTGGTGAAATTATTCGATTAACTTTGTTAAGGAGTGCCTTTCACTTAAAATGGCCGGACACTGTCTGCAAGTGCTATATTGTATCAAATATGGGATTTGCAGAACCTTGCCTCTTCCTCACACTTGTATTTCTCCTTCGTGCACCTTTACAGAATTTGGAGACTGGAATTATGAGCAGAAAATGGAATGTGAAAACATCGGGATATATTCTTCTTTACTGCCTGCCAATGTTTGTTCTTCAGCTTTTTGTTATTTTGGTTGGACCTCAGTTAGACAAGAATAAGGGTTCTGGAAAAATGTTGCCTCATTATTTTTCAAGTGCAGCGGTTGCCCCTGGGGAGAATGATACCACCCTCTGTACTTACCCTTTACTCAGCACTGTTCTCCTCGGCCTTTTTGCCATTATCCTGACTTCCTACCTTTTTTGGCTTGGTAGTCGGATTTTGAAATTAGTTATTAACAAGGGTTTGCAGAAGAGGGTTTACACATTGCTATTCTCAGTTTCATGTTTCCTTCCATTAAGGGTTCTTTTTCTTGGTTTATCTGTTTTATCTGGACCTGAGCATTTTATGTTTGAAGCCTTTGTTTTCTTGGCTTTTCTTCCACTAGTATGTTGTGCTGGCTTGTGCATGTGCACACTTGTTTACCGTCCAGTTGCAGATTGCTTAGCGCTGGGAAATCTACAAGACTTGGAAGCCAGGAGGCTTAATGATGATTATAATGATACTGTGTCTCTCATTGCTAATCAGAGTCATCTGGAAGATAATGTTGAAGAAAATGCTCGGTCTAGTCCTGGTAGATATTCTGATGCATCGACAAAGCGTGGATCAATATCATTTCGGACCTTGGAGAAGGGGGTTACATCAACTGGAACATTTGTAGAACTAAGCCTCTTCTCTCCCAGCCGCAGTGCAACCCCTCCAGGATCGCCTCCTCTTCTAGGTTGGCCTATGCGATCCCCAACACAAGTTATTGGACCATAGAGGCAGGCGGGAAACTGAATGTGTTGGGTGAATATCAATTTTGCGGAAAAGGGAAAACTGATTGTAAAGGATTTAGCTTCAATAAGGCGTCTTTTTTATTTTATTTTAAATTTTTGTTATGTTTGCTAATTCTAGGTATAATGTTTTTGCTCTGGAATTTATTGTGAGTACCTTTTTACATTTCTGTACCATCTCGACAACGTTTTACCTGTTTCTAATTTTGTACTTGAAATGTTGGAATACTCTACTTGAAGTCATTGGGTTACACGACTAAGGCTATGTTTTGTTTTTTTGTTTGGGTTATTCCAAACTCAATTGGGAGAGAAAAAATAGTTTCTGTTTGCACATTAAAATTTTGTTTAGAAATTCAGTTTTGTAGAAGCAGGTCTTAGGTTGTTTTTGTAAATTTAAGTTTATATTTTTTATTCAAACTTGCACTTTATGCTTGATCTGAGTTTATTTGTGGCAATATTACTTTGCTTGGTCTGATTACTTGAACATGAGTATTGATTTTTAGAACTATCGACTCAATGTCCAGCTTCGTTGGACTATTTTTATCTAGGAGCTACGTCTCACTGGATGCTTTTAAGAAATGGAAGAATGTCATCAAGTCAATCCTGAATGCGCCTTTTCCATCGATGGGTTTCTCTTTGCATGAGTTACCAATTTGACCTATTTTATGTGGATATTTAATTGGTCGAATTTAATTTTGATTAACTTTCAATCATAGTCAATGGTCTTAATATCACATTTAGTTAATTATGTGTTGTAGTTATTTTATTATGGTATATTAAATTTTAAAAGTTTTATTTTGATTTTTATGTTTTTTAAATATATTATTTTAGTTTTTTTAAAATTAAAAAGTTAATAAAATATCAAAATGAAATAACTGGAAACATGATGAATAAAAAATGATATTAAGCCTCATTAATACACATAATGGGGAAACATCACCAAAAAAGAAAGGTAGGGTCGTGTAAAAAAGGGGTAGCATCTTGCCACGTTGACTGGCAGAAGGTAAACCAAACAATGACACTAGTTAAAGTTTCAAATTATATTTCGTTCACTGAGCGAGTGAAGCTTTCCTTCATTTTACCTCGGAAGGGACGCGAACTAATTTATTGAATGATCTAGCACACTGCACATGGATCCACCTTAGTCTTCATACAAAAAAGAGATGTAAACTCAACATTGTGGGTAAAAATATAAGTTGTTGGATATTGCACTTCAAAATTTGAATCAATAGTCAACATTATGAAGTGATTTGTTGGATGGAAACACCATAAACAAATTTTGGAACAATGCATATGTTTATTTAGTCGTAACAGTTTAAATTACACATTCCTATATATTCTTAAACTCGCAAACTTTGGTAACCCCAAAAATCACGAATCTAACTAAAAGCATTAGTAGCATTAAGCAATTGTTGGGTTGTACTTGAAGATAGCGTGCGCAAACAAACGTGTAATTGATATATACATACAAGTAGAATCCAAACCATATTCCAAAGAGTCAGTATCTCTTCACATTTGCAAACATATAATGATCCCATGTGTTGGACGACAATGAACATGCGTTCTTATCTTCATTAGAGGTTTATACATTTAAACAAATATAATAATGACAATCAAGAAATATCAATTACTATTAATAAACAAAGTTTATTTTTAAAACAAACTATGAAATACGAAATACCATGCATTAGTTAAAGTCAAACATTATTCTTGTACCAATATCCGAGCGAAATCTTCACATCATACCAAACCAAGCATTACTGTAAAGGATCATGTATCAAAATAAGAAGCCACTCAATTTAATCAAATGAAATCAATTTTAGTCAATGAACGTTTTGTCAAAATTTTGAGACAGATTGACACCACACAATAAACTCGATGGGTCCTTTTTTTTGATAAAAGAAACCTGGAAAAGTGGAACTCGATGTGTCCTAAGTTCTTAACCGTTTGTACATATTTTCAAAAGGCTTTTAGTTGCCACAATTTATTATTCTTTTAAAAAAAAGATGAAAAATCCGACACATGATATCAACTGGGAAACAATTTTAAACCTAGAAGATTCGAATATCCTAATAAAATTTTCTGTACAAATGAATTTTTTCCTCAACTACACGGTAAGTTATATAAGACTTTTTTTTTTTAGAGCAAAGTTATACAAGACTTAACACGAACAATTCACATATGACAAGGTCACCGTTATGCTGTGAAAAAAGAACGGAGAAAGTTAAATGCTTATTATTTTGTTTTCTCAAAATAATATTATTTTCTTAATTTGAAAAATTGCTAAATTTGAACATCTCCATTTGATTCGTTCAAACCATCTCCATCGGCCTATGAACACTTGCTACATTTGTAATCAATCGTAAGATAGAATGCGAATTGAAGCAAGGCTAGTTGAGTACCTTCCTTGCACCCTTATATGCTTATTAGTAAGTACTATTTTTTTAATTCTGGTATTAGTAAGTACTATATGACTTACCAAATATACCTGTATTGTGTATTATTTTGAAACACAAATAGCGAAAAAAAAGAGTTGCAAAAAATAAGGATAGCCAACCGTTAACAGACAATGGGCAAAACCAGAGGGTTTTTTAAGTTGGAATTGGTTCGGTTGGATTGTTTGTTTGTGTCGCCTTCTCTTTTCCCTTCTTCAACCAAAGCCAAAGTCTAAATTTGTTTAAGCACTACTGCTACCAAACCAAAACGGTTTCGCTCCTTAGGGCGGTTTTCCGATTTCTCGGAAACCGCTCTACCTTGCACTGCAACCACTTTCATTATAGTGTTCCTAATTTGAAAGAAAGAAAGAAAGAAGAAATTAATTTCCTTGGATTTGTAGAAATTAATGAATAATTTTGGACGCTCTCTCCCTTCACTCGCGACTATGGGTGCAATACGGCAACAACCCAATGAATGGGTGAAAGGTAAACTTGTAGGGTGTGGATCTTTTGGCAATGTCCATTTGGCAATGAGCAAATCCAACGGTGGGCTTTTTGTTGTGAAATCACCACATTCCAGGGCTGAACGCCATGCTTTGGATAAAGAGGTGAAAATCCTAAACACTTTAAATTCATCACCATATATTGTCCAATGTTTGGGGACCGAGGAGGAGGAGGGAGACCAAGGGAAGCTCAATGTTTTTATGGAGTACATGGCCGGAGGTAATATGGCAGACATGGTGCACAAGTTTGGTGGCTCATTAGATGAAGAGGTGGTTCGGGTGTATACCAGGGAAATTCTTCATGGGTTAGAGCATCTTCACCAACATGGAATTGTGCACTGCGACCTCAAGTGCAAGAACGTGCTTTTGGGCTCATCTGGCAACATCAAGTTGGCGGATTTTGGATGTGCAAAAAGGGTAAAGGAGGACTCAGCAAATTGTGGTGGGACTCCTCTGTGGATGGCTCCTGAAGTATTGAGGAACGAGTCTCTAGATTTTGCTGCAGATATATGGTCCTTGGGATGTACAGTTATTGAGATGGCTACTGGCACACCCCCTTGGACTCATCAGCTTTCAAATCCAATAACTGCTACGCTCAGGATTGCCCACGGCGATGGAATACCTCACTTTCCACCCCATTTCTCTAAGGAGGGTTTCGATTTCTTGAGTAGGTGCTTCCAGAGACAACCCAATGAGAGGTCTACGGTTCAGGACTTGCTTACCCATCCATTTGTTTCAAAACCACCTTCTCAACAACAATATACACCTTCTTTCTCTCCGTCAACTGTCAAAGAAACTTCCAAGGAGAATCGTTCCTCAATCACAAACACATTTGCATTTCATCATGATGACCCCAAAGGAATACCCGTATGTATACCCCAAGACATTGCATTGGGCTCATCAGGGAATTGGATTACTGTTAGATCAGGCTAAATACATAGAAGAGTTACTGTAGATAGACAATTCAAATGTACAGCTTTGAGTAGGAGACGAATAGGTTTTCAATGGCTTTTCCTTCTCATCTTTCACATAACTTGTATACAAAGGAATAGTATTATTCGGCACAAATTTGTTATTAAACTTGTTCCATGTGACATAAATAATGCAACATTCCTCCATGACACATCTTATATTTAATCTAAGTGTTTATTTGTAGTTTAATGGAATTAATGAACATAGGCCTGCTCTCAGTTTTCTAAAAATGCCATTTTTATCTGCCTTGCCATTTTCAGCTTACAAAAAGCGAGCTGGTGGTTCCATACAGTTCTTAATGAGTACATTAAGAGGTAAAATAAGCCTCTTAAAACCAGTTATAATGCGCATTAATCCATTTCAACATAATTGAATTTTGAGATGAAGATCCAAAGAGGAATGAAAACTTACAAAGAGGAAAACACGGGAAGAAAGTTTAATTGTGTTTTAAGAAATAGTATTTACAAATCTTTTCACAAAGATGCATCGTCTTATTAAATAATGTAAGGACTTTTAAAAACAATATTCTATCTATTTTAAAAATAAATATGTATTAAGACTCTCTTTTTTTTATATATAAAAAGTTGTTTAAAAGTAGTCTTAAAACACAATATAATATAGATATAGGTAAGAAATAATGATTATAATTTTTAAACACCAGTCTCAAACCTAAAACTATGTTCAGTCCTTAATTACATCACCAAATATTTCGCTCACAGAACCACTCCAAGCATTGTTTACACAAAGCCTATTTAGGCTCCAACAATGAGTATTATTTATCTAATTTCTTTAATATAATATAATAGCGTTATGTTATTTCTATAGTATTACATATATATATATATATATATATATATATATATATATAATTATAAAAAAGATGAGGTTTATGTATAATAGATATAATATATAGTAATAATTTATATGACACACATAATATTCTCTCTTAAAATAAACAATATAGATATAAATATTATATTTTTTAATCAGCATGTTATCTTTTATAATGATGATAATAGATTTTGCACATATTTTGTAATTATATTACTAATTAAAATATTAAAAAAATATTATTATTTATGTATTTTTTAAAGAAAATATTTGAATAATAATTATAATTTTAAAATTTATATAATTTTTTTATAATTTTAAGAAAAGTAACTGCATAAATAAAGTATAATCTTGTATAATTTACTTAAAACTATAATTTTCATAATTTGTACAAAATAATTAAAAATTGTTTTAAAGAAAATTGTATGTAATTTTGGTAAAACAAGAATCTTGTTATTTGAACATAATATATATATATATATATATATATATATAATATTCTATTATTATCTATTTGGTGGGCACTAAATATTGGATATGATTAAAGTTCATAAAATTATATTGTTCCTATCCCATCATGTTTTTATTTGTTTTCATATCTTACCCTATCATATTTTGTTTACTAAACGAACCCTTATAGTTTGTCTAATTCACTTTTATAAGAGGTGAAACATATTTATTCTTTACATAAAACTTGCAAGTGAGTTTGTGTGGTTTGTAGATTCAAATTTAGATTAACTAACATGTGCATGTTTTTTTTCTTATTTCATGAACTTGAGGCTTTTATTTATTTATCATATCTTACATGTATGAATGAGATTATATTGTTTTATCACAAACATTTGTGATATTATTTGATGAATATCTTGAATGTCTTAAGCTACTACTTGGAGGCATGAGAGATATTAATAATCTCAAATTTTCAAGAAATTTTCATAATAATGTAAATCTCAAATTAATGAATTGCAATGTTGTTGGGTCATTGACAAACATACCAAATCACACCATAGTATTTCATCGAGTAAGATTATTGTTTTCCTAAGGGGGAACTTCCTAGCCAACACCTAAAGTCCTACATAATTCCTCCCACCAATTGGTTTGAATCCCTTCTCCATTATGTCTTTATTCTCTTTATTATAATCTCATTAAGCCACACCAACATTCCCACACTTTGCCTAGACTTTTCTCATGCTTAATTGACAATGTAACATCAGGGGAGGCATTTTGATGTTTTGAGGATAACCCTTATACTGGATAGGTATTCGGCCTAAGTCGAATATCCATTATACCCCAGTAAAACCTTTGGGACATTGAAGCATACCCCGCAATGGGGACCAACATTCAGACCTACCAAATACTTGACACCATCCATAGTAATAGGTACTCGGTCTGATCAAACATCATTCATAATATCATGTACTCGGTCTAGCCAAGTATCGGGCTTCATCCACAATATCAGGTATTTGGCTTGACCAAATACCTGATACCCTTTGTGTTAGAATCAAGAAGCTGAAGCTAAAGAATCAAGGATGATGGAAGCAATTATGTTTTGATATTTTACATGCAAGCTTGGTTCATGAGTTAAATCCTTATAATCCTCTGCAGCTCTTAGGTAAATCATGCATTCATACATTCATGAATAGGTTTTAATCATATTAGTATGACCAAAGTAATAGGATTACATAAGTGCATTTAAAACAAGTATAAAATGGTTTTACACTGCTTTAATCGATTATCTGAGTAAATAATCGATTACATAAACCATCTGCATAATGTAGCACAACATGATCAACTAGCTTAATCGATTACCAAATAATTGTAATCGATTAAATATGCTTTGTTGAGTTTTGTTCATGTTTTGGCGTAATCGATTAAATGGGATAATAATCGATTACTTATGAGTATCAAGAAACTATGCTTTACTGCCGTAATCGATTAATTGGTGATATAATCGATTATTGTGTTCGTTCAAAATTTTCAGATTTGTTATGAACAATTTAATCGATCATAAAGACGGAATAATCGATTACCATAGTTAAAATAATCGATTACCTTAGAAAAATAATCAATTACAGTCTGTTGAATTAGTTTTTTTATAAATAGAAAAGCTGTGTCTTTGAAAATTAAGATATTAGAAAGAGAGCACTCGTATCTACCTTATGTTTTACATTCTCTAAGAGTTCTAAAAGTTCTAAAAGTCAGAAATAAGAGAGTTGTTCAATTGTGTTAGAATCTACATGGGTGCTTAGTCAAGAGACTCATTGTGAGTGATCATTCATGCAAGTTTGTGATAAAAGAAAATTAAAGAAAGCATATTAGACTTCACTTCAGGTTGTTTAATTCGTACATATCATTTTAGCTGCAAAGGAAAACGAGGTGATGCCTTTCTTGAACCTTAAGCTTTTGTTTTGTTGTTATTACTTGTTGTAATCTTTGTTGATTTTCCATATAACATTCGGGGTTCTTTAAAGCATATCTAGAAAGGGTTTTCTAGGGGAAGAACAGAGAAGGGTTCTCTGGTTCTTGGTCATTTGAGAAATCTAGGAAGTAGATTTTGAGTTTTGCCTAAGGTAGGTGAAAGAGACCTTGTGACTTGCTTGTAAAGAACTAAGATTTGTTATAGTGGAACTCTAACCTTGTTTGGGTTGGAAGATAAACTGGATGTAGCCTCCGGGGTTGAGAGGTGAACCAGTATAAACTTTTGTGCATTTAAGTTTCAGTTTATGTTTAATTGAATTCTTGTAGTATTCAATTTGCTTATCATTCAAACTTTGATTCTGCACAAGAGTTGATTGATTAGTGAAGAAGATTATTTTTCTAAATTGGTTTTGTTTAAGATACGATCCATATAAATTCTTCCGCTGTAAGTTGTTTTTGTAAGAAAATTTTGAAAAAGGAGGAAAAACCAATTCACCCTCGCTCTTGGTTTATTTGATTAGGTATTCATTATATTTTCACCTTGTAGTATCAGGTACTTGGCCTAACCGATTACCTGATACCCCGATGTGATCGAATACCAAAAATGTCTTATCCAATCTTTGACCACTTATTTAGATCAAGATTACCTAGATTAATTGATAAAGAATCTTTAAGGGAGAGACCAGTTCCTTAATGATAATTATATAGACACTACCTAAAAAGGTGACCTTCGGAAAAAGGCCCATAGATTCAAGGCCCATTAAGGTACGTATAAATAGCCTCTTGAATATCAAGGTAAGGACACTATTTTTTTTCTCATTTATTACCTTCATTAATTGCTCTTGATCGAAACTTTACTTGAGCATTAGAGTGCCTTTTGTAGGTACCCCACCCCTTTAATTGGCTGAGTGCTATTTGAAGAAGAAGGAAGACTATCCAAAGGACGTTAGTTAGGAAGAAAGTTACTTGTCTATCCCTGTACAGGTACATTTGGTGCCCACCATGGGACTCAAGTAAAATTTCCCTGCGACCCCATGGAGAGTATGGTAGCTACTACCCGTTCTATGGCAGAAACACGATCATCACAACAACCGACAATCGAACACCCCAACTTGTTCAAGTTCCCTCCCCTGATCGAAGTGAAGATCATGGGGAAGCCATTCGAGCTCTAAGGGAAGAAATTATGAATATGCAACAAAGACATGCTGGAGACATAACAACAAGAAAATTCCAAACTAAGAGGACAACATCAGTCATAGCTCCTACCCAAGACAAATATCCCTCAACCATCCTAAGTGGAAGTATCCAACATATCGCAAGCTAGCCCACTTGCACAGAGTAACTCGCCTATCCAACCTCGTTAATACTTTGCTTACCCCTGGGCTCAAGAATCCATTTGTATAAGGAATCATTGATACTCCACTACCCTTACGTGGAAAGGAGTTACTTTGGATACATATGACAACACCACTAACCCAGATGAGCACATTGACATTTATGTTGTGCAAGTCGGACTCTAAACTATGGATGATGTCGTCCTATGCAAGGTATTTCCTACCTTACTTAAGGGAAAGGCACTAAGTTGGTTCACTCGACTCCCGCCTAACTCCATAAATTGCTTTGAAACACTGACAACTCAATTCGGTATCTAGTTTGCAACTAGTTAGCCTCATCACTTGACATCCATAGTACTAGTTAGTCTATGGCTGGAGAAGAAAGAGACACTTCGATCTTTCATGGAAACGTTTGGCAAAGTAGCGTTATAAGTTAGATATCTAGAAACAACATTGGTTATGCATCACCTGGTTACAACAATGTGACCATGACCCTCTGTTAATAGTCTCTGTAAGAAACCGACATCGGATTTTGATGATCTCCAGTGTCGGGCAGCTACATCCAGTTAGAAGAACTCACAGAGTACACCTGACAGTTGTGAAATGAAGCATCCAAATCAAAGAAGGACCCAGAAAGGGATGTTCACTAAGTAAAATAATGCACACGTGAAATCTGTGAACCTCACTACAACTATTAAACTCCCCTTAATGCTAGCTGGTTAAGAATCTTGGAACAAGCCCTTGCCACTAAATTGTTGGTGATGCCAAAGCAAGCTAACATGCCTCCAAGAGCTGATCCCTCAAAACACTATCGATACCACATGAAATGGAGTCATTCCACAAAGTAATGCACAACACTTAAAGACAAGATAAATGACCTTATTAAGAAAGGGTGCCAAAAAAACTTTGTGTACAAACCACCTTCCCAATATCAAAGTTCTAGGCATTGAGATCAAGACAAGAATCGTTGTATGGGCCAAGAGGGGTGTAGAAGAGAAGAACAACTAAAAAGTTGCTCTAGGGAGATGGAAGGAAAAATAAATTAGTCTAGGAGGGTCATAAACACCATAGTTGGTGGTTTTGCAAGAGGATGATGCACTTACTCGATAAGAAAAAGGCATTTGCTCAATATTCAACCCATAAATATGGTTGCGATGAGAAACAAAGTCAAAATGCCGGACATAACCTTCACTGGTGTTGACTTTAAAGGTATGGATCCCGAGAAATATGACTCCATGGTCATTTCAATTGAAGTGGCTGATTACTTAGTAAGAAAGATGTTAGTAAACCAAGGGAGCTCGACCGACATCCTATTTTGGAATACCTTTAAATAGTTGGAGGAGGTTGCACAATCATTGATAATTCAAGGGTTGGACGCCAATGTCGATCTATTTGCATGGTCGGTAGCCAATATGCCTGGCATAGATCCAAACTATCGTTGCCATTGGTTGTCAATCTGTCGAAATGCTAAATTGGTAGCATAGAGGAAGAGAAAGGTAGGAGAAGAGAGACAGATGACCATTCAAGAAGAAATTGGGAAGTTGATCGTTGCAAATTTCATTTGAGAAGTGTGCTACACAACATGGCTAGCAAATGTCGTTATGGTCAAGAAATCCAACAACAAATGGCGAGTGTACACGAACTACATGAACCTGAAAAAAGCCTTCATGAAGGACACTTATCCCTTGCCAACTATAGATAGACTAGTGAATAGGACGACAGGGCAACACTTACTCAGCTTCTTGGATGTGTACTCGGGGTATAATCACATTTGGATACATCCAAGAGACGAGAAAAAAAACAGCCTTCATCACCGAATCAACAAACTATTGCTATCAGGTCATGCCATTTGGCCTAAAAAATGCTAGTGCCACTTACCAACGTTTGATGGACAAGATATTCAAAAAGAAAATCGAAAATAACATGGAAGTGTATGTCGATGATATGGTAGTCAAGTATAACAATGCTGAATCACACATTTGCGATCTAGAAGAGATATTTTCAAAGATTCATAACTACAACATGAAACTCAATCCAGAAAAATGCGCATTGGAGTAGGAGGCAGAATTTTTTTGGGGTTTATGCTTTCTCACAAGAAAATCCAAGCAAACCCGAAAAAGTGTTAGGCTGTTATTGACATGAGGAGTCAAAGAATATAAAAGAGGACTTAGCAAATTGTGGTGGGACTCCTCTATGGATGGCTCCTGAAGTATTGAGGAACGAGTCTCTAGATTTTGCTGTAGATATATGGTCCTTGGGATGTACAATTATTGAGATGGCTACTGGCACACCCCCTTGGACTCATCAGCTTTCAAATTCAATAATTGCTATGCTCAGGATTGCCCATGACGATGGGATACCTCACTTTCCACCCCATTTCTCTAAGGAGGGTTTCAATTTCTTGAGTAGGTGCTTCCACAGACAACCCAATGAGAGGTCTACAGTTTAGCACTTACTTACCCATCCATTTATTTCAAAACCACCTTCTAAACAACAATATACACCTTCTTCCTCACTGTCAACTGTCAAAGAAACTTCAAAGGAGAATCGTTCCTCAATCACAAACACATTTGCATTTCATCATGATGACCCCAAAGGAATACCAGTATGTATACCCGTAGACATTGCATTGGGCTCATCGGGGAATTGGATTACTGTTAGATTAGGCTGAACACATAGAAGTGTTACTATAGATAGACAATTCAAATGTACAACTTTGAGTAGGAGACAAATTGGTTTTCAATGGCTTTTCCTTCGCATCTTCCACATAACTTGTATCCAAAGGACTAGTATTATTTGAAAACAATACGAATACACATAATTAACCAAGAGGGGGGTGACTTGGTTAAAATAGGGTCTTTAAAAATTTCTTTAAAAAAAAGCAGCGGATTTAGGATCGTATCACAAGGACACCCTTTTGAAAAAGAAACTTTCGGTCAATTAAGATTCACCCTTCACAGAAAGCAATAGCAGAAAAAATTTATTTGTTGATCTTGAAAAGATTAACCAAAAGATTAGCAATCAATGACAACAAAATGAGAATAATAGAACACCAAGAACTATACTGGTTCACTCCTCAACAAGAGAAGCTACATCCATTTTCTTCTAACCAAACATTGGCTAGAGTTCCACTATAACAAAATCTGTTCTTTACAAGCTTACAAAAGATCACCATTTATCAACCGTAGATAAAGAATTGAAATCTACAAATCCTTCAGACTTCTAATGATTAAGACATAGAGAACCCTTCTCTACTTTTCCCTCTAGAGAACCTTACTCTAGAAAATCTTTAAAGAACCCTTTTGAAATAGCAACTTAGAAGCTGAAATGTAAAAATGAATTACAGCTAGAGTTTAGAAGAGAGATACAACCTTATGATCCAAAGAATGAAAATGCATGTGTTTACCAAACTGGAATCAGGTTGAAAGAAAGAAAGCTTCAGACCAAGCTCTCCAAGAAACTCCTTTAAAATCTTGTCCAAAAAGAATTCTATCAATGATGCATGAAGATCTTGATTTTTGGAACAAGAGCTTTGAGACTCAATGTATCTTCTCTAAATTCAGAAGGTTTTTAAGAGCAATGAAAAATTTCAAAGTTTTTAAATTTTGTGTAAATCAAAAGACCCAACAATTTTTTATAGAAAACTATTTTAACTGAATGTAGTCGGTTAAATCGTCCATGTAATCGATTTTTTTCACTTAAGTAATCGATTAATATCATATTTAATCGATTAAAGTGTTCTTTGTTATTTCTGGAAAAGATACATGATCAAAGTAATCGATTAAACCGTCATGTAATCAATTATCACAGTCAGTCTAGCTTCAAAAACGTGCTAATGTAATCGATTATGATTATATGGTAATCGATTACCATATGAAGACTTATTCTTTGTTTTCTATTGTGTAATCGATTACCATTACCTTGTAATCGATTAATTAGTTCTTCATAGCTTAAGTAATAGATTACCAAATTCTGGTAATTGATTAAGTTAGTGTAAAAAGTGGTTTTCCAAAACTTAACCATGAATACTTGGTTTCTTTATGCAAACATGAAAACATGTGACTTGATAAAATCATGTATGCATGCCAATGAATGATGTTTATGCAACGTAAGGGATCATAAGATGAAGCTCTTAAACAACTAAAAAATTACATATGCCTTCAATTGAATGACATGTAAAAAGCTAAAATATGTCTAAGACACATAGCTCATCATCATCTTGATCCTCTTCAAGCTCCCCCCGTATCTAACATTATTAGCCACAAATTTGTTATTAAACTTGTTCCATGTGACATAAATAATGCAACATTCCTACATGATACATTTTATTTTTAATCTAAGTGTTTATTTGTCGTTTAATGGAATTAATGAACATAGGCCTGCTTTCAATTTTCTAAAAATGCCATTTTTATTTGCATTGTCATTTTTAGTTTACAAAAAGCTAGCTGGTGGTTCCATATAGTTCTTAATGAGTACATTAAGAGGTAAAATAGGCCTCTTAAAACCAGTTATAATGCGCATTAATCCACTTCAACAAAATTGAATTTTGAGATAAAGATCAAAAGAGGAATGAAAACTTATAGAGAGGAAAACACAGGAAGAAAGGTGAATTATGTTTTAACAAATAGTATTTACAAATCTTTGCGCAAAGGATGCATCGCCTTATTAAACAATGTAAGGACTTTTAAAACATAATATAATAGATATCAGTAAGAGATAATCATTATAATTTTTATACAGGTCTCAAACCTAAAATTATGTTCAGTCCTTAACTATATCTCATTCAAAAACTTGTGTACTCAGAGCTGGATATTACTAGCCGACTTTAAGAAATGATTGTGCTGAATATGTCAAAAGATGCATTCAATGTCAAAAGCACAGTAACCTCATTCAGAAACCCGTCAAAAAGTTGCACATTGTCGCTTCCCCATGGCATTTCACCATATAGGGTACAAATTTACTAGGACTATTTCCTCCGGCCAAAGGACCGTGCAAATATCTGCTAGTCGCGATTGATTATTTCACAAAGCGGATGGAAGCAAAACCTTTAACTATGATCTCAACCCCTAACGTACACAAGTTCTTATGGAAAAACATAATCACAAGGTGTGACATCCCACACACAGTCATAACTAATAATGGCCTTCAATTTACTAATAAAATGTTGAACGATTTTTTGAAGTCATTGGGGATCCACCATCGAGTCACATCGGTAGAACACCTACAAACAAACAGACAGGTCGAAGCAGTAAACAAAGTCATTTTGGCTGAGCTAAAAAAGAAACTTGATCTAGCTAAGGGAAAATGGGTCAAGGAGTTACTCAAAATCTTATGGGGGATTCGGTGAATACCACTATCCACAACCAATGGAACTCCATTTCAATGGACCTATGGAGCAGATGAATTGGTTTTGGTAGAGATCGGAAAGCCTTTATTCCAGTGACTACATTATGATAGCACTATAAATGTAGAAGCTTTAAAAGACAAACTTGACCTCGTTGACTAGCTCCGTAGTCAAACAAGGATAACGGTAGAAACATGCAAACAAATGATGGCTAGAAGATTCAATTAAAAGATGAAGCATAGATAGTTCTCGAAAGGAGACCTAGTATGAAGAGTGCAAAGTGATGCAAGAAAATACTTTAGGGAAGGCAAATTCGCAGCCAATTGGTTTGGTCCCTTTAGTATCCAACTAAACCTAAAAAATAAAGCTTACAAGTTAGAGGAGTTATCCGACAAGCTCATACCATAGACTTGGAATTCTACCCATCTTAAATTTTATTATAGTTAAGAACAATGTATTCAAAGGAGTACTTTTGTTTATTGCTCGGCTTTTCCCCCCAATAAGAATGTGAAAAAGGGGTTTTGCCAACAAGGTTTTAACAAGGCACCACTTCAATTAATGAATATGAATCCTATTTCCACATCTACATTGCTAATTTATTACAAAGGTTTCCCTCCCAAATACCCTATTTGGCTAAGGACACACCTTTAAACATTGCGAGGTCTCCTTATCGAATACCCATATTCGACTAAGGACAAACCTTTAATCGTTGCGAGGATTCCCTCCTGAATTCCCCTATTCGAATAAGGATGCACCTTAATCATGGCAAGGTTTCCCTTCTGAATACCTCTATTTAGATAAAGGACACACCTTCAAACATGGCAAGGTCTCCCTTCCAAATACCACAATTCAACTAAGGACACATCGTTAATCATTACTAAGTACCCCTCCCAAATACCCCAATTTGACTACAGGTGTACCTTCATAATTTAAAATTTCAATATTAGTACCTCTTTTTAACTAAGGAACCACCCTTCCCTCGAGTGCACATACTTGCCCCAAAAGATACCGTTACAATTGATTCAACTTCGAACATATCCACTCGGCCAAAAATATAAATATTCATTCACAAGTTATCCACGTCACACCAAAATTCAAGGTACTCAGTTAAGCAAAGATAACAAAGTATAACAATAAACGAACAAACATATTACTTTTATTAATAAGCAGACAACACAAGACAACCATATCAAGTAAACAATGTAGCACTATCTGTCGTACATTACAAAAAGAAATAAAAACACAACACTGTCATTTATTGGTCACTTCATCTTCATCATGCGTCCTGACATTGCCTTCACCTGTGTCGGCATTGGTTACTTGTGTTTTCGCAGGCGGAGTCGATGGACAGTTGGTTCGAGGAATCTTTCTTGGAGTGTCCTGAATGGACATCAATGTCCCTTCATGAACATCCATGAGAATGTCAAACTTGGCATCATCAGGGATCTCGAACTTATGATAAACTTGCCTTAGAGCTTTGTTAAAGCTGACATTGTGCTCTGCCATCATCTTCTCCCGAGCATCACACATTAGGATATGGTATTGCTCTTGCCCTTGTTTAATATATTCTTGAGCCTTAGCCAGTGATTCTGTCAATGCATCCACCCCCACCTTTTAAGGCAACCACCAAATCCTTTTTCCTCTTGAGATTTCGACCCTAAGAAGTTTCCTTGTCTTCATATTTCCTCAAGTCTGCCTTTAAGTTAGAGTTTTCGGCAACCAACTCTATATTTGCATAAAGGGCTTGATCCCTTTCCTTGGTCATCCCCTCTAAATCCTTCTTCAACTTCATTATTTCTCGGTCGGTCGAGGAGTTGGATAGAATCATCTGTTGAGTGATGGTCACACACCTCGCCTAAAGATCATAGTAAATTGCCCATGCAGATGAATCGTTGACACCTTGCAGAATGTCTCTGTCGAAATCTGACACTTCACCACTCGACATCAGATCATGTGGATGATAGGATAACTAAAGAACTCTTTGCCTAATATCACAGGCAAAGCATCCAAGGATCTGGGAGGAAAAAGGGAAAATCGATGAAGGGTTAATTGTTGCAACCTCTTCGGGGGCCGACCTCCTCCTCTGTCTCTCTACAATCTTTTTTCTTCTTATTCTATTAGGTAGAAGGGGAAATATCCTTAGAAGAATGACATAGAGGCTGAAGAGGATCGGTAGTTCGAACCACTAAGGCGCTCCCGACAATAATGCAAACCTCTCTAATGACAGAATTATAGCTGCAAAAAAGGAAACCAAATAAGCATTGTTGATATCTTAACTTATTATGATAAAAGGAAAAGAAAATATACCTCTCATGTCCTTAAAAAGAGTTGAGGACTTGAAAAACAAAACGGGGGGCTTAGCCGGCAGCCTCCGAGGTGGCTTACTCAGAAGGGTCAGGCTATTTCGTTCTTGAATAGTTAAATACTCCTCCAGGTAGTCATCATACCTCCTCGACACCCATTGCCAGTAAAAGGGAAACAAGGGGTTTTTATTTACGTCCTAAAAGTGATGGTCACCCTAGCCATGAAGGATAATCACCTTAAAAAAACTCAACCTTGAAATTCTTATACGAAGAACTATACCGATCTTGGTGTCAGATCAAAGACCTATTGTGCTTTATTCACCAGCCTGGTCATAAAATGGTGAAGGAATAGCCCATCGTCGGTTCCATATGAAAGAATATGCAAAAGGCATGAAAAGCTTGCAAAAGTCACCCACCCATTCAGATGCAATTGCAAAATAGCCACATTCAGCATACAACGGACGCTCATAGTGAAGTCATCAAAAGGGAGCTCCACGTTAAGATTGCAGAAAATGCAATCATAAATATAGAAAAAATCCTAATAGGTGGCATGTCGACAACCAACTCCTTCTCTAAGAACACCTAATTTGGCCTCTCACAAACGTCTGTTCGCCAAGAACAAAGATGGATAAGGTTGTTGTCTTTGTCCATCAACAACACACACTAACGTGATTAATGAAATGGAGAAGGCTGACCTTGTCATTGTAACGAGAATAATAAGATCCCACCTCATTTTATCTTTGCAACAATACTTGCGTTGTCGCTGCAAGAGGCCTCGACACTCGACCTCACATTTTAGGATACCTCTATAGCCTTGTTAGGGTTACCCTTGTTGGCAATTGACCATTCACACACTTGACCCTTCAAAGTCACCAGAGCTGGTGACTTTAAAACCTGAATACATAACAAACAAAGAAAAGCGTACCTGAACAAGAGTACTCAGTGCAGAGCAAGAATAATAATTTGAAGGAAAGTGACAAATGAACCAAAACTCCCCTATTTATAGAGGGCCCATAACAGTTTGCAAGGCCCAGAAAACCCCTTAAGTCCATGAAATACCAAGCAACACCCCACTTCACGTGTTATAACAACTATTTTCAATGTCAAAATCCCAAAAGACATAGACAAGAGACTCAAGGAAAAATGTTTTGACTCCCCCAGGACATTCATCAAAGCCCTTCTTGTTCACCACGTTCCAAGAGGCTTGGGGGCTTGTATATCGGATAGGTATTTGGCCTAAGCCGAATACCCATTATGCACCACTAAAACCGATTGAAACACGGAAGCATACCCCACGATGGGCCCGACATTGGTGGACTTGCTGAATAACAAACATCATTCGTAGGAATAGGTACTCGGCCTGACCAAACATCATTCATAATATCATGTACTCACCCTAGTTTAACACATGACACCTTCATATAGTATCATGTACTTAGCGTATACGAGTATCGAGCATCATCCATAATATCGGGTACTTGGCATGGCCGAATACCTGATACCTCTTGTAGTATCAGGTACTCGCCCTAGGCGAGTACCAACATCATCCATAGTATCAGGTACTCGGTCTAACCTAATACCTAACACCCCTTGTAGTATTAGGTACTCGGCCTAGCTGAATACCTGATACCCCTATTAAGTACTCGGTTTGACTGTATACCGAACATACCTCATCCAATCTTTGACAACTTATTTAAAGAAAGATTACCTAGATTAATTGACAAAGAAGCATTAAGGGAGAGATCAGTTCCTTAATGATAATTATAGGGATATTACCTAAAACGAAAACCTTGGGAAAAACCCATAGTTCCAAGACCCGTTAAGGTACGTATAAATAGTTGGATGAATATCAAGATAAAGACACTGTTTCTTCTCATTTATTGCTCTTGACGGAGACTTTACTTGAGCATTGAAGTACCTTTTGTAGGTATCCCACCCCTCTAATTGGCCGAATACTATTTGAAAAAGAATGAATATTATTGAAAGAATATTGATAAAGAAAAATGTTACCTATCTATTATGGTGCAGGTACAAGCCTCAACTTTCACACACACTTAACTTCAAACTGACAGTAACAAAAAGAACTTTCTTAATGACTTGATGAAAAGCCTTAACTTTTTCCACTTTTAGTCTCAAAATGACAGCAAACAAATGATTTTTCTTCTCACTCAGGCCAACAAAAGATCACAAAAAAAGTATATATTTATATTTTTCAAAGTCAGGAAACGCATTTACACCCGTCAATTTTATTTGGCTCTGTTATTGACTTCACGCTTAAAAATTATAAATATGTATTTACATATTATAAAAATTATGAAGTTTTTTGTTGAACCATTTAAACATGTATAAAAACTTGGTGCTAAAATAATAAAGAAAAGTGACGTGAAACTTTAAAAGCACAATTTTATTTTGTTTTATAATGGAAATCGAAAATGTGTTGTTAACATGTTATATGACTAATGACTATTGACTCAGGGCACACACAGCACGTGAGATTTTTTGGCAACATGCTGCGTGTAACACGCCGGCGTTTACAAACAAGGAAAATGACATTCTCAACCCTTCAAACAGAGTTACAATTTTTTTATTGAAAAACATGTGTGTATATTATGATGATTTTACACGTTAATTTTCAATTTTTTATAAGCAGTTATTTAAATCATTTTAATAAAAAATATAATAAAGCTGTCCCAAATGAAAATGATTCTCCAAACGTGCTTGCAAGCTGTAAATTGAAAGTTAAAACACCACGCTGGATATTAAAAGACATTTAAATATTTAACGTCGTTCTTATCCCTTATTATTCCTTTTCTCTTTCGGTTTCCGTTAAGAAATGTAATGTAACTCTTGCCTAAAGTCTGCCACCAATAATGGATATTGGACCCATGAAACATTTTAATTTCAATTATTTTATTAGTTGGTTACATTATTACATTTTTTTTCTTCTTATAATTGAAAGTGTTTAATTAGTTTAAGTCAAAAGTATTATTAATATTGACGTTAAATTGAAAGTTTTTAATAAAATAATTGAAATTAAAATGTTTTAGTTTTATCTATGCCATGTTTCCCACCCCGAGTGACTAAGTACAACGTTGCTTTCAGCAGGCAGTGTTTCTTACATGACACTGATTCTTTGTTTGTTTGTTTCGTAATTCGTATTCGTATTCGGTCTTCCTTTCTTTCTCCAACCAACTTTCTCTTCTCCTATTCCTTCCTTTCCAATTGTTCCTTTTTCTTTTTCTTTCATAAAAGTCTTCCTTTCTGCTTTCTTTCGCTCACAAGACAAAGTTGAACGAAATGAAGTCTTTCGATTCTGTAACTGTAAGCTTCCTCTCTCACCACTCATGTCATGTCATCAAACATGCTTGCTAGTATGAATCCGTCAACTTTAAACTTCTTTTCATTTCCAACAAGTTATTGCCTTTCTCCTCTTCGTTTTTTTATGCAGATTTTCACCCAGATACCTACTCTTTTTTCGATTTCCTGTTGATAATTATGTTGAGAACTTAGAACTGAGATTTCATCTTTGCTTTGCTTTACTTTTTATTCTTCTTATGTTACTTGCAGCACGACCAAAATTAACTAAACTTTAATTAAATTTTGTGATTTCTTTGCTCTGTTGTCTGAGTAATTGTAGATTGAGTACACAGGATTGGATTATCTGATAATAACCATTCTTAGAAGTCGTTTTTAGTTTATTGAACTGTAATGATTTCCCCATTTGTCTTTGCAAACCAGGGTATTGTCTTGCCAGACCCAAAGAATAGGTTGTTCCTTTGGAGTGTCCTCATCGTGGTTTCCTTGATTTCTGGTGCTTATTTCGTTGGTAATGCATTCTTTGCAAAGGAATACAAACAAGTATGTATTTAGTGTTTTTATCCCCATCAACTTTTAGTTTAAATTACTACTTAGAAAATTAGGATTTTTGTTATCATGTTGCTACTACAATGTTTACTTCTTTAAAAGAAATATATCTCTGGGAATTTAGAAAGGTATAATGTTTCAAACTGTTGCCCACATTCACACTTTATGACTATTTCTGACATAAAAATTGCCCAACAGAGAGCTTGTGGGAAAGAGCATGCTAAGAGTGTTGGTAGCCCTCATCTTTTAGGCTTTGATAGTTTTAACCTTTTGTTAAATTTTAGTTAATCTTTTTCTTTTCTGCATTTGAAATTTGAGTTTTGATTACTTGAAAATACTTTTGGGTATTAATTATATATGCAGAGATTAGCACGATGGGGGCTAATTCATACAATGCCACATTCAAAATTTAATGCGTGCAAGGTTTGTTATTTTGAGGAAATTTTGTTTTTTATATAGCTTGTATATTATACCTTTTTGGATCTATGTCTAATTCTCTTCCTCTTTCCATTTCCCTAGAGACAATGCTTTCCTTTTGGAAGTGAGGCATTGCCTGAAGGAATTATTGCTAGAACATCTAACTTGGAAATGCGGCCCTTATGGGACTCTGGTGAAGATAATGTATGTGAAATGTGTGCTTAATCCCACTCATTCATTTATTGTATAGAAATTCACTTAAGACTCTTATAGTGTTAATCTTAAGCTCCACAAAATAAAATGTTGCTAATCAACTACACAATTCTACCCATCTGTGAAATATTTTGTTTCTACTAAAGATGGTTAATTGGAGTTTGATCTTGAACTAGCAAACTGATATGTTCAATTAATATTTTAACTTCTATTGTATATATATTAATAATATAAAAATTGGTGTATGGTCATGTCGGAATATGATTAATAAATAATTTCATAAGTTGATTTTGGCTCTTGATTTTGCATTAAGTAAAGGATATTAAATCTGGAGGTTCATATGTTTTTATGCCCACTTACTTCTTGGTGCTTCTTTATTTTCGAGAATGTGTTACTTATAATGGTGAATATTACACTCATTCAATTATTTTTTTATTAAAATGCACATTCCCGTTCTGGGAGAATGGAAGTGTGCACAATCATGAGGTTGCTGAAAAAATGATGATTTTTGTTAGATTACATATTATTCTCTTATTTATGATTAGATAGTCATTAGGGATTTAGTTCTTATTACCCTCATTATTAGACTCATCCTATGTAATCAATACTGATTCTATTTGCTCATTAAAAATAAAGGCTTAGTGTGGTCATCCAAGACACACAAAGTTCTGTACAAATTCTATAACTTGCACCTTGTGAACAATTATATTTGTTTTGTAAATTGGCAGAATGTGCAGATCAGACTACAGGATGACAATGACTTGCTACATTAGGTGGAATAGTTTGTTATTTGTTAATGCTATAAAAATTATATAGCTCTCAGAAAATGTTTATGTATAAGATTATGAGTAGCATGATGATGTCAAAAGAAAGGAACATTGTACTAAGACTTTATTACTAGTATCTATATGGTATGAGTACAACTTAACCCAAAGCTTAAGGTTTAGGTTTAAATAGTGCTCAATCTTCCTATTTTTACCCGATGTGGGACTTAACTACACACTTGTATTACAACACAATGACTGAACAATAAAGACTGAAATGAAAAAGACCCTGCACTCTATGTCACTGTCCTCTACTTATTCCCTGCCTCTCTCTTCTCTTGATCCCGTCTTATAGGAATACAAGTCAAGTTTCCCTCTTGATTCCCTTGATTGCCTTTCATGCAATCAGCTACATTAAGCATTTGATTCTCTTTGATTGCCTCTCTTTTTTCTTTCCTAATATGAATAAACTTTGTTATATGTGGTTGCTTAACAAAGACCCACTAATTAAAAGGGTCTAGCTTTGGAAATAAGAGGAATACCAGGGGATCAGGACCCAATTCTGTTAATGACAGAATAACTACTTGTATTCATTATTCAGTAATTAAAGGGAATTATCGGAGTTAGTTGGAGTCAGTTGAGGGTTGTGAGAAGGAAGTTGGCCTTGGAAGGGAGAGAATCAGGTCTCTTGAATACCTGGGAGTTAGAGAGGGAGAGAGTCCCCATTGTATCATTCAGGATCTCTGGTTTTGCATCATACTGATACTGATCAGAGTGATTTCTGTCATAAATATCTGTTGTTTGTTCTACCTATTTCTGATCTAGATCTATCACTATATATTAGTTAAAATCCTGCTAGTTTTATGTGTTGATTATATCTACTTTATTAATTTTCTTTCTATGCATCACTTTTCACTTTTTTTGGTTACAGAGAATTTTAAAGCGCCCATTGAACTTGTTGGCTATGGCAGTAGGTCTTAAGCAGAAAGAAATAGTCAACAAAATTGTTGAAAAGGTGATTATTGCTTCACTTATACAATTTGGCTTTGATCTAAAACTCATTATACCTGCTGACTCATATTGCTGATGGCAGTTCTTGTCAAGTGACTTTGTTGTGATGCTTTTTCACTATGATGGTTTTGTGGATGGATGGAAGAGTTTAGCTTGGAGCAGTTGTGCCATACATGTATCTGCTATCAATCAAACAAAATGGTATAATCAGCTCAAGTGAATTTGTTTTCCCTAATTTTAGTAACCTATTCTGAAGATTAAATTCATGGATAATTATTATTGAGTGAAATAGTGCTATTTGATGGCATAGGTGGTTTGCAAAGCGGTTTTTGCATCCAGACATAGTTGCTGAATACAATTATATATTTCTTTGGGATGAGGACCTTCTTGTTGATAATTTTGACCCAAAAAGGTGAGCCTTTTTTTAATTTTTTATTTATAAAATTTCTCTGGGAGACTAGGCTGATAATAAATTTAGAGGTCTCAGTTGACTATATTAGATGAAAAGTGGTATATTCTTTTTTTGTTTATGGGTGATTAATTTATGCCTCATGTATGCCTTGTTAATTATTTGGTAGGTATTTATCTATTGTTAAAGAAGAGGGACTTGAGATATCACAGCCAGCGCTTGATCCTACCAAATCTGAAGTACATCATCCACTGACAGTCCATAAAGCAGGATCAAAAGTGCACAGGTTGACCTTATTTCCCCAACCTTTTTCAGTAAACAGTGTTCCACTGGTAAATTTACACCTTTATTAAAATACAGCCAACATGGTACTTTATTAATGAACTAGAATATTGCATAGTTCCTTGTCATTTTGTGGGTTATATTTCAAATGTATGTGCATACTCAGAGAAACACAGCATCTTTGTAAAGTGTACTTCTGTGGAAAAATGTTACCTAACAAAAACTTACCCTTGTTATCTATGTTGCTGATATAGATGGACAAGTTTGTCCTTATATAGGGGACCTTTGGAGGAACTTATTTTCTTATGACCTTCCTATAATTCCTCCTCCCAGCTAATTTCAACTAAATTTGTAAAAAAACTCAAAATAAACTTTTTAAAGCTTATTTCAGTAAATTTCATAATTGAGCTTGTGAATAAGTTCTCATTCCAAAAACTTATTGGATATATGCTTAATTGAGTTGTTTACATTTGTTTACATATACACACTCCTAATTGAGTACGTACCTTCAATTATTACAATATAACTTACATCGAGAGAGATGAGAGAGTGTTAGTGAGAGAAACACTGGGTGGGTGAGAGTTCGACAAAGAAACAGCTACAGAGAGGGGGCTGGGGGGACACCATGCCTCAACAACATTGCGAATGGGTACGGGCAACACTCTGCAAATCTTGTGGCACCACAAAGAGGGGTTAGATGGAGGAGAAACCGAGGGATGCAGCTGATGTCTCATCCTTCTACTTTACTCGATTTCCTGAAGACACAGGGGAAAAGGAATTGTGGCTAGAGTTCAAGAAGTGGGGTGATGTTAGGGAGATCTTTATTGCAAAAAACAGGAATAAGAGTGGAGTCAGTGGACGCAAATATGGTTTTGCTTGCTTCAAAGGGGTCAGTGACACAAGATCGCTGGAGCCACAACTGGATAGTCTGGTTATTGGGGGATTGAAATTACATGCGAACCTCCCTAAACACGACAGGGTTTGGCAGTTGGCAAAGAAAGACAGTTCGGGGGATCAATACAAGCAGGGTTGGCTGGTGTGATGTTTGCAGGGAAGGAGAAAGAAGTTGCGAGGCAGAGAACAATACAAGAGCCAACAAAGACTCTTCCCCAACGTGTTCCCTTTCCTCAACTTCAGCCTCAGAGAGTTTCGTATGCGAGAACGGTTACATTGAATAATCATGTCCCAACAAAGAGATGGTCCCAGTTGTAGATGCAGGCGACGCTTTCTCACTCGACTATCCAACTAGCTATACCAATGGAGAAAAGACAATGGTTCAGTGACGCTTGGGTAGGCCGTTTAAAGAGGTTGGCGGCGTTTGACAGATTGGAGGAAGAGTTCTTGTGGGACGGGGGAGAGGACATCAAACCCAAATACTTGGGCGATGACATGGTGATTCTCACGGGGCTTAGCGACTCAAAAGCAGAGGAACTTTGCAGGGGAACAACTAAAGGTGGTTTGTCCATGTTTCATTCATTGGAAAAATGGAATCCATCGTTGAGGTCTGTGTCTAGGCTGGTGTGGGTCCTGTGCTGGGGTATTCCACTCCATGCTTGAGACAAGGTGACCCACTTGCTCCTTTCTTATTTAATATAGCAGCAGAGGGTCTCTCTAGCCTCATGAGGGAAGCACAGGACAAGAACAGTTATGAAGGTTATAAGGTTGGGAAGGAGAACGTGGACATCAGCCTCTTACAGTATGCATATGACACTATTTTCTTTGGGGCTGCAATGGTGGCTAACGTTCGAACTATTAAAGTCTTATTGAGGAGCTTTGAACTGGTGTCGGGACTGAAGATTAATTTTGCTAAGAGCAGTTTTGGGGCATTTGGAATGAATTCTCAATGGATTAGTAGTGCTGCTAGTTGCTTGAATTGCAGAGTGTTGTCAACACCTTTCTCTTACCTGGGTGTCCCTATTGGAGTCGATCCAAGACGGTATGAGACATGGGTTCTGTTAGTCAAAAAATGTGAGAAAAAATTAGCTAAGTGGAAGCAAAAGTATCTTTCATTTGGGGGAAGGGTGACTCTCATAAAGTCAGTCCTTAACTCGATTCCTATATTCCTCTTTTCTTTTTTCAGGATTCCAAAGAAGGTGATGGACAGGTTGGTGAGACTGCAGAGGAGATTTTTGTGGGGTGGTAGTGAAAATAAGGATAAGATTGCATGGGTGAGTTGGGCTGAGGTCTGTCAACCAAAGGAGAAAGGAGAGTTTGGAATCCGGGATCTTGTGAAGTTCAATCTCGCTCTGCTTGGGAAATGGAGGTGGAACCTATTCCACAACCATGGGGAATTATGGGCACAAGTGTTGGAATCAAAATACGGAGGCTGGAGGAAGATGGAAGAGTCAAGAAGATCTGTTAGTGAGTCAAACTGGTGGAGGGACTTGAGTAGCATTTGTAATCCAAATGTAGATGAGGGATGGTTTAACAATTGTGTTAAATGGAAGTTAGGATGTGGTTCAAGGGTGCTGTTCTGGGAGGATGATTGGAAGGATGTTGGAGTGCCTATGAAGCTGAAATATCCTAGATTATTTCTGATTTCTCAGCAACAGCAGAACAGTATTCAACAGATGGGAATTTCATCCCAAGTAGGATGGGAATGACAGTTTAGATGGAGGAGGTGCTTTATGGAGGGTGAAATAGCAGAAGCTATAAACTTTTTAGAAGAGTTACAGGGTCTGCAAATACATGATCAGCTGCAGGATTCTTGGAGATAGGAGGGAGATTCGAATGGGAAATACACGGTGGGAAGTGCATATAGATTGTTGAATAAGGAGACAAACATTCAGAACCAGGAGGTGGTGTTCATAGATCTGTGGAAGCTAAATATCCCTAGTAAAGCCTCATGTTTTGCCTGGAGGTTGCTGAGAGTCGTTTACCCACTAAGAAGAATCTAAGTAGAAGGAACATAGCAATATCGGATATCAGTTGCCCTTTCTGTAGGAGTTTTGATGAGGACGCGCCCCATTTATTTTTCAGTTGCTTTAAGATTATGCCGTTATGGTGGGAGTCGATGGATTGGATAAATATTCAAGGGGTATTCCCGATAAACCCAAAAGAACATTTCCTACAGCACTCGCACTGCGGTCTCAATGATCTCAGGACCAAGAGATGGCAGATATGGTGGATAGCTTTGACGTGGTGCATATGGCACCACAGAAATCTGATAGTGTTGCATGGTGTCAGCTTCAATGGACATAAGCTGCTGGAGGATGCCCTATTTTTCTGCTGGTCCTGGTTATCTAACCTGGAGAAAGGATTTAATATCCCTTTCCACTACTGGTCTAGTCATATTAGGGAAGGTTTTTGTACTATGGGGAGGGTTTAACAGAATTGAATTTCTTTTTTGGCTGGGTGTGAGCCTTATCTTCAGCAAGATCTTTGGCTTTTTAATCCATGCACAATGCATGTATTAGCCTGCCATAGTTCTGTTTTGCTTGTCGATAGGTTGTATATTTTTCTACATACTACTTGTACCTTTTTCCTTCTTATATATATATATATATATATATATATATATATATATATATATAATCTTTGCTGAGCGAAAAAAAGAATTACAATTTAACTTACATGATACGCTATTAATGAACTAGAATATTTCGTAGTTCCTAGTAATTCTGCAGGTTATATTTCACAATATAGTGTGGAAAAAGTTACTGCACAAAATTTAGCCTTATTATTTGTATTGTCAATTTATGTGTACTAAAATTGTCTGTATTTAATTGAATACACACCGGCAATGTGCTTGTCTCATAAATTCCATTGATTTACAGTTCCCTTAAATAATTTTTCACCCGAGGTTGCTTTCCCATGCCTAGATGCTAGTGGAGATTTTCTATTAAATAGTTTTTTTCCTCAAAAAAATTGCTAATATTATTTTTTCTATTTATACAGAAGGTATTATAAATTTAAAGGTAGTGGAAGGTGTGATGACAAAAGCACTGCTCCTCCATGCATTGGGTAAAAACAGTTGAACACCGTGTGTCTTATATTATTTTCTTTCCAGCTGTTAATTTGTCCTATTAAATGGGATTCATAATTTTAATATGGAAAGAATTTGTTTTGCAGTTGGGTGGAAATGATGGCACCAGTGTTTTCTAAGAAGTCTTGGCAGTGTGTATGGCATTTGATCCAGGTATGGATACTAAAACTATGTAAAATTGGTATTGAATCATATTTTGAAAATTATGAAGACCTATTTCTGCTTGGGAACATTATATGACATCATTGCAGATTTTTTTATTATTTATTAAAAAACTTTGTCTTAAAATGAATGGTTTTTTCTAAGTTAAAACTTGTCATGCTAGGTTTGTGACTGTCTAAGGTTCTAATTCCTTTTATTCATCTTCTTCTTGACTCAGTTTCTGGTATGATCTGGACCTGAGAATTGTATTCATAAATTTAAGTTTGACATTACTCGCAGTTTATTGATCGGAAAAATATATAGTTACAGAGAAATTTGTATTGTTCATACAACATTACTAGTTTTGTCAAATGTCAACCATATATTGCTATAATTTTGTTTGGTATGGTTTGTTCAATTTTTGAATTCAGCATGGTTTCTTCTTTTGTGGTCATGTGTCCATATTCATGTAATCATCTTTCTATCTACAGAATGACTTGATCCATGCATGGGGCCTGGATAGGCAGCTTGGGTATTGTGCACAGGTAACTTGCTTGCATTGCAACGGCCTATTCATTTTTTTACCAAATCCTTCCAATGTGGTTGTTATTCATCTCTTGACAATATTTCAGGGAGATCGAATGAGAAATGTTGGTGTGGTTGATTCTGAGTACATAGTTCATCTGGGTCTGCCTACTCTTGGGGGCTCAAATGGCAATGAGGCAAGTGATTTTTATTTCTACATGTAGTTTAACTAGAGGATAATAGTTGCATAAAGATTTGTTATGTTTGTAGTAATCCACTAATCCACTGCTACCAACTTTAAAATGTTTGAATTAAATCTCATTTGTTTGCAGGTCCAGGTAAATATAACTATGTTTTGATTTTACTGACAGTCTAATTACTAATTAGGGTTTTGTGATTTGTCCTTTGGGTTGCAGGCGCCATCAGACTCCCCAGGAGATAATAGAGCTAAAGTAAGTAAACATAGGATAATGTAGAGTTATGCACCTTTAGTTCCAATTCTCGCCCGTATTTGACAAAGGAATATATTACATGCAGGTTAGGATGCAGTCATACATTGAAATGCAGGTTTTCGGCAAAAGGTGGAATGATGCAGCAGCGAAAGACAAATGTTGGATTGATCCGTATGAACAGGCAAACAAGACAAACCATTAGTGTATTTTGTGAGGCTTAAAGTGATCAAAATCCAAGTACAGTGTCCATGTTCGAAATCAGCGTTTCAAATTGACACACTTCACATGGCATCCAACTTTGGTTTCTAGTCTTCGTTAGAGCTTTTGATTTGATATCTCAGGTGTGGGATCTCGTAAGAGTTTGCAGAAACATTGCTTCCTTTACCATTATTTTACTTTCGTTTTGTCATCAAGCCATTCAATTCCTTAAATATTGGTGTACATAGGGTGGTATAGAGTTGTTTATATGGCAGCAGAAAAATGTAAGGCATAGATTTTTTTTTCATCCGTGAAGTCAATGTAAAGCGGTTGTTTGTATGAAACAATCTAAAATTTTCTCGGATCCAATTACCTTTACACCTTATTCATGGTATATATCCGTCTTTGGTTTTCGGATAGAATTTTTCAGTTGATCTTTACGTTTTTTGGACAATACATTTTCTCGAACATATATTTTTGTGCCTTGTGAATCGCGGTTGCAGCACAAGATAAAAAATTGGATGTTAGAGGAATGACATTGGTGTATTGAGCATTATTAATGATATAAGGTGTGTTAGATGGTTAAGAAAGAAGATAACAGAAAAAAAATTACAAATTTAATCTTCTTTCTATTAATATATATATAAAATGACACTCTTCAATAGTAAAAGGATTAAAATACAAAACGCTTGTTAGAAAGAGGGCCTCCAGCTGAATTTTGAACTCCACTAACACTCTTGCATTAGTTTCTGTTTAGGTCTTAGGTTAATTATTTGGTGAACTTAAAAAAAATTATTTGTATAAAAAATATTAGATTAATTAAGAAAACATATTAGGAAATAAATATAAACAGAAAGAGAGATGATGATGAAATGTGACGATGAAAGTGTTGGAAATGTAAAAGGGTTAAGTAGGGTTTAATATCACATTGGCGTGGGAGCAGGGAAACACAACGCAATCTTCACTCTTGGAATCAGCAGAGCAAGATGTCAGTTTACCGGTTGCTCCTCCGGCGCGTGGCCGCAGCCCGCCCCATGTTCTCTCTGACCCAAACCCAAACCCAAACCCGTTCCTACGCCTTCTCCTCCGCCGAAGAAGCCGCGGCCGAGCGGCGGCGACGGAAGCGGAGACTGCGCATCGAGCCTCCCCTGAACGCGATTCGACCTCCGCCGCAGCAGGGCCCTCCGCGCGACCCGAACGCCCCTCGACTCCCGGACTCAACCTCGGCGTTGGTGGGGCCCCGGCTGAGCCTCCACAACCGCGTGCAGTCCCTGATCCGGGCCGGCGACCTGGAGGCGGCGTCCGCCATCGCCCGGCACTCGGTGTTCTCAGCGACACGGCCGACCGTGTTCACCTGTAATGCCATCATCGCCGCCATGTACCGTGCTGGGCGCTACGAGGAGGCCATTGCGCTCTTCCACTTCTTCTTCAAGCAGTCGAACATCGTCCCGAACATAGTGTCCTACAACAACGTGATCAACAGCCACTGCGACCAGGGCCGCGTGGACGTGGGCCTTGAGGTGTATCGGCACGTCCTCGCCAACGCCCCCTTCAGCCCCTCCCCCGTCACCTATCGCCATCTCACCAAAGGTTTGATCCAATCCGAGCGCATTTCCGAAGCCCTGGACCTCTTGCGCGAGATGCTCTCTAAGGGCCACGGCGCTGATTCCCTCGTTTACAACAATCTCATTTCTGGTTTTCTCCATTTGGACCATTTCGACAAGGCCATCGAACTCTTCGACGAGCTCAAGGAGCGTTGCCTAGTCTACGACGGCGTTGTCAATGCCACTTTTATGGAATGGTTCTTCAGCAAGGGCAGGGACAAGGATGCCATGGACTCCTACCGGTCCTTGTTGGACCGCCAGTTTCGTATGACCCCTGCCACCTGCAATGTCCTGTTGGAGGTCTTGCTTAACCATTCCAAGACATCTGAGGCCTGGTCTCTTTTTGATCACATGTTGGACAATCACACCCCTCCCAATTTCCAGGCTGTTAACTCTGACTCCTTCAATATTATGGTCAACCACTGCTTTAAGCTTGGAAACTTTGAGCATGCCCTTTCTACTTTTAAGAAGGTTGGATCCAAGCCTAACTCTAAGCCCTTTTCCATGGATGTTGCCGGCTACAACAATATCATTGCTAGGTTTTGTGAGAATGGGATGCTGTCCCAAGCCGAAACCTTGTTCGAAGAACTCTGCTCTAAATCTTTGAGCCCCGATGTGCCCACTCATAGGACCTTGATTGAAGCCTACTTGAGAATGGACAGGATTGATGATGCTCTCAGGGTCTTCCACAGAATGGTCGATTCTGGTCTCAGGGTGGTTGCTACCTTTGGTAACACCGTGTTTCATGAATTGATTAAGAATGGTAAAGCCATTGACTGTGCTCAAATTTTGAGTAAAATGGGAGAAAAGGATCCCAAACCTGACCCCACTTGCTATGAGGTTGTAATCAAGGGACTCTGTGCTGATGGCTTGTTGGACAAAAGCCGAGAGCTGCTGGATGAGGTTATGAGGTATGGTGTTGGGGTCACTTCTTCCTTGCGGGAATTTGTGACTGAGGTGTTCAAGAAAGCCGGGAGGGGCGACGAGATTGAGAGGCTGCTAGATATGAACAGATTTGCATACGCTCCTCGTCCATCCCCACCGAGACCTGCTTACGGTCCACCACTGGTCAGGTCCCCCTTGCAAATGGCAGCAGGGGCAGCACATAACCCACCTTCTGGGTTTCCAACACGAATGGCAGCACAGCAGCATCCAGCACCTCCTCCTCAAATGACAGGAGCACGTTATCCACCTTCTCAAATGGCTGGAGTAGCACAGAACCCACCTTCTGATGCTCCACATCAAGTGCTGGGGCATCAACTCCCGCCACTGCCTTCTCAAATGACAGGAATGCATCAACCTTCAGGGGGATTATCTCCTCCAATGACTGGACCTCATCCTGGATCGTCACCTCATACAGGACAGTCTTACCACCCTAATGCATCAGAACATCATCCTCACATGAGCAGGGTAGCCCCGCCAATGACAGCCCAGCATTATACACCATCTGGACCTTCACCTCAAATGGCAGGACACCAGCCTTATGGAACACCACGAGGGCCCCAACATATGCCAGAAGGACAGTATCCGTCATCAGGGTTGTCTCCTCCAATGGCAGGACAACATCATCCACTAGCTGGACCAACTCCTCCAATGTCAGGTTGCTCTATTCCTTCGAATGGAGCATCAGCTAAAATGTCACCGCCATATCATATATCTGCAGGACCATCTTCTCAGGTGACTGGACCATATCACCCATCATCATCATCAACCCCTCCTCACTTTGAGGAATCTCATCAACAGAAGTCAGAAGTCCCTGAACAGGTAGCAGCTTAATTTTTGGACTTCAAGTCAATTCTTAATGTTACTGGTTCTCTTTTGAATTCAGAGAAGAGTTGCTCTATCATTGCCATACCTTAAGTGTCTCGTGAACACCAATTTCTGCTGTTTGGAATCAACTAGGTATTGGTGAGTTTATAGATGAAGATGCAAGAATCTACATTGACTTGTTAGTCCGTAACATGTAATGCATGTCTTGTATGACATGTCATTTTAATTTATTTTTATAAATCAACCTTTAATATCAGTCATGGATATTTATATTTTTTGTACTGCTATTGATATTCTTCCACATACTACCTTAAAGAAATGTTAAGTTTTTGGCCTTTTGGAGCCTATATTTAGATTATCTACTGGATATTACTTTTAAGCTGTATGTGGAAAAAGAGTTTGAAGGAGGTAGTGTATTTTATTTTTTAAAGAGAATTTGAATTTTAAATTGACCAGCAATCGGCATTTCGTAAGAATTAGGAATCATTATAACTAGGTGGAATTTTAAAATACTGTGCCCTCTTTCTCTGTTGCTCCTATTGCTTCAATCAGTGACACCTGTAGGAACGATGGCATTTTTTCACAGGCTCATAATGTTTTTTCTTGTCTCATTAGACCTTGTTTTTCTCAAGAGTTTAGACAAATTGAATTGAATCCATTATTGTAGATAGAAGTTTCATTACTCAATAGAGAACTACCTATGGATTTGTGAGGCTCAAAACCCACTGTAAATATAGCTTTGGCGCAAATTCTATGCACATGGATTTTAAAATGCATGTAGCACATATGTTTACCCTATAGCATAAGGATAGGGATGTGTATGTGTGGTAGGGGGTATATGCCTGTGTATGGATATGTATAATGTCCGGGTCTGGGAATGGAAAAGGCAGATTTTTTCAAAAAGTTGAAATTGTACTTAAAATGAATATTGCTTTACCTCTGGATTTGATCGTAACCCTCTATTTGATCTCATTGTTATTTTTGTTTTTATAATTCTTGGCTCTGTTTGGAAGACCTAGGCACAGGCATTTGATTTTGCTCATGGTACAACATATGACAACTGTCCATCCCCTGCTGCCTGCACTTGAGGAAGTGAAAATATAGTCCTTTTCCCTAATATAAATTTCGTGACGGTTGGGAAACGCAAAATCATTTTGATCTAAAGAAAATGGGGCAGTTTTCAACTTCAGACATGCAAGCCCAAAAGAGGAAAGCTGGATAGAAAGATGAAATAGTTACTTCCATGGAGTTTCAGACGATGGGGGAAATATTATAAAATTATATTAACCATCAGACTTCAATTAGTATTTCCATGACAGCACATGCACTATGTAATTCATTTTTTGTACTTGTGGGTCTGTAGTATGTACGAAATTGGCATTACAATTTTTTTATATCAGTTTTGTACTTGCTTTAAAGCGAGAGTTACAACTTAAAATAGGTGTTTTTGTGACAATCCAGTGTACATATTGGTCTAGAGATTCTTTTGATGATTAAAAGATGGTCCTGGCCGAGTGTCTTTTTATCTAATTATACCTTAATTTTAAAGCTCTTCTTGTCTGTCTAATAAATTTTTTTAACTAATATTTGTTTCTCTTCTACTCATGTTGACATGATTGCAATTCTGCCTACTTTTTTTTCTTGATTCTTGATAAATGATGAATGATTATAACCACGTGTAACTGTTAGTTAATAATGCTCAATACACCAATGTCATTTCTCTAACAGCCATTTTTTTATATCTTTTGATGCAACAAAGATTCACAAGGCACAAAAATAATCATTCAAGAAAATGTGTTGTCCAAAAACAGCAGACAAATATATAGCATGAATAAGGTGTAAAACTAATTGGAGCCGAGAAAATTTTAGATTGATTCATACAAGCAACCGCTTTACATTGACCTTCACGGATGAAAAAAAATCCATGCCTTGCATTTTTCTGCTGCCATATACACAACTCTATACCACCCTATGTACACCAATATTTAAGGAAATGAATGGCTGGCTTGATGAGAAAGTGAAAGTAAAATAATGGTAAAGGAGGCAATGTTCTGCAAACATTTACGAGATCCCACACCTGAGATATCAAATCAAAAGCTCTAAGACTATAAACCAAAATCGGATGCCATGTGACATGCGTCAATTTGAAACGCTGATTATGAACATGGACACTGAACTTGGATTTTGATCAGTTAAAGCCTCACAAAATACACCGATGGCTTGTCTTTTTAGCCTATTCATATGAATCAATCCAACATTTGTCTTTCTCTGCTGCATCTTTCCACCTTTTACTGAAAACCTGCATTCCAATGTATGACTGCATCCTTGCCTTTTTCCACAGTGACATAGAATGCAGGGTCTCTTGAATACCATGTGTTGTCTTTTTCGTTTCAGTCTTTATTGTTCATTCATTGTACTTCTACCCACCGGTACTCATATCATATAGATACCAGTAATATAGCCGCAATACTATGTTCCTTCCTTTTGAGTTCATTATGCTACTCATAATCTTATACATGAACATTTTCTGAGAGCAAGATTTATATTTTTTTAAAGCATAAGCAAATAACAAACTATTCCACCTAACGTAGCAAGTTACTGTTATCCTCTAGTCTGATCTGCACAATCTGCCAATTTACAAACAAATACAATTGTTCACAATGTGCAAGTCATCATTCTCTTTCAGCAACACCTCATCATTGTGCACACTTCCATTCTCCCAGAACAGGAATCCGCATTTTAAAAAATAAAAAAATAAGTAAAGGAGTGTAATTTTCACCATTAAAATTAACACATTCTAGAAAATAAAGAAGAGTCAAGAAGTGGGCATAAAAACATATGAACCCCCAGCTTTTAATATCCTTTACTTAATGCAAAATCAAGAGCCAAAATCAACTTATGAAGTTACTTATTAATCATATTCCAACATGTCCATACACCAACTTTATATTATTAATATATACAATAGAAGTCAAAATATTAAGTTATAAATTTAACTGAACATATCAGTTTACTGGTTCAAGATCAAACTCCAATTAAGAAATTTTAGTAGAAACAAAATATTTCACAGATGGGTATAATTGTACGATTAGCAACAGTTTATTTTGTGATGCATAAGATTAACACAATAAGAGTCTTGAGTGAATTTCTATAGAATAAATGAAGGAGTAGAATTAAGCACACATACATTATCTTTACCAGAGTCCCATAAGGGCTGCATTTCCAAGTTAGATATTCTAGCAATAATTCCTTCAGGCAATGTCTCACTCACTTCCAATGCTCAAATGTACAAATACCATTCGGCAGCTAACACTTACCACCCAGTTCAAGATTCCACTACGAAAAAAACACGTCTCCAACTCATTGTGTGGCTGCCATAGTAATAAAAAAAATATTCAAAAAAAATCAGTAACTCACCATACAGAAGCAATATCAAAGTATATTATTTTGGGGTTGAACTATATGAAATCCCTTCCGCCTCCTTTCATAGCAATACTTGCCACGTCTTGCATGCTGATATACTTGTGGAAACTCACCATAGTGTCTCCGAAATTTAATGAGAATAAAACTTCAAATGCACAAGCTTTCCGATTACATAATCTATTAAGCAAGAACCAAACTAAAATTAAAAATAGAGGGATAAACAGAGAAATATAAGACCCATTGTCAAATCTTCAAACAACCCAACCCTCAAATCTACGACCATCTACTAAACTTAAAAAGCACACACCAATTGCTGGATAAACTACCTGGAACAGGAAAATAAACCATCAATATTGAACATTGGTTAAAACAATATGCAGACCATGAAACCCCACTGGCAAATCTTCCATGAAACCCACCGGCAAATCTTTGACCACTACGTGTCTACACCTCTAAAACTCTCACATCTGACCACTTCCTTCAACGGCCCACACACCCAACATCACCATCACAAACACTATCAATTTCGAGTACCATCAATTCAACAAAAAACCCCACCACCCAACAAGAAGGCAAAGAAAACATGCAATAGAGAAGAAGTCCAGAGAAGAAGAGAGAACGTTTGATAATTGACTGAATCTGAATTGAAATTTTAAAATGATTCTTCTTCGTTACGCATCCTCAGTCTAGGTGAGTCTCTCCTCCATACCGCATCATGCCTTTTCCAATGAATAAAAAAAGGCACAATTGAGAAACACTGAATGAATGAATAGAAAACATATTGGATTGTATTGTTTATTGATATTGATATGCTATTCTCTAGCAGAGAACACAAAAATCGGTAACATGTTTACAGATGTTACAATGCCAAATGATTTTGTAGTGAAGTTGTTAAATTCTCTACCAAAATGTAGAGACCAAAAAAATAAGTAAAAAAATTTAGTCTCCTAGTTGTACACTAAAAAAAATAGTTCAAAAGTTCATGACTTCCGAAGAAAGGTTAAGCAAGGGCTGGAGTGCACTTGGATCAAACTTGCGAGCAAAGAGGTAGCAAATGGACGTCATGTCTAAATTATATGGACAAAGGGGACCATTGATCCTTATAGACTGTAAAAAAGCAGCAGTTATATTAGCTCTCCCAAAGGTTGCAGGATGAGGGACCAGCATTGACCAGTCAACCCAAGTGACAGTGCGGTTAGAATTAAGCGAACCATGGAACATGTGGAGGAAGGTAGGGATGTAATGTTCATCAGGGTAGCAAGCAGGCTTACAGTATTTTCGGAAAAGGGAGTAATATTTGGTGTCGGAGACAATAGAAACAGCGAGAGAACGGTTGAGTTCAAACCAATGAGAGCCCTTGCGCCAGTGTCGAAGATGAATATGAGGAAGCATGTTGCGACTGTAGCGACCGCGGCCATAACGAGTGGGTTCATCGTAGGATTCAACAAAGCTGAGGGAGGAATGAGTGAGATAACGGTAAACAGTAGGGAAGTCGAAGACAGGGATGCAAGTCTCGGAGAGGAGAAGAAAGCGTTCATTGGAAAAGTCGAGAAGGGCATTGGCTAAAAGGCGCATCTCGGCATCGGCGAGGGAAACGGTACCCGGCGAAACATCATGGCTAGGGATGTTGCGGAGGTAGAAAGGGGAAGAGGGGGAGATGTTGAGAGTGTAGCGAGGAGGGGCATGGATGTAGATGGTGAAGAGAGAGGAGTGGCCATGGAAGAAACGCTCCCAGAGGGGCAACATGGGAAGGGGAACCCTAGTGAGGAACATGAAGGCGAGCTTGGGGACTCGGGGGTAAGGGTATGCTTCTTTATTCGGGATCAGGGAAGCCCTCCAGAACAGTTCCAGATCAGACAAACTGTGGGAGAGGTTAAGGGGATGAAGGAAGGTGTCAAGCTCAGATGGAGATCCAACGTTACGCACTGATATGTACTGGTACGGCTGCGATATCAAATTCTGGCTATTAATGTGAAAGCTTGTGGTCAGACCAATCACCATTCCTCCCGCAAACACTACCAGAAATGTTAGGACTTGGGCCAATCTCAGCAGCGCAACGTGCTTCTCTCCTCCTGATCCTGATTCTCGATCTTTCTCTTTCTCCCTCCGACCCATGGCATACACCGCCGCGATCAATTTCCACAATCCATGATGAGAAAATAGTATAAGCCCGAATACAAGCTATCCATGAATGAAAACTCACTCGATGAGAAAAGCCTGAATACCTATTTTCTTAGGCAGAGAGTATAACCTGAGTCCTGATGAATGCCTCCTGTGAGAAAATGCTACCCTGCAAAGATTTTTTATATTGTCGGTTAATTATTAATCCTTGAATGTTACATGCGGTAGTAATTTTGTTGATTTTTATAATGATTATGTCAAAAGTTATTTTAAATCGATTGATCATATAAAATTTCTCTGTAATAACAGTTGCTCTATAGAAATTAAACTTTCCAAATAACCAAAACCTTTTAGTTTTAAAAAAGGTTTTTATTCATATTTTTCTGAAAAATTAGATTATACACTAAAAATACAAAATAATTTCATAGCATCTTTGTATAATTATATGAATAATTTATTAACTTTTATCATATTTATGATTGAATAATAATATAAAATTAATTTACATTATCAATAATAACTATTATATATACACATTATAATATAGGTACATTATATCATATATAATTGTAATATAATCTCTAATTATATATGTAATAGCTATTATAATATTTAAATAGATTACTACCTCCAGCGTGTATTACAAACTCTAATTAATTAATTTATTAAGATAATCTTTTTTGGATAATATAACTAAGAGTATTAAATTTCCCTTAAAGTTATAAAAAAATTAAATTTGTCTTACATTAATGTTTTTTTTTTTTTGCAAAATTACCTCAGTTATATTTTTTCTCACTATCACGTTATTATAAAATATTCTAAAACTAATTTTAATGAAGGATACTTTTATGAGAAATAATTAACAAAAAAAAACTTAAATTAAATCTTATAAAAACCATCAAATTACAATTTAAGTTTGATCTTTATAATAAAATTATAGACGTGTTATCTTATCTTATTGGTCTAAATGAAGAAGATAGGATTTATATATATATATAAATCCTATCTTCTTCATTTAGACCAATAAGATAAGATAACACGTTTATAATTTAATTATAGACGTGTTATAGCAAGATAATTAATTATCCTATCCCCACACCAACCAGAATATAACTAATATCCCATCACATCATAATACACTTTATTTGCTTGTTATGTGCACACAAGTGACTGGTATAAACTTTGGGGGCAAATATAGCCCATCTATATTGCAATGTAAAATGTTCAAACATCTATCATAGAGAATTTTGTTGTGACAATTTCAAGTATGGACACCAACTTTGTCTATGTGTATTTACATACATGATCTGTCCCAAGCCAGGATAAAGGAGGAGGGTTGGCGTCAGGGGTTGCGAATCGACCATAAAAAAGTATCTATTTTTATGTGATGAACCTTTATGATATTTCGTTGGGACGTACCCTTCATAGCGACACGTTACATTGGGTCCCGAGTGTAGCGAAAAATGAGTTAGGATCCTTGCCACAAGGCAAGGTGCTACATCGATCCCGGGATGTAGTGATAAGTGAGTTAGGGTCCATGTCGAAAGGCAAGGCGTCAGGTCTTCACCCGGATTTGGCGACAAATAGGCAAGGGTCCCAACATGCAGATGGGCGAGCGTGGCGGGCAAACACCGCCTAGGGGTTTAGGATGAAATTGGGAAGCTGGAACATAGGAACATTAACGGGTAAACTGAGGGAGTTAGCAGATGTTTTTACCAGAAGGAAAGTGAATATTGTTTGCTTGCAAGAAACTTAGTGGGTTGGAGAAAATGTCAAGGAAGTAGAGGGCACCGGTTTCAAGTTGTGGTATACAGGTACAACTAGAAGTCGAAATGGGGTTGGAATTATGATCGATAGAAGTTTCAGAGATAAAGTTGTTGACGTCAAAAGGAAAGGCGACAGGATTATGATGATTAAGCTTGTAGTGGGGGGATCTTATTTTAAATATCATTAGTGTGTATGCACTCCAAGTTGGACTACAATCAAATGAAAAGAACCAATTTTGGGAAGACTTGGAGGAGATTCTGAGAGGGATACCACAAGAGGAGAAGATTTTCCTAAGAGGAGATTTAAATGGCCATGTTGGTAAAAACAGTGGAGATTTTGATAAAATTCATGGTGGTTTTGGCTATGGGACGAGAAATGAGATTGGAGAAGATGTCTTGAACAATGCACTAGCCTATGATTTGATGCTAGGGAACACTTTTTTTCAGAAAATGGAGTCTTATCTTATCACGTATCACAGTGGCCAAAATTGTAGTCAAATTGATTTTTTTATGGCTAAAAGGGAAGATAGAAATTCATGTATTGACTGCAAGGTAAACTCTGGCGAATGTTGGCGACACAACATAAGTTGGTAGTTGTAGAGGTTAGGTTCAACAAAGTTCTTAAATTGAGGAAGAAGACTCAAAATCCAAGGATAAGATGGTGGAAGCTAAAGGAGGAGAAACAAATAGAATTTAAGGAAAACATATTGCGTGAAGGACTATTGGAGTTTATTGGAGAAGCTAATGAAATATGGAATAAGATGACTATGTGTGTTCAAAATGTGGGAAGGAGAGTGCTAGGTGAAAGCAAAGGAAACAAGGTTCTTACAAAGGAAACATAGTGGTGGAATGGAGAGGTGCAGAAGGCTATTAAACAGAAGAATGAATTTTTGCATAAATGTCCCAACGATGAGAATTTGTAAAAGTTTCGAGTAGTAAGAAAAAATGTAAAGAAAGCAGTGCAGGAAGCTAGAGACAAAGTTTTTGACAATTTCTATAAAAATATTGGGAGAGAGGATGATGAAAAAGGTATTTACGAACTTGCAAAAATGAGGGATAAGAAGGGTAAAGACCTCACCCAAGTTAGATTTATCAAGGATGAAAATAAAAAACTTTTGGTAAGGGATGAAGATGTAAGTAAAAGATGGTTAAACTACTTTAACAAACTTTTTAATGAGAATGACGACAAGAGTGAAATGAGGACATTTTTTATGATCTAAATAGAAGATTTATACAATTAATATACATGAAGTTAAGGAGACTTTAAAAAGGATGAAGAATAATAAAGCTTTGAGACCTGATGACGTCCTTGTTAAAGTGTGGAGAGGCTTGGGAGATGTGGTAATAAAATGGTTGACCAATCTTTTTAATAAGATTTTTCAAACAAATAAGATGTCTGATGCTAGGAGGAAAAGTATGTTTGTGCCTATTTACAAAAACAATGGAGATATCCAAAATTGTTCTAACGATAGAGGCGTCAAGCTCATGAGCCATACTATGAAGTTGTAGGAGAGAGTTATTGAACATCGCCTAAGGAGGGAGACCAAGGTTTCCGTAAATCAATTTAGATTTATGTTAGGAAGATGTACCATGGAAGTTATTTTCTTGATGCGACAATTAATGGAAAGGTATAGGGAAAAAAAGAAAGACTTACATATGATCATAAATCTTAAGAAAGCATATGATAGGATCCCAAGAGAAGTCTTATGGTGGACTCTTGAGAAGAAAAATGTAGCATTAAAGTATGTTAATGCAATCAAGGGTATGTATGATGGGGCTACCACATGTGTAAAAGCTTGTAATGGAACATCAAGGTATTTTCCTATCACCGTAGGTGTTCACCAAGGTTCAGCTCTTAGTCTTTATCTCTTTGCCTTAGTGATGGATGAACTAACAAAAGATATTCAAGAGGAAGTGTTGTGGTGTATGCTTTTTACACATGATATCGTGTTTATTGATGAAACCAAAGATGGTGTTAATAGGAAATTGGAATTGTGGAGAAACACTTTGGAGTCGAAAGTATTCACGATAAGCAAGAGCAAGACGGAGTATATGAAGTGTGAGTTTTCGCGGGTAAGAGATGATGATCAAGACACAATGCGTCTACTTGGTCAAAAGGTACCCAAGAAAGATGTTTGTAGATACTTGGGATCAATTTTGCAAAAAGGTGGTAAGATTGATGATGATGTAAATCATAGAACTAGAGTAGGGTGGATGCAATGGCAGAGTGCATCGGAATTTTTGTTTGATTGCAAAATTTCCCTTAAGTTAAAAGGAAAATTCTATAAAACAACTATAAAACCGGCAAAGTTATATGGAGCGAAATGTTGGTCATCATTGTAACACCTGTATGCATCTGGTTGTTAACATTCAATTATGGTCGTTAAGCGCAACAATTAATTAGGAAGCAACTACGACTATGACGTCATAATACGTCCACAAATAACATTTGTGCATTATGTATGGTAATCATTCATGTAATTACAACAATATGAGTCGGGTACATTCTCCCCACAGGGCCAGCGTTCAAAGCGCATATATATATATATACACATACATACATAACAAAATAATAAGCCAACACGCTCTACAAAATAACACTAAGGTTCATTCAGAACCCCTTCCCGGCTCAGCTCTTGTCCGGAATCCCTCGGACTGTCTCACTACCCGGGCCTCCTGCCTCGGGATCCGCTGTCCTCTCTTGGCTCATCACCTGCAAAACATATAATCCCCAACCGGGGTGAGATATAAATCTCAGTAAACTCTGAGTCCTTGGAGGCTTCTCCTCCCCGGGTTCGCCTTTCACGACGCATAGCATCAAACCCGGCATCACATAATTCGGTCATCCCGTGTAACGCCCCGGATTATAAGTTGCTAATCTGGACGTTTATGTATGTAATTATGTTGCTTGATTGCTCGATTTATTTTTGATAAGTGTTGTTTGTTACTGTTCTGCCTTGGTATGCGTGTTTGATGATGGATGTGTTAAGTCAACTTTGATTGGTTGTGGTTGCTGCCCGTACACACATGCTGGACATGTCCTGTCAACTGAGTACTTAAGAGCAGAAGTATGCAGTGGAAACATATTCATCTCTCTCTTCTTTGTGCTTTCCTCTTGCATTTCTCCGTCCTCTCTCTAAAACTCACCCAGAAATCCCTCTCCCTCAACCTTTGTGTTCCCGTCAACCCACGAGAGTCACCGTCGCTGCTACGAAATCCCGACGTCGAGAAGAACCTCGTGGCTGGAACGAAAGGTTAGGACAGACCATTGTCAAGCTTGTGAACGAACCTCTGGTTAGGTAAGGGGAGCTTATCATGTCTAATAACAGTCTCTGGTAGCATGGTTGGGGACTAGAGAGTCCGACCGGGACGATGGTTGCATGTCCCATGTGTGTGTTGTTTTCCAATGAGATATGCTCGTTTTATAAAATGGAATGGGTTACGCCCTGTGTTCGTGGTTGGTTTTTGTGTTGATGTTAATGATGTTCTGGTGTGGGGTTCTGGAAAGGGGGAGTTTATGTTGTAAGAACTCCTCGTGCATGAGTGTGGAGTTGGCATTTTGTTGCTGAAAAGCTCCCAAACACCTTGCAGAAATGTTCGTGAAGGTGCTGAGTACCGGGTAGGGATTGGCCGAGTTGTATGTGTATGTGCTTATGATGTCAGCTGTCGAGATGGGTCGACCGAGATGGGTGTGTATGTGCTTGTGATGTCGGCTGCCGATATGGGTTGGCCGAGTTGTATATGTAAGTGCTTGTGATGTCAGCTGCCAGGTTGGGTTGGCCGAGTTATATATATATGTGTAGTGTTTGGGGATGATGTATGTGAATTACGTTGAAGTCAGCCTATGTGATGGCTTGAGACGTTTTGTACCTTGATAGAGCCATGGTGAGAGGCTAGGTATAAACATGTGAGATGCCAGGACCGAGTAGTGGACCTTGCAAGGGTCACGGTCAGTGCATCAGTGAGCCCATGTTGGGGAGGCCCTCGTTAGAGGCAATATGTATGTAACATGGGAGGGTATGGAGATCCTAGCCAGGGTGAGAAGTTCCTGTGCCGGGTCATACGCTGATGGTGCCCATGAGAGACATACGTGGTTGTAGCCCGTGTTGGGGCGGCTCTCGTTAGGGGCAGTATGTATGTAACATGGGAGGGTATGGAGATCCTAGCCAGGGCGAGAAGTTCCTGTGCCGGGCCATAAGTTCATAGCTCCCATGAGAGACATACTTCATTTGCATGACTAAAATATGATGATTGACTATAATAGTACGAGAAGTACTGGGGGGCCACATCTGTAGGTAGATCCTTATGACACCCGTTTGGCTGATCACCACGGGGGGGTGAGTCCTGTGCACGACAGAGTGACCCCAACGTCAACTACAACTATCATTTGAACCATGGATTTGGCCTATTTCTGGGATGGTACCACATTGCATGATGAGAATTGAGTCAGGAACATGCATCATGATAGACATTATAAGTTGACTTGTAGAATGTTGCATATGTTCGTGCATGATAGTGCTTGCAGGATGCTTGGATGTTTGTAATCATATGGTGACAACTTGATTGTTTTTCCTTGATCGATGTTACCTTTTGCTTATTATTTTATATGATGAACTCACCCTTGCTTTGTTGTGCCACGTGGTTTGTTACCTGTGATGATCGCGAGCCCGGTTTGCGTGAGCAGACAGACAGCAGTAGGTGAACCGGGAATATGACAACTTTGTTTTGGAGCCGCCGTGTTGTCGGAACGTCGATGTGATGAATCCCGGGCAGGGGTTATGTCTTGCTTATTACACCCCTGGTTTTGATAGTCACACACGTGTTTTGCTAGTTGCACCCCTGATGTTTAATTCCTTACTTCATTTGTAAAACACTTGTACGTTTCAAAAATGGATAAATGTACTTACAATTAAAAACACATTTCGTATATACAAATATATGCATGGGATTGGAATGTTTCATACGTGCCTTGTTTACGTTTATGATCGTTATGTAATTGCGAAAAATTTACCACAGTTTTCATTGACAAATAAAAAAGGGTGTTCTTTTATAATAAAAAAACTACGTTGATGTTGTGGTTAAGAGTTAGAGATACAGTAGCGATGTGGCGGGTCGTTACATCCCGACTCGTCATAAAACGCATAACATGTATATAACAACACGGATACAACAAGAGAAGATCATCCACTTAAGGGCACATTCTCCCAGGACTTTCGCAAACACTGCTTGAGGAAGATCATCCACTGAAGGGCACATTCTCTCAGGAGTCTGCTCTAACGTATATGGCTCTTCCAAGAGAGGATCATCCTTATAAGGGCATACTCTCTCAGGGTTTTCATATTTACTAATTGACCATTTAGAGTTGTTTCACATGACTTTGGCTCCAAGGGAAGTCCATATTTAGTCCATTCTACTAGCCAGAGATTCTCATCAATCATACAACATACCATCTCAGTGTGCATCGTATACATGTTCTCAACTAGAAAGCAGTAACACACAATTTCAATACCACATGCATCATGACATACAATAATCATCACTCCCTCGGAGTATGGTGGAACACAGTCAAGGGACAAATTCCCAAGAACAAAGAGCTTACATGCTCTAAGAGTTACGCTGATTCTTCCTGACCTCGAGGTCGTGACCGCCTATGTCCCTTGTATCATGCCATGCAAAAGCATGCAAGACGACAAAACGGTTAACACTAGTTGCATGCAACCAGTCCAGGACGGTCACCGACGATTGCATGCAAGCTGTCCAGCTCAGGCCCACATGGTCTCTAAACCTCTCAAAACACAAACTCAAGCTAACCGGGAAGATGTAAGTGTCTTACCTTTATAACTTTCGTGGAGGCTAGAGAACAACGTCTCCAATCTCGACAGTCCCAAAAAGCTTTCTTTCCCTCGAAGACGAAGCTCTGTGAGAGTTGTTGGAGAGGACGATCTCTCCTTCTGAAAGATTTCAGAAAACCAAGGTTGAAACCTAGTTCTGGGGCGGTTCCTCTCAACCTCTCTGTTGCATGCAAAAAGGCTTTGGTTAAGGGTGAGTGGCTATGAAATCTCTCTTACTAGGAAATGGAGAAAACGAATAGAGGAAGAAAACGATAATGTTGTCGTTGAAACGTGGAGAGGAGGTCTATATAAAGGGCTCTGGCGCGTGTGCCACGCGCCAATAGTGCCAGCTCTCAAAACAGCTTGTCATCAACGCACATGTTGCCGGGTTCAGATTACCCATCAAGAGCCTACCTTGTGTAACTCGGCGTATGTAACCTGGATAGCCTTGTGCAGGTTCATGGTATTAGCACAAGTGTTAACTATTTTTAATCGATTACAAACACTTATGTACTCGATTGCATAGTATTGAACTCGTCCTCGGCACTTTATAAAACACAAGGCTCCGCCCTTCTCCGACCTCATCCGACATCGTCCGAGTTCCTACCTTGACACTTCACAAAGTCCAAGGTTCCGTCCTTCTTCAACCTCGTCCGACCTTATCTGCCCTCGTTCGGATTCCTACCTTGACACTTCACAAAGTCCAAGGTCCCGCCCTTCTCCGATCTTATCCGCCCTCGTTCGGATTCCTACCTTGGCACTTCACAAAGTCCAAGGTTCTGCCCTTCTCCGACCTTATCTGACCTCGTTCAGGTTCCTGCTCCACGTTAGAACTGTCCCATAATGGTCCTATTTTGTCATTGAAGTGGCATCCCGATCACACGAATCCAGATGCCTCATTAATGCTGACGTAGGAAACGCGAACTCGAATTTGTTATAAACACAATTACCTCTTAATCATAACATTATTATATTAAAGTGCCAACGTGGACACCCAAAACCTTACAATCATATAGTCAATATAAAATAGATGTAGCAGAAATGAGAATGTTAAGGTGAATGTGTGGTTATACGAAGATGGATAAGATAAAAAATGAGGATATTCGACGAAAGGTATCAGTGGTACCGGTATGTGAAAAGATGAGGGAGCATATATTAAGGTAGTTTGGACACGTCATAAGACGGTCATTGAATGCTCCCATTAGAATAAGAGTTTGTTACCAAAAGTTCGACACATAAAAATAGAGGTCCACTGAAATTACCTGAGAAAAGGTAGTTAAACAAGACCTAATAGAACGAGATATAAATTAGCATACGATATGTCTTAGGACGAAGTGAAAAAAACTATAAGTTTGATAGGGGATTAAACACATTAGTAGTTTTATGTTCCAGTCATTCTCTTGTTTTAGTTCTTTTTCTCTTCATTTCTCTTTCACTTCTCTTTTATTTTAGCTTATTTTTCCTCTCTTTTGTCTTATTTCCACTCTTTTCTTCCCCTATCCCTTTCTCTCTTTTTGTCTTATTTCCGATCTATCATTAGATTCATCTTCCACTAACTCCAATTAACTTAGGTTAAAGATACTGTCAATGTTAATGTTGAATTTCAAGTACGAACACTACAGAGCTGCAACCAAAACATATTTTGTAAATCAATTGTAATTTGTAAAGAGTACAGGTTACCGAAAAGTTAATCTAGGTAAGACCGATCTAATTAGTAATGCAACAGACAGAACAAAGAGCCATCCTGGAGACAATAATTTATATCATTTCCACCTTTGCCAAAAATATGAAAGATAACTGCTATCTTCGGAGTCACAAATTAGGGACACAAAATCCTTAACGAATGAACATCTTTCTGAATTCTTCATTAGATTTTGGCTTTTCATCCCCCTCTTCTGCTTTTGGTTTATTTGCAGTAAAACCAAGTGGTCTGACATTTCTAGGCACGGCAAAAGTATTCTTCCCTTTAAGCTGGATGTTATCATTTCCTGGCTTTCTAGAAGAGGACTTCACATCCTTTACATCTCCCTTGTAAGTATCATCAGTTTCTTTGGATACGGAACCTTTTGGACTAGAATGATTAGTGGCGTCTGCTGAAAAATCAAGTTCAAATGTTAGAGAAACGTTTGAAAAGGAAAGGAAGCAAGTGTAACAAATATCAGTGAAGGATGCCAATAAACTATGGCTTCAAAATAAAACATGCTGTAATGTGTATGTCAAAGAACCTGCTGTGTTGTTTCGACTTCCCTAAACAAATCAATTACAAGCCAAAAAGTATGTTTACCAACTCCATAGTTTCCGATACTATCATATTTGATCATCAGTACCAAACTTTGGTTAATTGGAATATGCAGCATGGACTTAACACGAACACCAAACACGACATGGACACTAACATGGTTAATGTCTAGAATATAGGAAACTGGGATAGAGATAAAATAGGAGTAACCCAACATACCAAAAGATCTAATTGATAATCAATAATTGCATATATTCACTTTTTTTGTAATAATGAGTCTCACAAAAGAATATTAAGAAACATTAGCTTACAACAAAAGAACTTGGTTTCTTTACAAAAACAATCCCAAGAAAATGAAGTTATACGTTTTGAAAAAGGTACATTCACCTTCTTAAACCAACAATGTTTTTTTTTCTATGATAACAAGTTTCACAAAAAAAAAAAAAGGCATAAGACATTATTTTTAATATTTTATAATGTATTTAAGCTGACTTTTTTAAACATTAAAAAATAATACTTTTTTTACTAATGTGTCCATCATCCATATATAATATCAATTCAAGCAGCTGACAAAATAAGGGCCTGTTTGCATTTTAGAAAATATGTTTGGTTAGATATTTTCATTTTCAATTTTAGAAAACAAATTCAGTATTTTAGAAAATTCTGAAAACGAAAAAAAAGTCATTTTCAGCATTTCCACTAATCGTGCAATGACACTTATGAAATATTTTAGACCTTCTTTTCATTTGCATCATACTTTCTTTCTCTTCGAAGCTAGTAACCGTTAATGGCAATATCGTGATCGTGCACTCAAACTTGCAATCTCTCCCAACTGGTACAGTACTTCGAATGGCATTGGATAAATTTTTCGAAGTAATGAGTGGAAAAAAATTATTGAAGAAAATCAGAAGATAAATATAAAAATGAAAAAAACCAAAAACATATTTTCTAAATGATGAAAACTTGAAAATGAAAATAATTTTCACAAAATAAAAATAAGAAATGAAAATAGAAAACATTTTCTCAAACCAAACACACCCTAAACTTTTAACTGGACACCTAATGAGAAGAGTCTGACACGTGCCAGACAAATGTTAGGTATGTGTCAATGCTTGAAGAATGTCCAAAACTGTAACACTTCAAACAGGAGAAGTGTTTGAGCTTCATATGGAATTATTATTTATTGCATGACAGCAACTTTCTATATATCTTTATGAAGTATCAAGTATTTTGAGATCACTAGCAGGGAGGGTTGCAGGTGCACAGCACATTCATGCATGAACTTGTGTCAAAGTAAAAACATTCAAAGTTCACTATACGTACCATGTTCTGTCGATGTTTTTGGATTAGAAGATTCCCTTCTGCCTCGCTTTGGGACAGACCGAGCAATACTTAGCTTCTTTCCAATTAACTTTAGCTTGTTCTTAGCTATTGCAGCAGCAAGGTGTTCTTCATCCAAAAAGTCCACATATGCTAGTCCCTTCATTAATATCAAGATAAAAAAATTGTAACTCATGGTATGGTCAATGAATAGGCATATAGCACTCATTTGCTGTGATGTAACAAGACTTCTCACTAGGTTACATGAATGTTTTGATAAAAACAATCAAAGTACAATATAACCTGTTTCAGCCAAACTGGTAATTAATGTTTGTATTACTTGTTAGAAAATTCTAAGTGAATGAAAAAAGTTCCACATGGGAAAAATGGACTATACTAGCATGAGGACCATCTATGTGGTAAAAATGAACTTAATTATTTAAGGTTTTCACTCAGGTATGGTGTTAACTCCATAAGTATTGGTTACTCACTAAACCCATGGAACGAGACCTCCCTATAGTTTTGTGCTCAAAAAATCCCTGAACTGAAAGTATTTTTCTTCTCAACAAAAATTATGGTAAAAATATAAGGAAAAATCCCTGAACTGGCAAGATTATGGAATTGAAGGAGGCAACAATCCAGCCCATACACACCCAACTAGGGAAATTCTTTGTGGGGGGGGGGGGCGGGCGAATTTGCTTTATTGAAATCCACTTTAAGTTTTATAGTCACCAGGCAGTTTACTTTCTAAATCAATTATAGCACAAAAGTAAATAAAAATGATAAAGAATAATTCATTTGATACCCTTGATTTTCCAGTGAATCTATCACGTAGGATGCGGATGCCAACAATTCCACCAACATCACTAAAGAAATTATGAATATGTTCATAATTTGCCTGCAACAACATAGCATATTAGTCACAGAAACACACAGAAATAGAGAGGCTGAGAGAACTATCTACCGTAGGATGAAGATTTGATATAAAAGCGGTGCACTGGTCAGAGTATCCCCAGTTCTTTTCATGGCTAAACTGTTGCTCAGTTGGATTATCATCAATTTTAGTATTCTTCCAATTGACCCCTTCCACTTTTGTCACCTGAGAAGTGTTCTGCACACGATATTTATTCTCCTCAGGTGCTTTCTTTGGATTTCCAACATCTCTAAATCGCTTTGATGGAGACTGTTCTTCAGTTATATCTGATCCCAGCTTTCTCTTTTCACGAGCCTTTCTCTTGGTATCCTTTTCACTTTCCTCTGCTGACTTGGATTCCTGCTGCATCCTAAATAACTTTAGCTCATCCATCCGACGGGTAACCTAAGGAAAGGTAGTTCATGGAGTAAGGTTGACCATTTCATTAGCAGTTAAAAGACACGTGATGATATGAGAATCTGTTACTATGAACATTAATTTTAATAAAACTGAGGTGCCCAAGAAGAGGGCAAATGCTTGGCACAATGGTAAAGTTGTTGCCGTGGGACCTGGAGGTTATCAAGTTCAAATCCTAGAAACACTCTTTGCTAAAAGGAGCAAGGGTAGTGTAACCAGTTGTACTTTTTTAAGTTGCCCAACAAGGCAATCTAATTGACAGGGATTAAGTCTGCCAAATGCTTCATATAGGGCATTCCTTATACTCAAGATAACTGATACAAGCCTCCAGACAATCACACCCAAAAGCTAGACATAAAGGTTAGGGTATAACCCAAGATTCACATACTTCTAATGTGGGGCTCAAGTCTCTTAACTCGGGTCAGAACAATAACAAATTAAATTTTTCAATAATTAGTAATGTATTCACTTTACATTGAATTATAATAAATCTTCGACTAAAACGGCAATAGAATTTTTCTCTTAAATTTTAATGACATAATTAGTTTGATTGGTAGAACTAATCAGCTGGGAGGGAAGATATTACGATATCACGACTCAATGAGTAAAATATTACTTCCAAATAATCATTGGATATCACCCCAACATGCAATATAATTGTTAAACACAATCTCTTCTAAAAGCTTAGGCTGTTAGGCAGAGGCTACTTTTATATCTGCAACATATATTTTTATAAGAACAAAGATAATGGCAGTTGTTCAAAAATAATGAAAATAAATTTAAAGAGGAAAAAAAAATACCTTGTGTAATGCATGATCAAAATCTTCCAACTTGCCAAATTCCCTCTCAAAGCGTAACCATGACTGGCATATGTCCTGAATTATTCTGTTTTTTAGGAACAGAAGGTATCATCTAATCCAAACATTATTGCGTAACAAGTAAAATCACCTATACAATTGCATAACACAATAAACACAATGTTTTTTTTTTCATTTTTCAAGGAAAGATTAGAAAATAAAGTATCATCACTATGCTTTCACAGCTATGCATTCTGGAAACTTGAGCACAATGAAATGATGATTTCATCGATAGATTTCTTCCTATTTTAATTGACTATACTCACTGGTGTATCCACAGTGGGGGCAATTGCCCCCACAAAGTAAATTTTTTTTACTTAATATGTCAAGTAATTTGCCCCCATAAAAAATAAGTATTACTCCCATAAGATAATTATTTTAAAAATGAATATAAAAATTTATAAGAGAAAAATAAAATTTTAGTACTAATTTTATGGAGAAAAATAAATTGGCACTAGTTTTACTCACAAAAATAAATTGGTTCTAACTTTACCTTTTTAATTTTAACCATTCCCAATTTCTCTAACACCTAATATGAAAATGCGTAGAGGGCAATTGTAGTTTGTAGAAGTTTAGATATTTTGGTTTTTTGTTTGTCAAGAGATTATGTCTATTGTAAAAACTTATAATATTTTTGTCTGTAAAAACTTATACTATTCTGCTTTCCCTCAAGTTATCTAGCATTATTTGAGCATGAGCCTTAGCACACTATGGTAGCAGTTTGTAACCCTGTGATCATGGGTTCCAGTTGCTAAAAGCCTAAAACAGCCTCCTTGCTCCTGATGAAAAGGTTGTGTATATATTCCCAAGCAAGGTTGTCAAAATAGAGATCCTATCTAGGATAAGAAAAGGGCAGAAGATTGTAAATCATGTAAGATCTAGCCAAAAATAAAATAAAAAGAATGATTGTTGAAATCCAGATCAGATCTGATCTGTCTGGGCAAGATGTCAAAATTCCATCATCACTTTTTTTTATCTAAATTATTTCCTCTCTGTAATGTTGCCATTTCCATGTATTCTGAAATGTGATCAAAAGATCTTCCTGAAGATAAGTTAACCATTTAATTGCAGGCCTATGTGGGTTTGGTCTCCATAGCCCGTAGGTTAAACAGGTTTCTTCTGCAGGTTGGCAAGCCAACCCACACATATTTTCTTGCATTAAATAAATTAATGATAAAGTATCTAATCTGAGATACTTATCTCGCACTCTTTCACTCAGCCCTGTGTCTGCCCTCTCTGATCACAGCTCTCTGCCCTCACTTCTTCCTTCTGCTGCCCCTCACCATTATGGTCCTCCCTCCCTCTGCCCACTCAGTCTCATCTCATAGACTCAGACCCACTTTCTCTTTTGTCTCTCTTTCTTGTTCGTCTCTCACATCACATTCCATTCATGGCTTCATGTCTTCTTTCCTGTGTGACCGTGCTAGACTGTCAACCTCACCACACCCACACTAGATCCCTTTAACGTTATTCTATTCAAATGAGTCACATTCCTTCCATCATCAGCCTCTCAACAGCTATCAATCCTCCAATCAAGTATGCAAGCAAAACCCAAGGCTTCAAACATATCTCCTCATAGTTTTTGCCATTTATAGAAGGAACTCAAATCAAGTGTTAAGAAGCTGTATCAATTGCCTTATGCAGTTAAGCAACCAAGGTTTTCCTTTGTCTATTCCTTGTTTCTTCATATGATAGTCCTTCCCATTCAACCAAACTTTTAAGAAAGGTGACTGCCTAATCAAATTTAATTTCACAATCTAAAATAGTTTCTTTCAAGAAATAACATAAAGTTGACTATACCTCTGAACCAGTTCCAGAAAATCTTTTACTGTAGCATCTCTTGTATATGGACCTTGCTTCATTTATGTGACCTAATTCCACTTCCATTGCTATATAACCACTCCATGACTCCAACATTGAACCACTACCAGAAGAAAATATTAAAAAAAGAAGACAAAAAGTAGTTTAAAATTATGTAGATGAATAAAACAAAATCAAACTATTTGATGAACATTATCAAACCATATCTTAAGACAATTCTCCCAAACTCCACGAGCTGCAGTTATATCTTTCCCAAGTTTTGTTTCTAAACGAGCCCAATAAGCATGTAAATGTAGCAAACCCTCTGTATTCTTCAAGTATGGCGACAGATAATCCGATGCACGCTAAAAATAGTAAATAGTTAGCATATAACGCGTAACACATTAAGTTGCAAAGGATACATTTTAGCTGATTCACAACAGTGATGAGTTGATTAGTTGGTGAAAATCCTGTTCATGCAACACATTACACACTTTTTATGCTGAAGAAAAGACTAAACCAGTTTTACTTTCAAATGCAACATAAAATAGATATACTGAAAATAAATATAACAACCTGAAAGGTCTCCCTTATTATTTTATATTCCAAATCCTCTTCACTGCTGGATACCATTCTTCGTCTTAAGCCATCTACCCGGGTAAGAAACAAATCAAGATACTGAAACAAAAATATAAATAGAAAAAGAAAAGTTTATAAGTGCAATGTATTGATTATTGAAAGTTAAGGGAAGTGGGGGAATAAAATTAGAAAAATATAACATTACAAACACTGTAGAGGATGATGCAATAAAACTAATTGAATATTGGACATACCTCGTCAAGAGTTGAAAAGGTACACAGCAGAGACTTCTCAAAGATCTGAAATTATTAGCAAAATTGCCTAAATGACTCAAGTAAGTATGAAAAACTCTACCATACTTTTTTTATAATCAAAGGATTTATTCAGAGGATAAGAGTATAAATACAATAGGATATGAAACCCTCAAGAACTAAAAGACAAGATCAGGAATAAAAGAAAAAGAAAAAGAAAACGCAACACAGCATGCCAGTCTTTGTTGATCCAACAAAGGCAGCCCCTCTAAAAGGATCATGAGCAGAACACCACAAAGAAGCTAGGCAAATTACTTAATCCCAAATGAACTCAATACAACTAGACCAACAACTAACAAAAATTCTAGCATTTATTTCCAACCAACAAAACAAAGAACTGCAAGTTGAGAACAGTGTCATTCATATCCTTTTACCATCTCTACTAGTACCACCTCGAACATGAACACACAGGAACAATTAAAGATTGTGGGGACAAACTCAATGTTCACCCAAAACACCAAATGACCAAACAAGCTATTTCAAAGAAAGGAAACTACTGAACAATCCAAGAACAATGAATATTTTAAATTCAGTCTGCACATAATATAATCAGGAGACAAGCAGTTAGAGGTCTTCAAATTTGAAGAGAACCATTGGTATTAATCCTACTTAAAGCAACAGTCCAACAAAGGATCTAACCTTATATGGAAACTTACATAAAAGGAAAGAAGCATTACAAGGAAATGAAGAGAGAAAGTGGAAATAGGATTTGCAAGAAAATAAACCAAAAGAGACTGTAATTCAGAGAATTCCCCTATCATGCAAATTTCTAAAGTGAGTAAACTAAATTACAGTGTATGAGAAAGAGATAACAGAGAGAAGATGCAAGAGAATCTTATATGGAAAAGCAAGAAACAGAAAGTTGTCATTAAATCTAGCGCTGAAGCAAAATACTGAGCTATGGATCTTAACACTTGTGAACTCATGGTTGAAATTGTTAGGTTATGTTAGACTTACTGTTGTAGCTTGATTTAGTGTCAACTATAAAGCTGTTTTTTACTGTATCTATTCTGAAGTAGTAGACTTTAGGACCATAGTCTGTAAAACCGTCTTTCTTCCTCTATAATCATTTTTATAAATAGGTTAAGTACTCATTGGGTCCATATAGTTGTACAAACTTTACCTTTTAGTCCCTATACATAAAAATCAACCGAGACGGGCCATATGGCATTAGCAATACTTCATCTCTACATGAATGCTCATCAATCAATATTATGCATAAAAAAGATGGAACATCAACCTCCACCTTCTACAAGACTTTAAAGTAAACAGAATGTTCAAGGAGAAATCTAAAGATGCACACTGTACTCAAGTTAACTCCACAGCCTTGTAATTAGACAGCACAAGATGGCCAGATGGGTTATATCACACGCTACCATGCCTTTTATTGATAAAAAAATAAAATTGACTATTTGAGTTACAACTAAAACTCTGAAAGAATCTATATAAAACTTTACAATTAGACAGCATAAGATGGCCAGATGGGTTATATCACACGCTACCCTGCCTTTTATTGATAAAAAAAAAAAAATTAACTATTTGAGTTACAACTAAAACACTGAAAGAATCTATATATAACGGTACACTAAATTTATGAAAACAACAAAAGACAAATGCTATCATTGCTTTTTTCAACTGCAAATATTATCACATATGAGAATATGCCTTCCATAACAAAATCCCAAAGTCATATGTCAGTATGGTAAACATTATCATGTGTGTCAATATTTCTTCCTCTTGGGATAGAATAACATTCAAATTAATGAGGGAGTATTAGAAAGACAAGTGCATCTTTTTACCAAGAACTTGCCTAGGCTATTAAACCAGAAATGACATTATTTACTCATTCCTAAACCATTCAACCTATTGAGGAATAAAGAAAAATTAATTGGATTTTCATTAATTTGCATCAAGAAAGGGGAAATTTGCCAATAAAGGTGGGTTGTATCCAAAAACATACTTCAGACAAGTCTTTCTCAGAAGCATGACCACGCTCCAACGCAAGCATATATCGAACCCAAAGTTCTCCAACCCAAGGGCAGTTCTTAGTCGCCCTAGAATAAACATTGCTGACAATATTACCAACCTAGAGAAAGAAGCAAAAGGGAGAAAACTCCAAATTAGAAATTTGGACATAGGAAATGGATGTTGTTATGTGACAAAGATAATAAAACAAAATCCCTATCCCACTAAGTGAGGTGGGCTAACATAGATCACATGATGCCATTCAGTTTGGTTAAAGACCAACTCTTCAAGGATATTAATTAGCATAAGATGTCACAAAGATAATAACAAAAGGGAAAATTTAAAACCTTCAAAGTGTTGTCCAAATTGCAAGTATAATCCAGCCAGAGATCAGGTGTTATAGGAAAGTCAGTAATGGCTCGTTCATATAGAACTTGAATTCTGGCTGGCGTTCCAGAAGACTGCTCAAATTTCAAATAGTTCTGCAATACAAATCTCTTTATTAAAAGGACTTGCACAGTCACATACTAAAGAACAATAAATAAATAAAATTCTAGTATTCTATCTATTACAAGTAAATAGCCATATTTTGACTTGGACTTGGAGACATACAATGTAGTGTTGTAATCTTTCTGAATCAGAAATATTCGGGCTCAAAATCTGTTCTTCAAGATGAAAACGAGCATTATACATCTCCAAGGCCTTCTGGTATGAAGCCGCAACATGAGGATATATATCAACCAAATCAAAGGATTCAACATCTTGAAGACTTCCTTGTTCCACCTCCCAAGTCTTATAGGCAGTAATTGTTGAACTCATACCAGCAAGGGGAACAGACAACTGGCGGTGGAATAAACTACGAATGCGTTGAACTTGCTTTTCTTTGGCCTGCAAAGGTAGAAGAAAACTTAATGTATTACTGAAACAACAACCTATATTATGCCACCAAAAGCTTCAATAAGCCAGATTCATTTCGCAAATGTCAAAAGTTAGTCTCCAAATCAAGTTTCTGTTTGGCTGCTGGATGTTCTTCGTTATATAACTCTCTTCAAGACTTCAGGCGACCAAAACTAAACTACACTCTCAGTTGAACTTTCACATGAATCTAAGGCCATTTTGTGCAATCAGCGCACAACCTCAGTTTTAGAAAAGTAAGAGAGATAACAGGGAATAGAAATGAACTCTGATATTATTTCAGTATTGGAAAAGTTGAACAGAGTTAGTTACAGGAGAGGTATTTATAAGCCTCTGAACAGAAACTAACTAATTCCATAACAGAACTAACTAACCTCCTAACAGAAACAACTAATCACCTAATGTACAGAGGTGCAAAGATTAAAGTGTAAAATGCTCACACAAAGAGAGGTGCAGTTAGCAAATGCTAACCAGCACTTACAAGACAGAATACAATACAATTTTTACATTGTTAAATACATACCCTAATATCCCCCCTCAAACTCAAGGGGAAGAGTTTTCAGAAGAAACACTCTTCACATTGAGTTTGCTCCTAAGAAACTCAAATCTTGCTGAGGACAGGGGCTTGGTCAGCACATCAGCCCACTGATCTAGAGCTGGAATGTGCATAACTGAAAGCTGTTTAGCCAGAACTTTCTCCCTAACAAAGAAGACATCAATTTCCATATGCTTCGTGCGACTATGGAAAACTGGATTATGAGCAATGGACACAGCACTTTGGTTATCACAGAACAAAACAGGAGTTGTGAAAGAAACATGTAATTCAGTTAAAAGAGCATGAATCCAAGTTAGCTCAGTAGAGGTTTGAGCTAAGCTTCGATACTCAGCTTCAGTGCTGGACCTGGCTGTGACTTTCTGCTTGCGGGACCACCAGGAAATTAAATTTGGACCAAGAAATATAGCAGATCCAGAGGTAGAGGGCCTATCATCCACATCAGATGCCCAATCAGCATCACAGAAAGCATGAAGAGTCAATGGCTGAGTGATGCAAGTAGACTGAAACAAAAGCCCATGAAAAATAGTACCCTTAAGGTACCTTAAGATTCTCTTAACCACTGCCCAATGAGAATCAAGAGGTGCAGCCATAAACTGACAAACTTTGTTACAGCAAAGCTAATTTCTGGTATTGTAAGTGTTGCATATTGCAATGCACCTACTACGGACTGAATAAAGTAGGATCATGAAAAAGATCAGCTCCATGCTTAGACAACTTGCAATTAGATACCATGGGAGAAGAGATGGAGTGAGCTTCAGCCATATTAGTTTTGTGTAACAAATCTCGGATGTACTTGCTTTGAGTCCTGATAATAGAATTGGTGGACAGATACTTAACCTCAAGACCTAAGAAATAATCTAATTGGCCAAGTTGCTTTAGAGAAAAAAACACTGTTCAACTTAGTGGTAAGCTGCTGAATCAGAATGGTAGAACTTCCAGTAATAATAATGTCATCCACATAAACCAGAAGATATACAACCTGCATTTGATGCTTGTATATGAATAGAGAAGAATCACACTTACTTGCTTCAAAACCAAACTGAAGTAAAGTAGATTTTAATCTGTCAAACCATTGCCTTGGAGCTTGCTTTAAACCATGAAGTGTCTTGTTAAGCCTGCAGACTAAGGATTTATTAGCAGCTTCAAAACCAGGAGGTTGGATCATATAAACAGATTCTTCAAGGAGCCCATTAAGAAAGGCATTATTGACATCAAGTTGAAATAACTTCCACCCATGTGAGAGAGCAAGAGTGAGGATTATTCGAATAGTGACTGGCTTAATAACAGGAGAAAAAGTCTCATGAAAGTCAAAACCTTGAACTTGATTAAACCCCTTTGCTATTAACCTGGCTTTGTATTTGTTGATTGTCCCATCAGCATTTTCTTTCATCCTAAACACCCATTTGCAACCAATAGCTTGTCTATGCGAAGGTAATGAAACCAAATCCCAAGTTTTATTTTTCATTAAGGCATCATACTCAAGTTGCATGGCAGCATGCCAATCTGAGTTTGCAAGGGCCTGTTTTACAGTTTTTGGGTCAGAATGAACAAGAAACAAGGAGGTGTAATCTAGGATTATGAATACCAGATTTAGATCTAGTTTGCATAGGATGAATGTTACTAGAAATGGAGTGAGGATCTGGATCATTTGTAGGTGCAGAGGAGGGTGCAGAGATAGTAGCAGCCTCTGAAGAGACATGGGAAACAGGGATAGAAGTTGAAGCAGTAGTTGGTTGAGACACAGGAGAAGAAACAATAGGATGATGACTATTTATAGAAGAGAAACCAGGAGGCACAGAAGTTACAGACTGAGGTGTAGAAAGAGAAACCTGTGTATGGGAAGGTTCTGACAGTACAGGAGGAGGAGACATATTAGGATTGAGACTAAAGTATGAGTTTAGATCACTAACAGAATTAGTACATGAAGGGAACAGGTCAGAATAAGGAAATTTTTGCTCATTGAACAAGACATCTTTAGAGATATAAATTCTGCCAGAAGGTGACAGACATTAGTAACCCTTGTGAGAATTAGAATATCCTAAAAACAAACATTCTTGAGACCTAAAATTAAGTTTGTGAGTGTGGTAAGGTTTAAGGAGAGGAAAACAGGCACAACCAAAGGTTTTCAGAAATTTAAAATCAGGGTTCTTATGAAAAAGGGTGGTAAGGGGAATGGCAAAACTAAGAGAGGCAGTAGGGAGACTATTAATGAGATAAACAGCAGTAGTAAGGGCATAATCCCAGAATTGCAGAGGTAAAGAAGCATGATGCAACAAAGTAAGTCCTAAGTCCACTATAAGTCTATGTTTTCTCTCAACCACACCATTTTGATGATGAGTGTGAGGACAAACAAGCCTATGAGGGATACCAAAAGAGGTTAGAAGAGTGGAAAAAGGTCTGTATTCTCCTCCCCAATCAGACTGAACACCCTTTATTTTAGTATTAAGCTGCAATTCAACAAGAGATTTAAAGTTCTGGAAATCATAAACAGTTTCAGCTTTGGACTTAATGGGAAAAATTCAAGTGTACTTAATGTTTAGAACAAGTTTCATTACATGACAATTTGGATGTCCTAACCTAGCATGCCAAAGATTGGCAGTACTAGGAAAAGAAGTAGCAGAACCAAAGAAACAGTAGAACTTGTATTGAAAACAGTAGAATCTTTGGACAAATTGTTTGCTGAAGAAGGAATTGAAGTGGACAACAGATGAGGAGAGGTGTGCTGGAGCTTGAGATTATGAAAGTAGTATAGACCATCAACTCCAACATAACCTTGAAGTAGAACTTTACTTGTCTCCGTGTGATTCACAAGACAAAAATGAGAATGAAACTCAAAGAAAACAGAATTATCTTTTGCAAATTGGCTAACACTCAATAAATTTTTTGAAATTGAGGGAACATGCAAAAATTTGTGTAGTTGAAATGTGAAGTGATTATCATTAGGAGACATAAAACAAGAAGAACCAGCACCATTGATATTCAAACCTTCACCATTGCCAATGAAGATTTGATCAGGACCATCAAAATGGTTGAATTGCTTGATGTGTTGTGACTCAACAGTCACATGAAAACTGGCTCCAGAATCTGGAATCCAAGTGGAGCCAGCTGGATCACCACCAGAAGAGTGAGAATTAGTAAGCATGGCACTAGGTTGATTTCCAGACTAAGCAGCAGGCTTGTAATTAGGATTAGTCCAAGTATTAGATGACTTAGCAGATCCCAATGCGTAGGGAATTGGCTGACTGGTGGTAGGATCAAAGAAAGCAAGAGATTCATGAGGCTTAAAACTTATGTCAGAATGAAAATGACACACATTTGCAGTGTGTCCAAATTTCAGACAAATCTGACATTGGAAATTGGCAAATCTACCACCACCACAACCTCTGCCAGATCCTCCATTGTTGTGACCAGTACCATGGTCAGAAAAGCCACTACGACCACCACCATTCCGGCCATAGGAACCTCTGAAATTTGAGTATCCTTAAGTGTAGTTTAAAGAAGGAGAACTCAACACCTGAACTTCTTTGTTATATCGATTAAGACGAGTCTCATGTCCATAGAGAAGTGCCTCTATTTCAGCAATAGAGGGAGTTCTCTTCTTTCCTTCAATAACCGAGATAACCGACGCATAATCGGAGGGAAGACCTTCCAGCAAAGCATCAACACACTCTTCATGCCTAACCGGTACTCCAACTCCAGCTAACTCATCAACATGACCTTTAATTTTCCTCAAGTAATCATCAATAGGTTTACCATCAAGCGAAACTGCTCTCCTCGCAGTATGAAGTTGACGAGCACGAGACTTAGTGTGTAGACTAAAGTGTTCGTGAATTTTGTCCCAAACCTGGTAAGAGTGATCAGAACCAAGAATACGAGACAAAACAGATTTAGAAAGAGTGGACTGAAGCCAAACGAGGAGAGTCTGATCCTAAACCTCCCAGGCTTCATATTCTGGATTAACTTTATCAGCCACTTGATCATCTTCTATGAGATACCAAGGCGGAATTATAGGATTTACAACAAATCACTGCAGCTTATGTGAATTTATAACTGGCTCAACATGTTGTCGCCAGTGCAGATAGTTTGAATCATCCCATTTCTCAGCAACTGAATTGGGAAACGTATGCGAAACAGAATGCATAGGAGCGGAAGCCATGGATGAACGAGCAAATCGAACAGAAAATACGAACAAACAGTGAACCAAACAACACCCAAATTGTGAACCAAAGATGAACGAACCAGACTAAGCCAAACAGGAGCACCAGAACTCAACCGCGAACGACGAACAGATCAAAATCAACCTTGATCAATGTTAACAGCCACAAAACAAAGAACGCAAGCACGATCAAGAACAATCATGGAACTGAGAAGGAACAATCACGAACAAGAACACAAGCACAATCGAGAACAATCGCGAAATTGAGAACAATCGCAGAACTGAGAAGGAACAATCGCGGACAAGAAGAATCACGATCTTGAACAGGAACGAACAGGCAAAACCTAAATCGCGAGGATCAACCAGAAATCGTGAGCAAGAATCTAGAATCAGAAACAAAAACAGGAACAAGATGCAGAAATCGTGAGCAAGAACGAAACCACGAACAGAAGCGTGAATCAAGATGCATGATCAATGCAAAAAATTGGCTCTAGATACCATTTTAGAAAAGTAAGAGAGATAACAGAGAAGAGAAATGAACTTTGATATTATTTCAGTATTGGAAAAGTTGAACAGAGTTAGTTACAGGAGAGGTATTTATAAGCCTCTCTGCCTCTGAACAGAAACTAACTAATTCCATAAAAGAACTAACTAACCTCCTAACAGAAACAACTAATCACCTAATGTACAGAGGTGCAGATATTAAAGTGTAAAATGCTTACACAAAGAGAGGTGTTGTTAGCAAAAGCTAACCAGCACTTACACGACAGAATACAATACAATTTTTACATTGTTAAATACATACTCTAATACTCAGCAATAACACTTTTTGCTTCCTTCAACTATATTGTTTTGTACTCAATTGTATCTGCCAAGTTAACAAGCTAAACCAAAACTTTTTGGTAAATGCCAAAAGTTAATCTCCAAATCAAGTTTCTCTTTGGCTACTGGATTTTCTTTGTTCTTTAAGTCCCTTCAACAAACCAAAATTAAACTATGCTCTCAAGTCTCAACTAAATTTTCTCATTTAACTGTGGCCATATTTGTGCATTCAAGGCACTACCTCAGGAATACAACTTATTTTTGCTGCAAGTATGTTGTTCTATCCTCAATATTATCAGCCAAGTAATACCTCTAGTTTCTAATCAATGAAAAAATTTAAATTTGTCTACAATGGGAATGTAAATGATATATATAAGCATCTAACTAAGTAATCAACGTCCACATTTTCTTTTGACATATAGTTCCATACACAAATACTTAACTAGACGCAATGCTTGGGGAACAAGGTAAGACATTGCATTAACATGTAAAACCTATACTAACATGATGTTTAGAACCATCAAGATAGATCTACGGTAAAGTTAGAAATGTTCAGACCTGTTCATCAGTATCATCGAAGGTTAAAAGTATGTCCTGCTCATATTTCCTGTATGCTTCCCATATTTTACTGCCTTCAGCAACATGCAGACCGGCTGCAGTAAGGGCACTCTCAAACAGATCCCTTGCCTTAGAAATACCAGTAGGTGAAAATTGGCGTACCATTGGATCAAACTCTTGTACAAAATTAATGTAGTCACACCAAAGTGAGACAGACTGAAAAGAGGATAATGCAACAGTTGAGCAAAACCTTAAAAGTAATCATATGGTTATAAATGATGGGGGATAAAAAAAGTTGTTCCTGGTTCTCCTACCACATCTAAACCCTTAAGTATCCAATTAAAGGATCTACAGCTTAAAAGAGAAACCCTCTTCTTAACTAGGAAAAGACAAACAAACGAATTGCTGAAGCAGACATTATATTGAAATATAATAGCATAACCAACCAGATAATCAAAGACCCCTCGTTCGTAAAGCTTCAGAATTCTAAAGAAAGCCTCGGTTCTGCATGGTAAAGGGAAAGTGTAAGAAAAAGTAATAGGACGGGAAAAAGAAAAGTCAAGGAAAGAGAAAAGGACCGAGCAGCAGTGTTGAGAGAAAGCTCATCTTTGATCCATTGGCGCCACATTGCAGGGCTCAACGGAAAGAGTTCACTCATAGCTTCCCTGGCTCTTGATAGTTTATCAACATCACCCATTCTCCTCAGAAGCCGTATATACTGAAAAAGGAGGATCATTAACACCAGACTTGACTTGAGAAATGGGAAAAAAGAAGAAAAGTAGAGTAGAGATGAAATTACTTGCAAATGAGCATCGTAGTTAGAGGGGTTAGTAACAAGCTCGGTCTGGAGAGATTCGAGTTGGAGGTTCTGCTGAGCTTCGTCCTCAGAATCAGAATCCGACATGGATTTGTCTTTGTTACGCTCTGTTTCTGAGGTCAGGGCTAGGGTTTCCTTCATCCTCTCGTCGGAATCAGACATGGCTTCTGCGGTCAGGTTTAGGTTTTGCTCCATTCCTACAATGGATGGTTGCTTGCTTCTTGTTTCAGGCCGCTTCGCTCCATATGGAGACCTATACAAAATGGACACCTGTCAAATAATTTTATCTAACATTTTAAAATTTACCTCTTTCCAAAATTACCCCATTCTCATATTACCGCACAAACTTACCCCTTTTTAAAAATTGAATGATTAAATTAAAGTTTTTAAAATTTTTGAGATCAAATTAATAATTAAGTATAAATTATGTAACTTACTTCTTAACTCTTATTCTAATTCATTCAATTATTTTTTTAGGTAACTAATTCATTCACATTTTAGTTTAATTTTGATGGATAATGTAAAGACTTTTATATATTAATTAAATAAAAATTATTTGTATATAATTTTTAAAGTAATTATTAAAATATTAATAACTTTCATTGTTAATATGATTAAATTACATCATTTAATTTCATATTATTAATTTAAATGGTTGATAATCAATATTATGTAACTTTGAGTTGTATTGAGTTTGAATTATTTGAGCAAAATCTTAACTATATTATTCATCTCATACAAAAATAATGGTTAGCTTTATTAAAGAGCCATAAAAGACGAAAATGAGGAATACGGGAACACCATACAAATTCTAATAATTTTTTTTGTTTTGTTTTATCAAATGATTAGTTTTTCTTTTTATTTTTCATTTTAGCTTGGATCTTTTCTCCATAGGTGGAAGAGGTGGATAAAGGTGTTAGCCTTTGTTAGCCGTGATAAGTCTACTATCTTTAACAAAAGAATTTTTGCTTCTTTCACATGTCATCTTCCCAAACTCCCTCAACTACTATTGCAACGTGTTCTCACCTCCAATGCCCTCAGCTTTGATGTGTAGAACAAGCAAGCACAAGCCTGAGTGATGGTCTTCATCATATGTACAATTCGAATTTCAAATTCATCCTCCACCCTCAGTCTCTCTCTCTCACGAACATCATATTTCTATCACGTCTCAATTCCTTACACTTTCGGTCAATTATCACCAACTCTTCTTCTTTCACACACTTTGTCAGTTGTTGAGTGCAAGATAAAACGCTTCTGCTGTTGAGTAACTTCCCAGAAGCACAACCTCGAAAATGACACGGTGCGTGAGAGAAGAAGCGTAAATTTCTTCTCCCTTCTCTCCTTCTTCACCTACATATTTTTCCTGGTTTCCTTCATACTTACCTTTTTTTGTTTCTTCTCTTTCTTCATTCTCCGTCTCTTTTTTGCTTGAATTGTTATCGTTGTATTTTTTTATTGTTAGCTTTCCTTCACACTGCATATTTTTCCCTCAATCTCTCTCTCTCTCACGAACATCATATTTCTCTCACATCTCAATTCCTAACACTTTCGATCAATCATCACCAAATCTTCTTCTTTCACACGCTTTGGCAGTTGTTGAGTGCAGGGTAAAACGCTTATGTTGTTGAGTAACTTCCCAGAAGTGCAACCACGAAAATGACACAGTGAGTGAGAGAAGAAGCGTAAATTTCTTCTCCCTTCTCTCCTTCTTCACCGTCCTATTTCCCTAGTTTCCCTCATACTCACATTTTTTTGTTTCTTCTCTTTCTTCATTCTCCTTCTCTTTTTTTCTTGAATTTTTGTCGTATATTTTTTCTACTGTTAGCTTTCCTTCACACTGCATATTTTTTTGCAGAGCTTGATTCCTTGAGTGAGTGTTAGAGAAGCATCTTAGCTGACACATTGAAGATCATTGACAACAAGACCAAGGTTTACAAGCCGAAACACACAATTGTGAAGCATTTGGAGTTAATTGTGAAGAAATTTACTAAGTAAACTATCCTAAACCAAATATTGCTCAACGTTGAAACATCAATTCATACTTCATTAGGTATTATTTGTGAACCATTTTCTTCTGCATTGTCTCATGGTTATATTCCATTTTAGGTTCCAAACACAAACTGGTTTGTAGTATCTAAAGTTTCTAAGTCTATTCTAAATGTGTGTTTTTGTAGTTGTGGAGCCAAGCTTAATGGCAGTTGGTAAGTATTTAATCATGTAATACCAGTATTTTGATTATGTTTGTGAAGTTATACAAATCAGTTTGAAATTGCACATAAATGCAATTTTTTGTTTGTTTAGCACTATTTCGTAGATTAAATTCCATAGCAAAAAAAACGATGACAAGGAACTTGGAAAATTGTTGTTTGACTTATAAACATGCGGACTATACCAAGATCAACTAGGTTTACCATTGAGCTAATATTAATTGACAAGGAGGTTCACTTTGTTGTAGAAGTGTATGTGTGTGACTTTGGCTACTATAACTAAGTTGTTGGTAGCCAATGGTTAGGTTTATGATGTCTGTCCCAAATGTAACAAAAAGGTTGATGCAGAGGCTTTGCCTATTATCTGTGTTGCCTGTGGTAATCAAAGTGCAACCATAATACCAAGGTAAGTTAAACTAATATGATGTGTAAGTAACAACTTTCATGATAAGATTTTAGTTACTTATGTGTATACCTCTTAATTCATCAAGTAGTGCCATAGGTATCATATTGAGGTTAGAGTAGCTCAGCCACATGAATCCACCATTTTTACACTGTGGGATCGTGAATTGTATGCCCTAATAAATGAGAGTGCAACTGATATTAAGCAGAAAATTATTGATGAGGTGAAGTATATTATGTCTTCCATAATATGTGAATATTCATTTTAGACACATAATATTGTTCTGTCATCTTAATGATATCATATTTGTAATTACACAGGAAGGAGATTTTGATCCAAGAGATATACCAGAAGCTGTTGATCGTGTATTGGGAAAAAATTTGGCTTTTAGATTCAAAGTAATGTCTGACAATACACGTCATTCTTTTCTTAGTTATCGAAAGATGAGACATTAATCAGTTGTGTTCTTGCTAAGCTTTCAACCTTTGACCATCAGGTAACCTTTATTAAGTTTTTGTGTATTTATAATTCATTACATTATTGTATATTTAAGATTCAATATGTTAGTTACTAACTGGGTTTGTTATTATATTACTAAGGATGAAGCTGAGCCACTTATGTTGTCGGTTCATCAGAAAAACAATGTTGTTGACAGTGTAAGTTATTTGGTGATACTCATTGGTTTTATTGTTATTTAATGGATTGATGAATATGGTATGAGTAAATGAGAAATTGAAAACAAATCATGTTTAGATGTAGCAAAGCTTCTCAGCCACTGCTGAGTTTGATGCACATTTAATGAACTCTATAACACCAGCTAAACGCAATTTAGTCCCATATGATACTGAATTGGATGTCATAGCATTTGAAGATTTATCACAAATACAACTATCATCTATTAGGTTGACCAAAGATATCAGGACTGAGTGATGCTTATAAAGCACTGTTGAGGACTTTTTTTTGTGATGTGATATGACGAACTTTTGTTTTTTGCTTATTCTGAGAATATTATCCTACAATTGTTTTGTGATTAAATGCTAAAAGCACATACCAATCATGTGTGGATTGTGCTAAGTACTTCTTGCAATGTTGTACATTCATAAACTAAAAACATGTAATGTGCAGTTCGTAAGCTTTTATAATCACCACATGTTAACTCTTTTATTTGTGTCACTTAATTTGCTAATGTGGTATCCAATTTTTAAATGATACTATCAAAGCTATTAGAAAATATATCACCTCTCAATAAAATTGACAATGATGGCCCAATAAGTCACATTGCCAGAATTAAATGATATTCAAAATTTAAATTTAAATTTCAAACTTAAAATTTAAATTCAAATTCAAATTCAATCTTTGTCCCAGTTCATAATTTAAATTTGAATTCAAAATTCAAAACTTAAATTCAAATTTGAATTTGCTCAAAACTCATTTTGGTCAAGTCAACTTCTTGAGTTACTAGGACTCATGGCCCAAGACCCTATTGGGCATTTTTAACACATTTGGGCCTATTAGTGTAGAAACTAATTTCTCACTAATAGCCTAAATGGGGCGCATGCTTTAATCGGACTTGGAGTCTAACTCTAACCCAATTACATATTAAGTCTTGAAAAAACCCAATAACTATTATTGGTCCAAACTTGCTAGTTATAAGCAATCAAGAACAACCTTTTGTGTGTAACTCATTAGGCCCAATTAGTTACTGACATAAATGAACTTGGACCAATTAAATTCCTCTAACGGGCTCAATTCGTTTAATGACCACATAAGACACTAGCAATGCTCGACCCCAAAACTAATTGAGTTGATCAAGTGATCTATCATTCTGATTTGGATACCATGCTGGCACCATCCTTCATATCGTCATTCACATTTAGTCAAGAGTAAGGATAAAGTATCATCTCTTAGTTGACTAAATATAGTTTTTCATAGAACTAAGAATCTTCTTTTATTGACTCTAAGATGGATCATGACTCCTCATGATCTCTTACTATGCATAGATTCTCAAGTCAACTAGAAGTCATCCAAGCCTTAATGGCTAGGTAGTACCGACAAGACACGACACGACTCTCTGACACATCAATCTTAAAAAAATATGAATTTTGACACGTTGGGACATATTTTAATATTAAATAATATTTTTAATTTATATAGTGTATATTTCATTTAATATTCAATAATTTAACAAAAAAAATTAAACTAAAATATAATACCCATCAATGCAACCAAAAAAAATTCAAAGAGACTGCATTTCAATTTTTAGTTTTTAAAGATAAGAACTAAATAGCACATATTATCATTAAGAGAAAGCAAAAAAAATAAAACAAAATATTCATAAACAAACATAAAATATGGAGATTACCTTCATGGAGCATTTTCATCAATAACATTTGACTCCATCTCTAGCTCATCAAGTGAAAAGTAGCAACTTCAAGAATTCCAACATCTTTAAATGTATCTCCAGCAATGTCCCACATTTTATTCTCCCCTTGTGTATATTGTGAAATCTTTCTTGAGCAGAGCCGATGGTTGCTACGTATATAAACCAAGTCTTCAGCACATTTTGGAGTCATCTTATTCCTCCTTACAGAATGCACAAAAGAATAAGTACTCCAATTGCATTCAGCACATGATGAATAAGAAGGTTGTGCAACAAGTTGCAATGGCATCTTTTGAAGCATAGGTGCACAAGCACCATGAAGCACCCACCAAGCTTTGGGCTCCATAGAATATCAATTTTGGATGGCATCATAATCTCTAAAACCCCCACTTATACTAGCAAAGTCCACATACTCCAAATTTATTTTATTTCGGTCCTCCAAGTTAGGAAAATATCTCTTTATGCATGTCTTTCTTGATTAATCTCTTGAACCTTGTGTGGAGGAACTCGACTAGAATCTTCATTAAGCCATTGTTCACTATTAGTATCTAAAAGAGAAAAAAAAACAATTAACAAATTATATCAAATAAGAGAAGTATTAAATCCATTCATATTTAAAAGCTTACTTGGGATTCAAAGCATGTGCCAAACAATGAAGTGGAGTTGAATGTCCAATGATCCACAAGAATGCCCTGCACCACATCATAAAAAGTTGAGGTCTCATCCATCCTCTTCAATTCATGCAAGTATATAACTTTCTTCACTTTCTCAATCATCTCATCCCACATATCATAAATCAAATGAAGACAAGGTTTATTAGTGTCACAAATCCTGATCATATTATATATGGGAGCAGTGAAAGCAAGTATGTAATCAATTGAACCCCACCAAAGATAATCCAATATCTCATCTCTTACAAATCTTGCCTCCCTAGATTATCATCTTTATACACACTCCATTTTTCATTGATCACCATATTTTAGAGACCACATTTTATCAATTTGAACCTCTTTAGCATCACAATCATGGAAGCAAGCGGGTTTCAGCTATAGAAAACAACTTCAATCCCACAAACTCATTAAACATTGACAGTCTCATAGAATGATTCATTATGAAATGCTTGATGAATGAAACTTCTTCAACAATATCAGAAATCCAACTATATTCCTCATATGTTATTTGATTATTCTCCACATTTTTAGCAGCACAAATATTTTTCACAGTTGAATTCAGTGTGTGAACAACACATGGTGACCAAGTAATAGATGTAAATTCTTGCTCAATAAGATGCCCTGCTCCATTACAATTTGCAGCATTATCCGTGATTACTTGAACCACTTTTTCATGCCCAACTACTTGAATTACTTCTTTTAACAACAATAAAATAAATGTCTGCCATTAGTCTCTCCTGAACAATTGATTGATTTCAAAAACATAGTTTCACCATCAGATACTACCATGAAATTAATAGACGACCTCCTTTGTGAATCACTCCATCCATCACTCATAATACTAACACTCTTCTCATTCCACCCAACTCGAATAAGTGCACACAACCTATCAATATTTTCCTTCTCTTTCTGCAAAAGAGTGGTTTGCAAGGAGTTATATCCTGGTGGCAAATAACCTCCAATATTATTATTTGCAACATAAGTGAAGGTGGCTTGAAAGTATGAGTTCCTTGCTAAAGTGAATGACAATCTTGTTGAATAAAACATCCTAGCAATCAAGTGGTTCAATTCTTTCCGCGCCCCAACATTGAATGCCCTCTCAATAGGATTTCTAGATGAACTTTTACCCTCACTCCCACTTCTTCTTTTTTTCGAGTTTGAATCCATGGAAAAACTAGAAGGGGGTAAAGGCACATTTTTGGGTGCATTATTCTTCAATCTCTTACTAGCTTCTTGTTCTAATTTCTCCATCTCTAGCAAGTCTTTTGTTTGCACATGTAAACATTTTGCAATTCATTTACTTGATAATTTTAATAAATGAACCCTTATTCTAGTATACGAACTTTTAAAATCCTTTTCACAAAAATTGCATTTCCAAGATATATTTCCTCCAGCTTCCGTTTCAGTGCCTACTTTGATAACATATTTCCATAATGGCTTCCTTAGAAATTCATCATCTCCATTACTTTCAATACTTGAATCCATTCTAAAAAAATAAAGATAGCACAAGCCACAAGGTTCAGTCCCAAACATACATATATTTATTTTCTTTTTAAATAAATGATGGTTATTTATTATCCATGTATGTTTTCATAAGCATATCAATGTAACACATCATACAGTTTAATGAGTAACTAATTACGTGTCAAAATTTGTGAAAATTTCAGAATGCACCTATGCTTGGAAAATGAGTGTGACTAAGCCAAACACTTTAATTATCAAGTATTAAAAAAATGGAATTCAGAATGGTGAGAATGAGAGAGTGAAAAGCAAAAGTGGGGGTTTTATTTCATTTTTTCCATTTTGGTGCAAATCGAGAGAGAGATGAGATATGTGAATTTTTGCAAGCATATTAGAGAAAGAGAGAGATGAGATCAGAGCGAGAGGTTAGAACAAGAGCACTTACCTGTGAGAAGCGAATCACAGTCGACAATAGAGACAAGTGAGAACTAAGATAATGTTGAATGAACGACGGTCTGCTACTTTGGTGGCACTTTTTCGCCTTCTCTTTGCTCTGGACAGGAGCGCTAGTGGACACGGGGGGGAAGTAGGCAAAGCACGTTGACGGTTGAACGACAGTCTGCTACTTCATCTCTTTGTTGGAGCGTCGGCGTGAACACAGTGGTATCTGACCAAGATCGTGTTTCTCCTCTTTGTTGGATCGGATGACGACACTTACCTGTTTAGTTTTAGTGTTTAGTTTTTATTAAATGTTATATTTTTACAAAAATGTCATTTGATCGTGTCGGACACGGTCAAATTTACGTGTTGAAAATGGTCAACATGTCAAGTTTGTTGACCACGTGTCAGAGCATATCGGACACGAAACTCCCTGTTTTTTAACGTGTCTATGCTTCCTTGCCTACCAGTCTTGTGAATGACTAATCCCTTGTAGAGACTATGAGTCCTTTCGACATGTCCATCTTCATTCATGTATTCAAGTAATACCTAAGAGTACACTATTTTTCCCATTTTCAGGCGGATAAAGTTGTATAGTCAAAGTATAACCCTAGGACATAGTGTTCGATGACATCCTCAAGTCTAGGATGATCCACACTACCAAGCAATGAAAGACTTTACAAATCCAATGATACTTTAAAGAATCCTTGTGGAGTCTCTCGGTGGGTCAGTTCGACACCATCTATTCTCCAACAGATCCACCCATGAAATCAGCTAAGGCATCACCATGTCTGCATTCCATGAGGTCCTTACCTTGTATCTATATACAAGTAGAAGATGTCGTACTAGTCCTTTTTTAGATCACCAATGCCCTTTTTTGGTGATTCAAGACTAGAAACTCATTTCAGGTAATAGACATTTAGTGTCCTCGAGTCCTCACGATCATGATCCTTATCATTGATCCTCGAGAGAACAATTGTTCTATTCTTAGGGCCTTTATCTTTAAATATATATTATTATAAAATATAGGCGAGACATAAATATGATAAAAATAAAGTTTCTCAAATTTATTAACCATGAAATACTAAATAGCAAGAGGTGTTCATCTGATGAAACAAATTGTCTCTAGGACACCTACATACTAACAGGTGAAACATGGAAAAAGACATTTCTAATACAAAGGTTGATGTTAAAGCTGCAAGATTAAAACAAAAATTCATATTGCAAGACAAGCATTTATCAAGAGCTAAACATAATAGTGCTAACAAGACACACATAACCAACAAAAATAAAGGTTATGTATCTCTTCACTAACATCCAAAACCTGTGCTTGGTGTATTTATATATGGTGTATTGATGTTATAAGTTAAACACTAATCTTTTGGTATCAAATATACAAAATGTGTTCATTCTGCTAGAACAAGAGGCAATCATTAAAATGTAATTATTCAATTAGCAATTATCATTAATACTCAGCCACAAAACAATTACCTCCCAAACAAAATATTCAAAACTGCCAATAATATATGTAGGTTTCAAAATTATTTGCTGAATGATTTTGATGCTGCATCTTCAACTTCTACTACAGACATACATAATGAGAGCGATAGTCATACCATTGTACCTAAACACACAAATAATGTTCTTCATCAGACAGATGCAGGCTATCAAAATAGTTTTCAACACACAAATAATGTGCTTCATCAGACACTTGCAGTCTATCAAAATAGTTTTACTCAAAATGGAGGTAAACTCATACTACATGAAATGAATTACACCACATGTAACTAAGTGTAATATTATTACTATTGATTGTTCTGCAGAAATAAATAATAATTTACTTGATGACTACTTTGAGCTATGAGATGACATTGGTTATTGTGCTTACCATATTAGTAGAGTTTTGACTGTCTATTAAAAAGAAATTTGGTTAAAGCACAATGTTACTAATGTGAAAGTAATTTTGTTTAATTTGTTTGTAATACATATTTCTATGTTAAAGTCGCAAGATTAAATCAAAGGACCATACTACAAGGAAATCGTTTATTAAGAGCTAAACATAATAGTGCTAATAGGACACACATAAGCAAGAAAAATATAGGTTTTGCATCTCTTGACTAATATACATAACTTCTACTTCCTATATTTATACTAAATGAATTTCTCTTATAAGTCAAACACTAATCTTTTGTTATGAATTATACAGGATCTGTACATTCTGCAGGATTAATAGGCAATGAACAAACTTTGCAAAATCCAAGTGCAAATATCACTAATACTCAGCCCCAAACCAATGATCACCTAAATAGACGAAATAAAGCCGTCAATAATATTTGTAAGGTTCGAAATAATTTGCTCAATGAATTTGTTGTTGCATTTTCAACTTCTAATGCAGTAAGATGTAGTGAAAACCATGGTCATACTAGTCAAAATGAACATAGAAATGAAGGTAACAATAATATTTAGACTATATGAAATGAACTATAGCAAATATAAAGATTAAAGTTATGTATTATTGTTGGTTATTATGCAAAAAACAAGTCATAATTTAATGCATCCTTACAATGAGGATGAACTATCAGATGACATTGATGACTGTGCTGACCATATTGGCACAAGTTAGACTGTCTATCGACAAACTTTTTGGTTAAAGCACAATGTTTTTACTGTGAAATTAATAATATTTTATTTCTTAGGATATGTTGATATAGACAAACTTTTTGGTTAAAGCACAATGTTTCTAATGTGAAATTAATAATATTTTATTTCTTAGGATATGTTGATATAAAAGATCCTACTGAAACATGTCCATATTGTCAAGCTGCTATATGGTATCAAGAAAATAGGGATGGGCATGGATTGAATTTTTAAGAATTCAATCCATATATATTTAAATGGATTAGATCTTAAATCTATATCCATATTTTTTTAAAAACAATTTGGATTCAAGATCTAATCCATTTAAGTGGATATGGATTTTGTCGTATCTAATTTATATCAACTTAAATGTTATAGTATTTTTTATATAAATTTTAGTAATTAAACACTAAAAAGAGAAAACTTAACACTTGTCCACTTGAACTTGGCCTTCATAAACCTAAGCTAGCAAGACCATGTTGAATGATAGATTTAAATCTTCCAATGTGAAAACCATTAGTTGGCAACCACACTGTTACACTTAACACCTGAAATAGATTCAGGCCATTATTAGTTACTGTGGTGAATAACAAATTTAAACCTTCCAGTTTTTTTAAACCTGAAGAAAAGCATGAACTAGATAATCAATACATGCATTTTATGTATTGTCTGTAAAGATCTTTAACACACAATATTTGTGTGTGTGTGTGTGTCTGTAAAGGTAACTACAAAAATAATATTCAGATTTAGACAGTGTTTAGTTTAAGGTAAGAAGTCCTGAAACAGTATAAGATGTTTTCAATCAAATTAAAATGTCACAAGAAGCAAGGCCATCTTAACATTGTAGGGATGATTGGTAACCATATTCAAGATTATGACATCAACCTGATATATAACGCAACCCACTGTTCCCAAAGTCAGTGTCAGACAACACCAGACTTTTCAAGAGTATAAGGCCTAAAAGAACAAATAACTATAAATTTCATACCATTGGTGATATTTCAAATCAAACTATTTGATTACTAAAATGTCAATTTTTCAAAACAATCAGAATCTTTTTTCCTTCAGAAAGCATTATGATAAACAAATTAAGTAAATTAAAAGAAAAATTATAAGCAAAACTAAATTAAAACCATCAGACCAAGCATCATGTATATCTACATTCTAAACACAATGTCAAGGCTAAATGCTGGCTTAAATTCCCATGATAACTTTCATCTAATTCAAATATTCTAGTTTATGCCAAGTGCCATATGGCTCTATTCCATCTCAATTTTTACTGTCTCACAATATAAAAGGATTTGAATCATCAAAGTATGTCATTCAGCTGAAAATGACATCAAGGTATAAAGCCTCAATGCCTCATGTCATATATCCCCAAGCACAGATCAATAAAACATTGAAAAAGTATAACAAATCTGTATAAATTTTGAACAATGTAATGCCCATTTAAATATACCAAAAGGAAAATGATAATATCTAGTGCAAACCTATCAAATAGCAAGTCCGTCATCACTTATCCTGCAATAATCCAAATTCAAATACTCCAAATTTGTTAAACCTGCAAAAAGAAAAAAAGATTAATGAAATAAAGGATAATTGGAGAAATAGAACAGTAAACAAGCCGCGTGCATGATGATTGATGATTGTCAATGTCCCAGTAGCATACCCAACATGTGGAGTATGAAAGTAGTTTTTATCTTAGAAATGCTTAAGAACGTTAAGGGTCAATAAGCTTTAGAGACCAAATGGACAAATCTTTTTAAGAAGTTTCAAGAGTATAATATAATATGTACTTAATAATTTCATACCTGCAATTTTTGTTTGCTTCTACCTAAAAGAAAAAGCAAGAGTTCAAAATTAGATCCTGCAAAGAAAAATTGATAAAAACCCAGAACTTAGAATTGTATGTGAGAGGAATCACGAGAGTGAGAGAGGAAACCAAAGGCAAGGACACTGTATGTAAGAGGAATCAAGAAAGTGAGAGAGAAATTCATAGATTCTTACCTGATTTTTCAGATTTGGATTTGTGAGAGGAAGACACAGAGTACAAATGCACACTATGGACTTTGGATTTGGGATAGAAGATACCGTTCGCGGATTATGAAGTTGTCCAAAAAATGGATTTTACCTTTTTCACTTAAAATCTGTATAAAAGGAAAGTGGGTTTCAGATTTATAAATGGGTATAAAATTTGGATGTGGCAAAAAATCTGATCCATTAAAAATAAATAAAATGGACTGTACCATATTAGTTATTGGATCACATTTAGATGCTAGATTTTTTTGCCCACCCCTACAAGAAAGTACGAGGAAAATATAAATCATACTAATGTCAAATATAGTATTTTTTGCAGCATTGAACAAATACAACTTTCTTTTCTGAAGAATCCACCAATACTGCTTCAACAACTACTATGTGATCAAGAATCGCACCAAACAAAAATTACCAGGAGAATATCAGAATTTATAATATGATGTTTGCTTTCAGCTTTCCTAGTGCGAATATAGATACAAGTTTGTTCAAATGAAAAGGTTCACCAATTTAAAGAATTCGTGGACAATCATGTTATTTGATTGGAAGCCTGTTACCAATGGTTGGGAAACCTCCAAAATTTTCTCAACTATATATCTACGATTCAAAAAAACGAAATTCAAAACAGAATTAGTGGAGCAATGTAAAATCTGTTCAAAGAGTTTTTGTTAAAATTGACATTTTTAAATTTTAATGTTAATGTATTTCTGGGTATGTGTATCATACATAACTTGTGTTATTGGTTAAACGTCTCTTCTATTACACCACATGTAGTAGAATGGTGAATGCAAAAATTATATTGAGTTTAGTTTATTGTTTTCTTTTAGTGTGTGATTGTTAAAAAAAAGGCCATAAAAACAGAGTATAAAATAAATAGTGCAACTTACAAACCAAACACCAATGACAGTTTCTTGTAATTTTTAGATGGGAAAAGATTCTTGATTCACATCTTGTGTCAAAGTTAAAAGGAATGTTTGAAGAATACAATGTGTTTGCTACGTTTTTTAGGATGACCAAAGAAGATGTGACAACTTTCATACACAAAATGTTAATTTACAGTTGATATCAGATAGAAAAAAAGATGGAAGGATTTATAATTTGGCCACAGTTTTAGAGGTGACTGCAGTCATTGTTGGTGATGTAAGTCAACCTATCAATAGAGATATTATACTTGAAAAACAAAGTGGACAATTACAAAGAATCAATGAGCTTCATCCAAGTTAACTTGGATTGCAATATCATCTCTTATGTCCTTATGGTGAAGATGGATACCGCAATGATATCAAACATAGAGATATGGATTATTCAGATCAAAGAAAGAGAAACAAAGTAACTATCAAAGAGTTCTTGTATTTTAGGCTACGATCTAGAAAGGGAGAAGTCAAACTTTATTGAGGTTCAGAAGATTGTTTTAGTAGTTTATTGTTGATGGTTACACAATGATGAAATCAAAACGATTAATGTTTATAAGAACTCATCAAAAGCAACTACGTTGTGATAAATACAACACTTTAAAGACCTCACAGGAAGTAGATGATAGTCAGTGTACCAATTGTGGAAAACATATTATTCTACCTTCATCTTTTGTTGGTAGCTACAAGTATATGGATCAATTGTATTTTGATGGAATGACCATATGTAACAGTGTTGGATTTCTAGATTTGTTCTTGACTTTCACTTGTAATCCGTATTGGCTAGAGACTTAAAGGTTTGTATCAACTCTTAATTTAATTGCACAAGATCGTCCATATATTGTTACAAGAATTTTTAAACTCAAGCTAAAACAACTAATTTCTGACTTGAAAGATAAAAAAGTTTTAGGAAATGTACTTGCATGTAAAACCTGCACTCCTAACGCACTTATTAATTAAATGCTTATTGTATTTTTGCTAATGTTTAAACTAACCATATAATTGCATATATTTACACTATTGGATTTCAAAAGAGAGGATTGTGACATGCTCATATCTTGCTTTTTTTGCATCCTTTCAGCAAGTATCCATCTCTTGCAGATATTGATAGCATTATATCAGCTGAGATACTAGATGCTATTGAGAAACTAAAACTGTATCAATATGTAAAAAATCATATGATGCATGGTCTATGTGGTCATGCTAACAGAAAGTCCCCATGCATGAAAGATTGGAAGTATTCTACATTTTTTCCAAAAAAATGGCAACCTGAAATTGTTGTTAACCAATATGGATATCCTATTTATAGAAGACGTAATGATGAGAAATACATTGAAAAAAATTATAGACAACACATATGGAGTGTCATACAATTCAAACATGCTCTTGAAATATCAAGCTCACCTTAACATAGAATGGTGCAATCAATCAACATGCATTAAATATTTATTCAAGTACTTAATAAAGGATATAATCACATAACAACTGTTTTTGTACCTATGCAAAATGATGATGGAACAACAGGAAAGTGCCTTGATGAACTTAAGCACTATGTACATGGTATGCATATTTCTCCTTGTGAAGCTTGTTGGAGAATATTTGCATTCCAGATTCACAAGAGATCACCTGCTGTTGAAAGATTGTACTTTCATTTATCTGGTGAAAATTCAATAATCTTTGAAGATGATAATGACATTGATGTTTTGCTCTCAAAGCCAACTATTAAAGAGTCCAAGTTTACATCTTGGTTACAAGCTAATAACATTTTCAATGAAAGAAAACATCTAACTTATGTGTAATGCAAAAGAAAGTTTACATATGTAGCTAAGCATAGACATTAGAAGCCACAAAAACAAGAACACACAATTGGAAGGCTTAATTGGGTGCCTCCAAGTACTGGAGAATTGTATTATCTTCGGATGATGTTGGTCGTGGTTAAAGGACCAATTAGTTATGAACAAATTCGTACAGTTGGCGGTCAACTATATCCTTTATTTAGAGAAGCTTGTTTTGCTATGAGCTTCTTGCATGATGATAAGTAATACATTGAGGTTTTAAGAGAAGCATACTAGTGGGGTTCTGACAAATTTCTAAGAAGATTGTTTGTTATAATGCTAATATCTAATAACATCGACAGTCTAGAGCATGTCTGGTCTAAAACATGCGACTATCTAATTGATAATATTCAACATGATCACAGAAAGATTACAAACATACCAGGTAAAATACATCAAATCTATACTTTTTATATGATTTTCATCTTCTATTGACATATCAACAATTATATCTAATTCTTTTTTTTGGATAGATTTACAGCTGCTAATTGAAGAGTTATAGAATTTTGCACTACTTCACATTGACGAGATATTACAATCCAACAAAAAATTATTAAAGGATTATCCAACTATGCATTTTCCAAGAGGTGTAGTGCAACCACACTTTGGTAACAAATATATATTTGTTGAACATGATTATGACAAGGTTCAATTACAATGTGATTTTGAAACATACTTTGCTTCTCTAACAGGTTAGCAATAAATACGTATTAGGAATACAATAAAAACAATTAAAATGCACATTGTAAGTAACATGTTATTTTGTGTATTGCAAATACAGATGAGCAAACAAATATCTTTAATTCAATCATAAATGATGTCAACAGACAGGCTGGTGAAACTTTTTCCTTATATGACTATGGTGGTACTTGGAAGACTTTTATGTGAAAGACATTAGCCTCTGCATTGCTTTCTAAAGGTCAAATTGTTTTAACAATTGCTTCAACTTGTATTTATCATTGTTATTACCCAATGGCTGAACTGCACATTCCAAATTTTCTATTCATGTGTCTACATTAGAAAACTCCACATGTAATATCCACCAAGGTAGTGAACTAGCTGAATTGTTAAAGGCAACACAGTTGATAATATGGGATGAGGCTCCTATGACACACAAGTTCTGTTTTGAAGCATTGGATAAAACACTAAAGGACATTATGTGTATGTCTCATGTGGATACTCTACCATGTGGTTGAAAAATTGTTGTATTTGGAGGTATTTTTGGCAAATTTTACCTGTCATACCTAAAGGTAGCAAATTAGACTTTGTGCATGCTACTATAAATGCTTCCTATCTATGAGATTACTGCACAGTTTTAAAGTTGACAAAAAATATGCACTTGCATCATAACTCAGCAATGTCAAATGCATAAGAAATTAACAACTTTTCTCAGTGGCTTATAGATGTTGATGATGGAAAACTAGGCAAATCTAATGATGAATTTTCTGAGATAGAAATTCCCTTTGATTTTCTAATTACAAATTTTAATGATCTTATTGAATCCATTGTCAGTCATACCTATCCAGATATCAAACACAATTATAACAATAAAGACTTTTTGAGCACAAGGGTTATACTAGCTTCAACCATTGTGATTGTGGACCAAAGAAATGAACATGTATTAAACATTATTTCAGGTGATGAAAAAGAATATTTAAGCTGTGATTCCATTGACATGACAGATGTTGCAGAAACTGAACCTTACCAAGCTATTACACTAGAGTTTCTACATTCATTAAAAACATATGGATTACCTAATCATAAGATCATATTGAAAACAGGCACACTTATTATGTTGTTTCAAAAATTGGATCAAGTAGAAAGGCTATGCAATGGTACAAGGCTAATTGTGTCTAGAATGGCTAATCTTGTTATTAAAGCACGAATAATTTTTGGTAAAAACATAGGTACTTTGATTTACATTCCACGAATGTCATTATCACCATCACAACCTCCATGGCCTTTCAAGATGATTATAAGAAAATTCCCAATTATAGTGTCATATGCTATGACAATTAATAAATCTTAAGGACAATCTCTTGAATGTGTTGGATTATATCTTCCTAAACCAGTTTTAAGTCATGGGTAACTTTATGTGTCATTCTCAAGAGTAAAGAGTAAAAGTGAATTGAAAATTCTCATTTATGATAAAAGAAGGAAAACTACAAAATATAAATACCAATGTGGTTTCAAGGAAGTATTTCAAAATCTATAGTATGTGCTCATCTTTTTAAATTTTTATACATTTGGTAATTCAATATAAACTGGTGAGAATAATAATTTGTCCTGTGGATGCAGGATTTAAATTGGAGTATATTTTGGAACAACATCATCACACCAAATTTTTGGTCAGTTTATATTAAACAAATCTACATTAATTTAGTCTACTTCCATAAAATAAGTTATATTCATTGACAATCATATACATTTTAGCACAACATAATTAATCAATTATATTATAACCTTATGTTTTTAAAGTAAATTAAAGTACTGTATTACTCAATTTAAATAAAAAATCATAAAGTTATTTGTCATCAAATCCAGACAATAACTTTGAGTCTTATAGTTAGCCAATTTTATAGTGCAGTTTTATCCAATGCCTAGAATTAGTGTTATTCAGTGCCATGTTTGACCTTACACCTAAGCCCAATATTTGTAACCTCAGTTAGTGGGCACAATTTGTTAAAACTGTACAATTATGTAGGCCCTATTAAACATACAAATTGTATAATATTCGTTCACAAACTGCTTGTGATTGCATTGTGTCTACTTCCATATGTTGAAGTTTATAGTGGGCACCACAAAATTTGTGCCGGTGTCTTTGTTTGGTATCATAAAATGGGTTTAGAAAGTAAAAAATTAACTTTGCAAAAGTTGGGCCCGTGACTTATAGTCTGACGACGTTTCATTCACCATTGACTGAATCAATCACAACAACTAATCACTTCATATTCATTTGGTGCAACCATAAAACACAGAGCTTGAAGGTAGAAGAAAAGTTACTCCATCTCACGACCAACCACACCAAAGTCTGCGACGCTCCATTTCACTTGCAAAAAGCTCCTTCAGAGATTCTTCACGTGACCCTCCATACCACTGCAATTGGACAACACAGTTACGCAAACCTCCATTTCACCTGGTAAGCCTCTTCAACCTCCATTCTCACTTCTACCTCCATTCTCTGTTTATCTTTCTTTCTTTCTTCTCTTTGAAATCATAATTAATTTCATTCTCAATCTAATGTGTAGTATTCAACCATAAAAAGGTTGGGGCTTTACTACCTCTGCTTAATGCATGCAAGCTATATATAGCGTACATTGTATTTTTGACAGATTATTCTTTGAAAGTTAGATTTTTAATTTGATTAGGTCGTTCAAAGTAAAATATTCATTTTAACGTATACTGTATATTTGATCTTGATTTACTGATTATGTTGTATATGGAAACTATTGTGGCTTCACGTGGCTTCTTCACCTTAATTTTTTTTAGTCCAAGGTTGAGCCATGTTTCAATTCCTGACACTTCCAGTCAATCCTCACCAACTCTTCTTCTTTCACATGCTTGGTCATTTGTTGTGTACACGCTTCTACTGTTCAGTAATTGCCCACAAGCATAACCACAAAAGATATCTCAATCCCCATCTCCTTCATTAGTAACCCATTTTCTTGCTTTCCTTCACACCAACCCTTCTTTGTTTCTTTTCTTTCTCCATGATCCTTCTTTTTTTTTATTCAATTTTTGTCCCTGTATTTGTCTACTGTTAGGGTTCCTTCACAGTGCATATTTGTTTGTTACGCCTGATTCCTTGCACGAGTGTTAGAGAAACCTCTTAGCTGATACATCCAAGATCATTAACAACAACAAGGTTCATAGTGCATTCTATATTATTTGTGAATCATTTTGTTCTGCATTGTCTCATGGTCATGCTCGATTTTAGGTTCCAAACACAAACTGATTTATAGTCTTTAAAGTTTCTAAGTATTTTCTAAACAGGTTTCTTTGTAGTATGTTACCCACCACAGTTTATGCACCAAACCTTCATTTGATTACGTTAACACAATAAATAGGCACAATAACTATCACAGTCATTCTCAGTTTAACACAATAAAACATCACATTCAAATAGTGACAAACCGAGCTTCATTTGTGTATGTCTTTATGCAAGCTTCAACATTTTCAAATAATTACTTATTATGTTCTATATGTAATTTAGAAATAATGGATGAGAATCACAACACTTTGAAGAATATGGCAAAAACCATGATGATGATTAACATAAAATCAAGTGACATACTGAATACTGTGCATGTCAAGGAATTATACATAACATTATTTAACATATCAATATTGCTAATTTTAGTTTACTTTGAGTGTAGTCTTATGCTGAACTAAGTAGGAGTTTTGCTATCAGATGACAAAATGAATTAGAGGATACATGACATATGATAGATATTGAGGGAAAGAGACACTCAGTTAAATACAATCAATGCCTTGAAAACCCAACATTGTGGCTAGGTGGACTGAAATAAAAAATTACTACGCCCTGCCAGGTAATCATCAAATTACCATGTGTCATTATGGACAATCAATGTTCCTTCTGACGGTATTCAAAAACACTTCTTTGCCATAAGCTTTTCCCAAGTGGCATACCTTATATAGACAGAATCCCAACTCAGTAATCTTCCGAATCCTACTCAGCCAATACAAAGTTACTTGTAGTGGCTTGGTGAGTCATTCAATTTTATATATAACAATTTTCTATGCCTATGAAATTTTAATATAAATTTACAAATCTAACATAACCTTAATTTTTATTTCAGGATGTCCCAAATACTATGTACTATTTTTCTAAAAACACAACATTCACCGATGTGCATTTCGAAGGTACTACAAATGCAAAATTGTGTTTAACCATTGGAGGAAGAGTGCTAATATTGGTGTTGGATGAAGGTCTTTTGCAACTGAAAATAATTTGCAAGCTGGCTATGAACTTGTAATTGAGCTCCTAGATCCAAATTCCAACTTATTTCTACGGTGGATGACTTACTTGTAATTTAATTGTAGCAATTCTACCAAACTCTTTGCACTTGGTTTATAACTTCTTTTGGTCATTTTGCCTCAATATGATGGTGCTTTTATTTTGTAAACTTATGAACTCAACAAACAACATTATTATATGATATATATTAAATCATATTAGTTTTGCTTCTCCTTAACTAAAATTTTCACAAAAGCAAGTAAATGTGTATAATTAATTTATATTTTTAATGATGCAACTTACCCATATGTCCGCACGAGTAATGTACTAGTTTACAAGTATAATTATATAAACAAAGTTCACAATAAATAAAATAAGGAAATGAAGGTCAAGGAAAAATGAAAATAAGTTGAATGGGGCTAATAACATTTAATAGAATGTGGAATCAAATATGTTGAGAAAAATGGTATACATAATGCCTAAAAGAAAAAGACATAAATTAATAAGTGTTTGAAAAGCAGTTAAATTTAATCTCAATTAACTTTAGATAAAAATTATAACATAATTATTTTGACATTTTTGTTTTAAGATATGATTAATTTAGAGGATAAAAATAAAAAAAATAAAAATATTTTTTTAAAATTAAAGTAAAATATAAAAAATATGATAAAAATATAAAATTTCTTTTAATATTTTTTGTGTTGTCTTAACCAAACACACTAAATGGAGTGATTCTTTCTTTAATGTGATTGGTACGCGTATTCAAACACCATAAGTTTGAGAGACAGGGCAAGAGAAGAGTAGAATGAAGCGCGTGGAGTTTGTTTGGGTGTGTGTGAAGGCAAGAAAGTGAGTGACAGCGCGACTCTGGCGGACACTGAGGTCTGGTTTGATGTGTACAGTGTACTACATAGTAGAGAGCATAGAAGAGATAAAATAAAATAAGAGTTATTTATTTATTACTCCAAGTCCAATCCAATATATCCAGTACTCTACTACTAAATTACCAATACTAGGGAAGTAAGTATCGTGCGGTGCGGTGTACAGAATTAGAAAGAGAAAGAGGGGGGTCGTGTCGGCTTGAAACCAAACACGACCTTATCGGCGATCCAATTTCGATCTGTGCAAATCGTAAACCCTACCTACTTGCTTCTGCAATACTGGTGGACTGGATCTATTTTCATCTCAATTCTCAGTAAGTTAGGGCACATCACACAATAACTTTGACATGGCTTCCGCTGCGCCAGGTTTCGCTCCTCCACTCTTTCACTTTTATTACTAATTTCATTTCCATTGCTTCCTTCCTAAATTAATTAACATATTACCCTCACATCTAACTGCTTATTATTCTTATTCATTCATAGTTAACATGCTATGCTATGCCCTTATTCTCTTTCTTTCCTTATAATAATAATAATAATAATTCACATTCAATGCAAATGCTGCTTCTCTTTCACAACTCTACTTTTGCTACTGTCTCTTCGATTCCACATTCATATCTGCTTGCTACCAAATATAAGCAAACACCACTACTAATAGGGCTTCGCCTCAAACATAGCTTCGTAATTGTTGTTCCTAAAACAATGCTACCACGTACAGCTACCTACAGCTTGAATAAAATTATATCATCTAAGATAAGAAATAGTTTTAGCATTTTTAAAAGCATATAAGCCCTTTCAGTATCTTACTCTTTAATTTTTGTTTTATAGGTGCAACCAATGATGCATTTTACAAGGAATTGTGGCATGCCTGTGCTGGACCCCTTGTCACTCTTCCGCGTGAAGGGGAGAGAGTTTATTACTTCCCGCAAGGTCATATGGAACAGGTACAACTTGCCTGGGCATGTCCAGACCCTTTTTTGTTTACTAGCTTAATTGTTTTGTTTCCAATTAATATCTTATTGATGTTGCCACGGTTCACCTTACAATTTTATCTGGACAATATTTGTTCTTTCTTGACCTGGCTTGCTTTTTGGTGGGAGATGTCTTTGTTTATGGTATGTTGGTTGTTGAGTTTCAAATCTGCACTAGCTGTGCTTGGTCACATTTCTTTTGTATGCTTCATCTAAGTTACGTACTCTATTGAATTGTTTATGCTTATGATTTTTGTTTTATTGTAAAGTTTTGTTTTATCTTACGTGTACTTTTTTTATTTTATAGCTTGAGGCATCTATGAATCAGGGATTGGAGCAGCAAATGCCTTCCTTTAATCTGCCTTCTAAAATTTTATGTAAAGTGGTCAATGTTCATCTTCGAGTGAGTCATGATTTTCTTCTGCAATCTTACTGGATACTTTTGTTTTGATTTGGAAATTTGTTGTGCTTTACTATCATATTCTCTGGTTAAATTCATCTTGGTCATCTAGGCTGAACCTGAAACAGATGAAGTATATGCACAAATAACTTTGCTTCCTGAAGCAGATGTGAGTGCTCTCTTTTTCTTTGCTTGACATGGTTGCTATCTTTAAACATTCTCTGTTTTCGATTATCTCTCAACTCATTTCCAGTCATATGGTTTCTTCCCCATTTAGTTTTTTTTTTTTATATATTTAAATCTCATTTTATGTATTTCTTAATTTTCTGTGTCTTGTTGGTTTAGCAAAGTGAGGTGACAAGCCCGGACGATCCTCTGCCCGAATCTCCAAGGTGTACAGTCCATTCATTTTGCAAGACACTCACTGCTTCTGACACTAGCACTCATGGAGGTTTCTCTGTTCTTCGAAGACATGCAGATGATTGTCTGCCACCACTGGTTAGTAGTTATTTTAATTCTGAAAGTGATTAGACACACTTGTTCATGATCGTCTTCAGTTGTCCTTTACTCTATAATTTTCATGTTTTGTTCAGGATATGACTCAGCAGCCACCATGGCAAGAATTAGTTGCAACTGATCTGCATGGGAATGAATGGCATTTTAGACATATTTTTCGAGGTATGTAGCTTGCCAGCCCCCCACCCCCAATCTTTGGACTGTTTTATCATGTGAACCTGTTAAAGAGTGTGATCATTGGATATTTCTACCGATTGAATATGCCAAGTAAGCATACTGTTTTAGAATATGCAACAATTTTTTCCAAGTAAAACAAATTTTAGGACTTGTGTGTAATGCCAAGCATTTGTAGAGAGTTGTAATTGGAAAGGGATTAGTTTGCTTTTTATGATATCAATCTTTTATGCAATGTATAGATATGTATCTCTTTTTCATATTGGTAGTTCACCTACAGGTACTTTTTTTCGTACTGACAGAATAGAGCTTCATTCCCCTGTTTTTTTCTTCCCGTACACTAATCCTCCTTAATGTGTGTTTGGTTGAGGGGGGGAGGGAGAGAATAAATTGTGTGGGTCCCACACCTCCTACACTCTACTTTAATTAAAAAATTTATCTTCTATTTCCATCCTCTCAACCTAACACAGTATAATTGTTTGAAAAACATTACACCAAGTTCCCCTTCAAGGGAAGTTGCTGTAAAAGTTAAAAAAGCAGGGAAGTTTGTGTAATTTCCTGAAATCTCAAGGTGGTTAATGTAATTTACTCATGTTTTTTTGGGGTGTGTAATCTACTTTACCATTAAGCTTTTTAGTTGGTCTGCTAGAATTTTTTGTGGGTTGAACGAATTTTACTCATTAGTAGCTTTTTCAGAAAAGGTTCTCTGATGTAAATCCTGATGACATTTATAACTTTGTGGGTTCTGAAGTGAATGCCCTGCTGTTATGTTATCGAATTGTATAACATGAGATGAGGTGATGAGATTAGATATGATGTTTGTAATGTCAGTGAGTTCCTGACTGTGCGGAGTAATATGCAGGGCAACCCAGGCGCCACTTACTGACCACTGGGTGGAGTGTCTTTGTCAGTTCCAAAAAATTAGTGGCTGGTGATGCATTTATATTCTTAAGGCAAGTTGTTTAGTTGAAGTATTGTACCTTCCTCTGAGGGCAAGACAAAGTACTTGGCATATTTTTCATTGCTTTTTGCTCCTCCTTGTTGGTGATTGTGGTTTTGTTTTTCTTGTATGCAATATTCTAGGGGTGAAAATGGAGAGCTGCGAGTTGGAGTTAGGAGGCTCATGAGACAGCAAAGCAACATGCCATCTTCTGTTATATCCAGTCACAGTATGCATCTGGGTGTTCTGGCTACTGCATCTCACGCCATTGCCACAGGAACATTGTTTTCTGTATTTTACAAGCCCAGGTCTTGTTTTTCATGCTATGAAGTTATTAGTTTTCTCATTTCATGATGTTGTTCTTGCCCAGCTTGTTATGTTTTGCTAACATTATTGATACCTTGAACTAACTTAGAATTGTGTTTTGTTTGTATTTGTATGTTTGTATGCCTGCTTTTGTGCAATTAATGGACAATTTTCTTTATTGGTGAAATAATTTTACTTGATCGGGATGATATTTAAGTTTGCTTTTGTTGCTTTATTGAGATTTTCTGCTGACTTTTATTTTATAGAACTAGCCGGTCTGAGTTTATTGTGAGTGTCAACAAGTACCTTGAAGCTCGAAGTCATAAACTTTCTGTTGGGATGAGATTCAAAATGAGATTTGAGGGTGATGAAGTTCCTGAAAAAAGGTGCACTAGCTGGTTGCTTGAAAAATTATATTTTGATTTTAGTGCATTGTGCAATCTGATAAACTGACCCCTCCCCCTGAATACAGGTTCAGTGGAACAATTGTGGGTGTTGGAGATAATAAATCATCAGTCTGGCCTGATTCTGAGTGGCGATCATTAAAGGTTAGTAAGGCTTTTGATAGAACTGGACCAGAAAAGAGAGAGAAAGAAAGTGTAGTATTATTAAGTGGGAGCTTCCAACTCCTAAAATGAGAACAAGTGATTTTTGAGGTATCACCACCCTCCAACAATCCAAACGATCCCCTCTCCCTAAACCCTCACTCTTTATACTGTCCCCTAACAGCTATTAACCAATCAGTTAGTTATAACTAATAGTTAGTTATCCTAACTGACTGCTGCTAAAGGTCTTAGCCCCTCCAAGGGAGGAACCTCCTAGAGTACACTTTTCCCCATCTACATCTAGCAGCTTTATTTACACTTTCAATTCTTTTTTCTTTTTGGTAGTTTGCACTCAGTAGAATTCAAATTTTAAAATTTTTTCCAATTATGTTTTAATTTTGGTAAAAACTACCAAAAAGCAGACATTATTCTTCCTTCTCTTTAAATTGGTTAAGAAAGGTCAATAATGATGATGCTTTGTTTATGGAAAGAGATGTTATTAAAAAAAAATGAATTTAGCTGTGAGAAAATGGCTTAGATTTTGTGTGCATGATGAGGGCAAAAGACTACCTGCTGACACCTCGATAAATTACCAGGATTTGAAATTTATTTAGCAGCTTTTGGTTCATTAGTCTTATGATCTATAATGTATTTCAGGTTCAATGGGATGAACCATCGTCTATTTTGCGTCCTGATAGAGTTTCTCCATGGGAATTGGAGCCACTTGTGTCTGCCCCTCCTACAAACTCCCAGCCATCCCAAAGAAACAAGAGATCACGGCCTCCCATTCTACCTTCAACAATGCCTGATTCTTCTCTGCAAGGTGGCTTGGACTTACATAATTTCTCCATAAAATTATGTTATTCATGCTGCTTTTACTCAAATTTTCTTTTTCTCTGTGCATCAGGTGTATGGAAATCACCAGTTGAATCTGCACCGTTCTCTTATCGTGACCATCAACATGGGCGAGATGTCTATCCATCAACCAATTTCAATTCCACTGCAACTGGTTTTCTTGGTTTTGGTGGGAACTGCTATGCTTCCAACAAGTCAATATATTGGTCCAGTAGGATGGAAAACACTACTGAATCTTTTTCTCCTGTAGCACTTAAAGAATTTGGAGAGAAGCGACAAGGGACTGTAAATGGCTGTAGACTCTTTGGGATTCAGTTACATGACAATTCTAATTCTAATGGAGAAGAAAGTCTACCAATGATCACTTTGTCAGGAAGGATGGGTGATGATGGCCCCCTTCCATCTTTGGATGCTGAGTCTGACCAGCATTCTGAACCATCAAATGTTAATCGATCTGATATCCCTTCGGTAAGCTGTGATGCTGAAAAATCATGCCTGCGGTCTCCCCAGGAGTCACAGAGCAGGCAAATAAGAAGTTGCACAAAGGTAGTATTATTGTTTTTGTGTTGGTGTAGTACACTCTGCATCCCCTCCCCATTTTAATTTACAATCCTGCAACATTCTTGGCAGTTGGCATAATTTTCTTATGTTCTGAGTTAGTTGACTGTATGACAAGTTATATGTATTGCATATTTGCATCTTTTTTTTATAGAATTGTATGATGATTTTTAGCTCCTGATAATATTTTTTTAGAATCTATCTGAATTATTGACATCATCTGATACACAGTCAGTCATATAATTTTGGATATGAAGATCTAATATATTTTATTCACACACTCATACACAATACAAGTTTCAATGTTTCCATGGTCCAGATACACTACAACTTCCAATGTTTCCATGGTCCACAATCTTTATCAATTGGGTTCATCTGGAAAAAATCTTTCAACATTTTCATTGAAATAGAATCCATAAATCATCATTAGCTAGAATAGTCTTTAGCAACAGTCACAAAAGTTATAGTAAGTAGCGAGGGTTAAGAGGCTTCTTTCTTTTGGATGATTCCAATTAATTTTTATTCATCTTGTTTTCCTTGGACTGGAAAGTAGTTTAGCATTCTCTGTTTGACAAGAGGGCAATCCCTGCATAGTGTAATGAAATTATTTATGATGCAAGTTTTATATTATTCCAGGTCCACATGCAAGGTATGGCTGTTGGAAGGGCTGTGGATTTAACACGGTTTGATGGATATGAGGATCTGCTAAGGAAATTGGAAGAGATGTTTGACATCATTGGTGAGCTCTGCGGATCCACAAAAAAAATGGCAGGTTGTGTACACTGATAATGAAGATGATATGATGATGGTTGGGGATGATCCATGGCTGTAAGATCATTTGATACTAGCATACATTTACTTGGACACTTTATTTTGGCATAACATTTTGTAAATTTGTATGTGTATATTAAATTCTGACTTGCTATTTTACTGCAGTGAATTTTGTAGCATTGTGAGGAAAATTTTCATCTACACTGCAGAGGAGGTGAAGAAGCTTTCACCCAAAATAGGACTTCCAATCAGTGAAGAAGTTAAACCCAGCAAAATGGACTCTGAAGCAGTAGTCAATCCTGAGGATCAGTCATCTATTGTGGGGCCTGGTTGCTAATGTCTTAGGTCTTCCAACATTTCAGTTGTTATATATACAATAGATATTGGCATGAAAATAGGAAGTATAACGTGAGAGAAACGAGTATGAACCTGGCAAGCACTTCATCATGGCCTATTGGAGAAATGAGAATGAACCTGGCAAACACTTCATCATTTCCTATAAGGAGCATATCGTTGGTGTATTCTGCATCTATACAGGAGCAGCATAACAGCACTATGGTGTATTCTGCATCTATACAGGAGCAGCATAACAGCACTAAAGCAGAGGGCTTGGGGTATTGTGGCTTTTCTCTTTCTTTCATAACACCGAGTTTCGATGCCCTTGCTTGTTCAGTATTGTATTGGTTGCGAGCGTGCAGAAATGTCTTTTGGTTAAGTATCTTACTATGTATGCATTTGGATTATTTGTTTTTGGTTCTTTTGTAATTCACTTGTTATGATGCATCATCTCATTTCTGTATATATAACTTTCTATTATATACATACTATTTAGAGCCATTTTTTTCCTAGCAGAGCTGTACACAATCTGGTCTCAACCTTTTTTTTTTTTTTTCTGTTTCAAATATCAAGAAAATATCTTTCTCAAAAGGACAAAAAATTCCTCGCTACAATGTAACTTTTGACCTTTTGCTGGAACAAAAAAATTATGAAAGTTAAAGAAAAAATAAACTTAAATCTCAATTCGATAAGTGGGCCACCTCAGTAATTTAATTATGGGTAAATATCTCGATTCCACTGGCTTGAGGCATCAAAGTCAGATAATATTGACAAAAATGGAAAAGTGCAGTCATGAGGATGTCTTCGATGGCTAAAGGAAAGTTGCGGAAAAGGATGAGCGTCTCTAATTTTTGAATTCTCGACTGTATGTTTGTCTATGCTTAATGTTCAAGCTTAATTTTGCCTTCCAACTCATGATTTTTACACCCGGATAACTTTTGGGGCACTTTCTTTAGCACATTGGAATGGAAAAGATTAGAAATTTGATTAAAACGGAAAAAATCATGATAAATAAATTGAGAATGAGTTTGCTGTGATGTAACGTAAACTAATCTAGTGGATAGATAACGGTCAAATATTTGAAAATGTACTACTTAGGGCGCTCCTATTAACGGTGCATCTGTTTTCAAAGATGTTGTAATTGCATTGACATATTATATATGCAAGGATAACTTAGCGTATCATTTGAAGCTTGATGAAAAACGTGATCAAAGCTGTGAAGAAACTCAAGTTGTGGTCCAAAAAGAAAAGGAAGAAAAAGACCCATGGCCATGAGCATCCTCCTCACTATTGCTGCAGCTGCTATTGTTCCTCATCCATCCAACCATCAGCTCCACCCTTACCTTCATCTTCATGGCTTGATGTTGAATACAGGAACTATGGAACATTCTTGCCAACCCCGGATCCAGAGCCTGAGCCTGAGCCGGAACCGCAACCGCCGCAACCACAACCGCAACCACAAGAGATTGCCAGCCCAAACTCATCGTATCAGCAATATATGGTATCAGTTTCGGAACCTGTTTATGGCATTCCAGTCCCGGTAATTCATACATCTCGAACAGAAAGATCAGCTGGTCAATTTGGATGTCTTTTTAGCTTTGGTTCTTATTTGTTCCGCTGCTTATTTCCATGTTTTCACATTCGACAAGTAGTTTGATTACCGCTTTCGCAACTCATGCATGCTCCTCTTTTGATTTTTATGTACCACCCCAAAAATTTAAGCATCTTTTAAGTGCTTGGAGATCAAATATAGAAACTCTAATTAGTGTAGATGGTAAAGGTTGTAATAAGTACTAGTTGCATCACGTGCATTATTTCATCCTTTCACTTGTTGGATTAATCTTTTAATAAAACCTGCTTATAACGTTTGTCTGCTTAATCTAGTAAACCAGACTAATTATAGTGTAAACTAGTTTATTTTGATAGGCTTCTCAAAACTGAGTATTGGAGATTTGGTAAAGCTAGACGCTAGTAGTAAGCTTTAATCAGATTTACTTGAATTCACTTGTATCGCTCAAGTTTCTGCTTTCCTTGTGTATTCACTTGCGTAAGTATCGTCCTGACATTATATGAAAAATATGGAAATGAATTGATATGTAGCATAATGCTGTGACTGCGAGGCAGGAAGTCTTGTTTTTTTTTCATTGCAATGGATCCTATCCCAATATGGGGACGAATCCTTTGGAGTGACATTGCAACTGTATAGGATCTTAACTATCTATTCATTTTCTTTTTTGTTATAATAACTTTATTATAAAAAGAAAGCCTTAAATAAATAAAGGTGAGAAGGGATACACCACAGGAACTCAGGAAGTCATGTTTTTTTTTTACTGCAGTGGATCCTGTCCCTTGTGAATATGGTCAATAAAATTGGACATCTAATCTTATTTACTGATTGTTTTGAGATGGGCTTTCTCATCTAAGGTTAGAAGCTGCCTACCCAGAACAGAACATCAAAGTGTGTAATTTGTCCGTTCTCCTAGACCTAGTATTCATTATATAGTGATCATCAAGTATGGTATATGATAGATCATATCCCCTGATTCCTAGAGATAAAAGTATGATTAGAATCCATGATCTGATTAGATTCTACTCCTTTTTTCCCGATAATAAGATATGATTAGGTTATATTCATAATCTTTTGTTATAATAAATTGGGTTATTATTATCCGTGTATCCCATAACTCTTACAATTAAAAATAAAAATATTTGACAATTTCAAAGATATTATATTACTCTTATCATATGACCTTGATTAAACAATGTGATAACTTAAAATTCAAAAAAGATGTGATAAATATGAAAAATATTAGAAAATCCTTATCATTCTAAATTATCTTTTGATTCTAAATTCAAAGTCATATTTAAATATTTACATATTTAAAATTTATATCTTATCGTATTTATCTAATCTAAAGCACGTAAAATTTTATGGTACCAACTAGCAATATATTCAAATGAGATTTGGACATGGTATTATAATTATTTTTTCCTAACAAAAATTTAAAATTAACAAATGATAATTGTGCAACTTGCAAAATTTGAAAATAAGAAATAAAATAAAATAAAGGAAATTACGAAATTTAATTGCATCAACTTTTTTATATAATCTCAAAATTAAAATTAATGATAAGGATATAGTGATGATGAAAACTATATTCTAACAATTATAGTTTTTTTTTAAATAATCATTATTATCTATTTTCAGTTATAGAATACTGTTTATTTTATTCTGTAATACATATAAAAAAAAAAGTTTGTCAAGGTAGTTTTGGTGCATCACATCAAAGCCGTTGAAATATTAACAGAGAATTGGACACAAAGAAGGAAATGAAATACAAAGCCGTTGGTGCATCACATCAATATCTCGCTTGCAACTGTCCTTCCGAGACCATCCTCCATCGACTTTGTCATTTTCATTCTCAGTATTTATTTATAGTCATCCTGAAGACCAGATCTTCTGTGTCTTGAGCTTTTCCTAGAGTAACCATGTTGTGTTTTCATCTTTCCTCTACCAAGCAAATCTGTCAGATTCAGAAGCATCGCCACTCTGATATCTTTGTCTCCTTTATCCCTACTATCTCTGTTCCACTTTCTTGAGTTTCTTCCTTCTCTGTCATGCTATCCCAATCCACATCAGATTCTTCTTCATGGCTTCTGCTATTGACATCCCTGTTTCTGTTAAATGAGCTATTCATAGTGTATTCACAGTGTGTTTCCCTATTTTCCTCTTTTTCTAGCCATTCCCTATCAGAATCAGAATCAGGAGTTCTGCCTCTGGATTTCCTTTTAACGTTGGCATTCCAATCCTTATCGGGAGTTCTTTGCTTTCTTTCATCTTCCTGTTTCCTTCTACCAGAATTACTGCAATTTAACCGATCCATCTCCCTAGATCTTGCCTTCTAGAGTGTTACCTGCAAAAGATTATGATACTATGAGAATACGTATAATTTCACATGCAAAAATATACAGAAATATTGACATAATTAAACATAATTTGATAAAATAAATCATGCATTGATCGACTAAAACTTCCATCGGAAGAAAGTTATTCCAAGTTACATATTCTTCACATCAACAAATTTTATTAACCACAAAACTGTAGTTGTTTCCCTAAATGCAGCAAGGGAGAAAGTAAAATTGTACAGTGCAGTCTTCAAAAACTTTTCTTGTATTTGATAGGAACTTTTGGATAGTTCCACCACAAGTCACAGCTTAACTATCTAGGGTCCATCATGCAAGACAATGGAGACATGTGATGTAAACCATAGGATTCATGCAGGAAGAACGAAACGGAAAATTTTATTTATGCCAGAATGTACCACTTAAAACCAAAGGAAAATTTTACCATCCAATTATAAGACATGCAATGTAGTGTGGAACTAAATGCCGCGCCATAAAAAGCTAACAAAAGAATCAACTCAATGTAGTAGAGATGAGATTATTACATTGGATGTACTGGACAAGAGAGGATTAGAAATGTACTAATTATAGGAAAAGTTGGGATAGCACCTATCGTAGAAAAGATGCTATAATATTACTATAGGTGGTTTTTAGAAAACCCAGTAAGGAGAGTAGATCAAATGGAGGACAGCTAGAAGCAGCGGGTGACCCAGAAAAACCATAGGCAAAACAAATAAGGATTTAGAGGCTTAATGGTTTGTCTATAAACATGATTCACAACAAAATATTGTGGTGTGGTTATTGTTTTCTTTTTTTTTTTTTGAAACTATAAAGCAACTCAGAATTGTGAGCATCTTGTCAAAATCATAGGTGCCAGCAGCAATCTCATCACATATATTCTCCCCACATTCTCCCTAGAAGATTCTTGACCTTGATCTTTTGGATGATCAATAAATACAACATTAAATAGAAGTTGCATCCTGTTCCAAAGCCTTTAACCTTTACAACACCAATCACTAACACTGCCCTATCCTCCATCATGCTAAAATTTACCACAAATTTGCTTAATTTACTATCATCTACATAGGTTACAATTTGTCCAGTAACCAAGTTAATCAATCATGTCCTGCAAATTGTAATGAGGAACAAAAAAGGTGAAAGCACACCTGTCAGAATCCGTTTCTGACAATCTCAAATTTCCTTGCTCCCTTGATGTTTCATAATCATCAGAATAACCAAATAAAGCGATCGTCTTTTTTACCCAAAATTTTGGGGGAGTTCTGTCACAATCAGCCCATTCATAGTCTCCACCAGGATTACGAAAACAGTTGATAAAATGACATGCTATTCCATGAGAAAAAGTCTGTTAAGATGCACAAGAAAAGAACATCATCGTTAGCATGATTCATCAATCCAAAAATTTTCTAACATCTTTTTCGAAGTTAAAATCTTCAGAAACCAACCAAGAGTATATATGATTTGCACAAATTAAACCCAGCAGCATTTGGTGGTATCCAAAAGACAAACTATAAGAATATAAGATACTAGTTATCAATATAATTGTATACCTTGAAACCTGATTTCAAATACTCACCACATATGGCAACCTTCTATCTTGTCAAGTTAACAAATTGAAAACTTACCTGCCATAAATCATAGCCAGATGAGATAAACATAATGTCAAGCAAGTGGATTCATTCATTGGACTATTAACTATACAAGTCACACTCATTGGTGGGAAAAATTATTCCTTGAATTACAAGTAAGGATCATTAAATATAACCATCACTTAAACTATTTAATTTTATGGGTATTTCTTGAATAAAATTTTAATTTGTAACATTGTTAACTAAAATTAACTAACTTAACTATTTTCCTTGGTCTCAAATTAGTTATTTGTTTCTTATATAAAGGACTAAAAGTAATAATAAATATAAAGCATTGATCCGACTAAACACACACACACACTCATATCTAGAGTAAGTCTAAGATACTTATACATCCTTTAATATTGTTTTGTATAATGTAGATTCAATAAATATAACCGTTCAATCATGCAACATTATTTCTAACATAACCAAATTTACATTCATAAGTATGTAATATTATTGTTGATAATCACTTATATTTTCAAAATATCTTAAAATGAAGTTGCATAATGAAGTCTTGACTCAACTAAATTTTAAATTTTCAAAATTTTGTATTGTAGACTAAATCTATCCATTTGAAGAAAATTTTCAAGCCGACATTTGGATTCATGAAATTCAATGTAGAGTTATTAAACCGTGTAAATATGACAATACTTACTTTTGGCACTAACGCAGGTTTCGATCAAACTTATTTTGAGGCCAAAAGAGGTTTAACTAAAAGCTTCTTAAGAGAGTTTTTGAGAAAATAAAAAAAGGATCGATTATTTCCTCAAAACAATCACAATTTGGCAAAAGAACCAAAATATTGTATTTTAAATAAATAATTACGAATTTCGTACAGTTTGCAAACTATTTACCAATATGGGGTAGCCAAACACGCTCATTTTGGGCGTGTTTGGTCCCCATATAAGTCAATTTTTTTATACTTTTTCACACATTTACCATTTCACCTTTTTCCTAAAAGTTTCTGAAGTTTTTCTCTGGAGTTTGAGAGTGCGTTATCTCTGCAGCGAAGCTCTGCCAACAAGTAAGTGAATTTAATAATTTTGAATATTATTGAATTAGAAATGTTAGTGACATAAGTAATTTTTATCGGCGTAGATGTTAGCTTCATAAAAAATGGTTAGAGACTGTTATATAGAATTATTTTAGATGATAGGTTAGTTTAGGGTTAGGGTTTAGGGTTTAGGGGTTAGGGGTTAATGATTAGGTGTTAGGGTTTAGGGGTTATGGGTTTAGGGTTTAGGGGTTAAGTGGTAGGGTTTATTGTGTATGGTTTAGTGTTTATGGTTTAGGGTTTAGTTGAGTTGAGTTTAGTGTTTAATTTAGAATAATTTTACTAAAGTTATTTAGTTTAGTTTAGTTAGGACTATTTTATTAAAGTTATAGTCTAGTCTAGTTTATATTTTGATTAATAGAAAGTATTAACTAAGGGTATTAAATTATTAATTATAAATTTGATTTATTTAGGATAATTAATTGTAATGTAATTTAATTTGAATGTATTTAATTATTAATGTAATATTGATTTATTTATATTAAGATAGTCATTTGCAGGAGTATTGTTGACGGCAATAAATGAGTTCAGGTGGTGAGGAGTGTGTTCGTGTCGTGTTATTTTTTAATGGAAGGAAAGTTGAAGGGCGATGATGTGTTATTTTTGAAGGGGAGAAAAGGCAAACACGTATCAAGCGAAGCTCAACACTGAGTGAATTACATTAGAAGATATGACAAAAATTAGGTCTGTTAGACAACCAATGTATCACTTTGCTGACGATAAGATTATGGCAACGTGAACAATACATGGGTTTTCAAGTTGTGGATGATGAAGACATAGAATTGGTAATGGAAGAATTTTTTCAAGCAGACAACGAAATATTTTCTAGAGTTGTATGGATTTTACCGGAGCAGAGGATGTTGTTTTACCCATGAGGTCAGTTGCTTTCAATTTTGCACATAATAGATCATCATATGTTGGCCCAGTTGTAAACGTGTCTGAGGAAGATGAACATGACCCAACTTGGGTTATGGATGATGATGAAGATGAAAATATTGTAATGGAAGATCGTCTTCTTGAGGAGGATGCTAGTGCGTCGAATAATGGTGAGGATTGTGGTGTGCATGCGACTGAATTTCAAGAAGATAGTAATGTGGGGTCGTCTCAAATCAGTCATCATCCGGACGTTGGATCTACTCAACCTGAACAACCTGTTGTAGGTATGTTAGATGAATGAAATGAATGAAAATGTAGTCATATATGTATATTTCTATGTTATAGTATTTAATTTGGTTGATATGTGTAACACCCCGTGTGCACCCGGCGTATTATCATTATACAATATCAAAGTAACGCAGCAAGCATGGAAAAATGAACAGTAAAGGAAGCATGAATCCACTACAATTTATATACTATATACATATATGGTGAATCTTTGTCATATACAGGCCAAGTTCCTCTAAATATACAAGTGACCCCTCAGGGTATCAAAATACAACCAAAATAATCAAAAGTGAGCTAGCAAGCTCAGTCATCTAAACCTAGGGTTATCTTCACTCTATCCCATCTCAGGCCTCTTGCCTTGGGATCTCTCAGTGACGGTAGTCTCGGTACCTGCAACATAGCCCCAAGTAGGGGTGAGATAATGATCTTAGTAAACTCAGGGTTTTCAGAGGTTTCCCTCCCCCTGGTTCACTTCCCAAAACATAACATCACTATACAGATATCATAACGGAAACAGAAATTATATCACAGAGAATCTCATCAAGTACACTAGCATTTGTTAAATTCTCAACCTCAGAACATAAGCTGAAACTTAGAGCAGTATCAATAAATCGTATGTCAACAGCAACCACATACTGGGCCTGGATAGGATCATCCACTGAAGGGCACATCTATCCAGGACTCAGGCCCGAGTAGGATCATCTACTGAAAGGCACATCTACTCAGGACTTGCCGCCCAATACCTGAATAGGATCATCTACTTAAAGGCACATCTATTCAGGGTTTACATGGACGCCTATGGATTATCTCAAGGGAGATCATCCATTTAAGGGCACATTCCCAATGGGGTCCATAGTACCTCACACTACTGGCCAGCAGATTACAACAATCAAATCACAATCAATTCATGCCTCAACATCATCATAATCAAGTAACATGCACTATCTCAGTACAACAACACAAGCACCTACCCTATCTCAGGGTTTAGCTAGCATGCAGTTGCCAGCCATCATCAAATCATCTCATCAATATTCAATACAGGATCAATATCATAACATGATAGGCATCAGAGTACAATTCAAATCAAAACAATCACCCAATGTTGGGTACAGTGAACCACAAGTAGGGAAACATTCCCTAAAGACGCTGAGCTTACCTGGTCTCAGTTCAGAATCAGCTCCCCTAGTCTCGTGGTGAGCTCTACCAGCAAGCTGCACTTCACGCCCTACAGTAGGCATGAATTAAACCATCAGAAACGGCATTTATCCGTTTATATGGAAGGAAACAGCCTTCCACTCAAAACAGATCAAAATTCTCTAACTTAAGGTTTATCTTGGCCCAGTTTCTACTAGGCTATACATTGACCCTCAATGGTCTGCCTCAGTCTCATCAAGGCCTCAGAGTTCCTTTAGAACTCTGTACAGCTCACTTCAAAGCTGTACCAAAGTCAAGAACCCACATTGGTTCAACTCAGCCAAAACACATATCTAATCACGTTTTCACCGATTATTTGGCCTTATGAATAACTTTTGTAAAGGTACTTAAGTTACTTCAGGCCCTAACATTGCTCATTCACACACACTTTTCCCTCCCCAGAGCCCAAACTCAAACCTCATCACAATTACATTTTCAACATGCCTTATGGCTCAGAACAACCTCCTGATTACATCTCCCTAAAGAACCTAAGCCTAATTCCAGCCCTATCAATATTTGGTTACTATTCATCCAATCCCCAATTCTCAAATTAAACGGTTAAAACAGAGGTTTCTTACCTCAAATCAACAAAGAAAGGCTGGAGAAGTCTTGTCCCCAAGCTCTGTCTCCCTGAAACCAGCTTCTTGCTCCTCCAACGCTCAATTTCTATAAAACCTCAAAGGAAAGGGGTTTCTCTCTCAATTCTCATCAACAAGGCTGGATTTTGGCTTCTCAAGGGTTCTAATCAAGTTTATAGATGATAGGGAGGTGTTTTATGAGTTTATGATGGAAGTTTGAAGCTCCGAGGATGCTCTAATGGAGGTCTGGACGAAGGAGGAAGAAGAACCAAGGTTTTTGGCCTTCAAAACGTGAAAAATGGCCTTTTATAGGCCTCTTCCGCGCCTCCCACGCTTCCAGCGTGGCTTCCCACGCCCCAGGCGTGGCTCTCCAGTGAAAATCAACTTTCTGGAGCACTTCCCACGCTCCAGGCGTGGCTCCCACGCCCCAGGCGTGGCACTCCAGTGAAAATCAACTTTCTGGAGCACTTCCCACGCTCCAGGCGTGGCTCCCACGCCCCAGGCGTGG
>CM023952.1:23293652-23356814 GCA_013407115.1 Glycine latifolia | reverse complement strand
ACTCCTTCAACTCTAATTCTGTCACTAATCCGTCGCTAATTCTGTCATAAAATCCGTCGCTAACGCTTTTTTTTTCTGACGGAATATAGCAAATTTTAAACTTTCTTTCTTTTTCTCTTAATTATTAAACCTAGGTTATTATAATATGTTTATTAAACTGATTTTGTATGTGCAGGTGGTGAGCTCATTCCTTATTGGGATAGAATTCCACATTACACATATATTGATTGGAATCATCCAAGTGAAGAAAAATCTTTTATCGGTTCTGCTTCAGGTTCGGGTTCAATGCAGGGTCCATGACAATTAGGGGATGAGTTGTTTGTTAAACAAGAATTTGACTCCAAAAAGGACGCACAATTAACAAATAAGCTGAACCTCATGAAGGAGCATTAAGAAGCATTTGTGATTGAGAGAAAGCCTAACTTAATAAGCATGAGTTGTATTGCTCATAACAAGGGTTGTCCCTGGAGGGTTAGGGTAATGAAATCAGCGTACGGTGAGAAATGACTTGTTTCAAAATGGGGTGGAAAACATAATTAATTGTCTGAATGACCATATTATATAGGGTCACAGACAGCTTGATGATGATGTTATTACTATCACTTTAATAAAATAATTCTAACTAAACTGAACTAAATAACTTTAGAAAATAATTCTTAATTAAAAACTAAACTAAACCCTAAATCCTAAACCCTAAACCATAATTCCTAAACCCTAAAATCTAAACTAAACTATCACTTTAATAAAATTATTCTAACTAAACTGAACTAAATAACTTTAGAAAAATAATTCTTAATTAAAAACTAAACTAAACCCTAAACACTAATCCCTAAACCCTAAACCATATTCCCTAAATCCTAAAATCTAAACTAAACTATCACTTTAATAAAATTATTCTAACTAAACTGAACTAAATAACTTTAGAAAAATAATTCTTAATTAAAAACTAAACTAAACCCTAAACACTAATCCCTAAACCCTAAACCATATTCCCTAAATCCTAAAATCTAAACTAAACTATCACTTTAATAAAATTATTCTAACTAAACTGAACTAAATAACTTTAGAAAAATAATTCTTAATTAAAAACTAAACTAAACCCTAAACACTAATCCCTAAACCCTAAACCATATTCCCTAAATCCTAAAATCTAAACTAAACTATCACTTTAATAAAATTATTCTAACTAAACTGAACTAAATAACTTTAGAAAAATAATTCTTAATTAAAAACTAAACTAAACCCTAAACACTAATCCCTAAACCCTAAACCATATTCCCTAAATCCTAAAATCTAAACTAAACTATCACTTTAATAAAATTATTCTAACTAAACTGAACTAAATAACTTTAGAAAAATAATTCTTAATTAAAAACTAAACTAAACCCTAAACACTAATCCCTAAACCCTAAACCATATTCCCTAAATCCTAAAATCTAAACTAAACTATCACTTTAATAAAATTATTCTAACTAAACTGAACTAAATAACTTTAATAAAATAATTCTTAATTAAAAACTAAACTAAACCCTCAACCCTAATCCCTAATCCATAATCCCTAATCCCTAAACCCTAAACACTAAATCCTAAATCATAAGCCATAAACACTAAACCATACACCATAAACCCTACCACTTAACCCCTAAACCCATAACCCCTAAATCCTAAATCTTAAACCCTAACCGTTAACCACTAACCCCTAACCCTAAACTAACCTATCATTTAAAATAATTCTATATAACAGTTTCTAACCATTTTCTATGAAGCTAACATCTACGCCGATAAAAATTACCTACGTCGCTAACATTTCTAATTCAATAATATTCAAAATTATTAAATTCACTTACTTGTTGGCAGAACTTCGCTGCAGAGATAACTCACTCCCAAACTCTAGAGAAAAACTTCAGAAACTTTTAGGAAAAAGGTGAAATGGTAAATGTGTGAAAAAGTAAATTTTTTTTGGCTTATATGGGGACCAAACACTCCCAAAATGGGCGTGACTGGTCACGCCCATTTTGGACGTGTTTGGTTACCCCATATTGGTAAATAGTTTGAAAACTGCATCAAATTTGTAATTATTTATTTAAAATACAATATTTTGGTTCTTTTGCCTCATAATTTACCATACATATTGTGAGTGTAACACATACACATAACCTGAATGTGTGTGTAGAGAGAGAGAGTTATAGAAGATAGAGTGAGAGCACCAAAAGTGCTAGTTCTTATCAGGACCTAAAACAGTCTTTACATGTGGTCAAAAGTTTTGCATAAAAATTAAATCCTTTTAGTTGTTTCTGTGTTTTCAAAATGAAACATCATAAGTGGCATACCCCCTCCCCCGAAAAAGAAAAGAATGCGAAGAGAATTAGAGAAATAGATGCCAGTTTCAGCTTTCTATATAGTTATAGTACAAAAGTGATAAAAAAAAATGCTACAAAGTTTGGCTTATGGCATATGGGAAGAAATATAACATTGGAAATCAAAAAGAAGAAATAATATTGGGAAAAAACAAAGAAAGTGTACTCTCATTGGATACCAGTGAAAGTAACAACTTTATACAGAGTGTTGGCAGGAAGAAAACAAAAAAAAGAGAAGCCAAAAAATAAAATCCTCTACCACAATACACAAACTGATTTAGAAATCCTAACACTCTACTCCAATCCAATGCAAACATAGGAAATCTCCATAAAACCTTTCCTTCATTCTTATCTCCCAAACCTCTGCATTATAATCCAATGCCCAAGGGACAGGCTTGAAGTATTCCAAACAACTAGAGTACTAGTTTCATGTAACGTGACATGTGATTGATTGTTCTTCTGGATTGGAGTTGATGCAATCGTTCCAGATGACTTACAGAAGTACTCCCCTAAAACAGTTATTTTGACTAGAATGAAATGGAGATCCAGTGCTCCAAGTTATAAATAAGATTTCGCTAACCAGCCTTGAAACTAGACAAGGAATGATAAATATTCCGATGGTGCATTAAAGTTATTTTACCTAAAAACGTGTCAGTTATATAGTGTTGAAATTTGTAATGATTTTTAAAATTAGATATAATTTGTATATAAAATATTATCATTTGATGAAAACTAATACATTTGTTTTATCTTAAGCAGTACCCTAAGGCACTAGTTAACAAGAGTTTTAAAATAACAATATTTATTAAATACTGTGCCTGCTAAAAGTCTGGAGTTTTATGGATCATAATGTTTTATGGTTCATAGTGATATATATAGTCTCAGTACCAAAATGAAAATATTAATCCCCAAAATGTGCCATCAGATATGAAGTGCAATATGAGATGCACTTATTCTAATTGAAAATCTAAATGCTTCTAACTACACAAGAACCAATAAAACATGAAAACAGAATGAAAAAAGCATGATATGCAATAGAGACTTCAGAGGTTTATTGACGTAAGTAGATCCAAACAAGACACAAAAACGTTTATGGGTATAATCCTCCCTCCCCCCAGCAGGAAAAAAGAAAAGGGAAGGAAAAAAAAACACAATAGCAAAAGCAATGTATTTTAAGAATAACTTACTGAATGACATTTTTAAGGTCTTGCCGTCACAATCTCAAACCCTTTGAATGCCATGACCATTAGCCTGCAACATAGCTCCATACGCCAAGACTTAGATAACGACTGACAACTACTTATGGTTAAGGAGCAAGAACATGCAAATTATTAGAGTATGAGATTTTGGAAGTTGTAACAAATATTTGAGGGAAAAAAGTGTTTTAAATATTCAGTCTATTGAATCTGTTAAAATATTATGCTGACATAGTATTAATTGAACATGATGTGAAACAAAAATCTTCCCCTCCTACATGATAAAACAAGCTAACTGTTCTGTTCCGAAATTGGGTATTTGTTGAGCAACATTCTAAGTGTGTGATTGAGATTGCGGGGCTAAGGGATTGGATGTAGGTCTATTATCCTGCGAATGGTGCATACAGTCAGTGAGATGAATGGATGTAGCATTGAACATATACATTAGCTGGTGATCGTTTTGATTAGTCTCGTTAGTAAACCTAACTCTGAGTTGTTCCTTCTTTAAGATGATCTCGTTTCCTTGCCAAATAATCATAATCATGTCCATCCAAGCTTTCTCTCTCTGCATTCTCTCATCCTCCGGATCGTTGAGGCGCTTCATTTTCTTCATTGCTTTCCTCTTCTCCACTCGACTCATCATCCTCTTTAAACCTGTGGAACACAAATCAAATCAAACATTCGGTTACTTTATTTTTTTTCTGATCATTCTTTTGGGCTTTCTTCTCCGCGGCCCATTATCTCTTCAGCCGGCAATGAACGTAACCATCCTATTCCTATTTTCGGCTGTTGCTATCTGCACCTCCTTAAATTTTAAAATCTCAAAATTATCCCCCTTATTACAAACTTCCTTCTTCCACCTCTCCTGTTTCCGTTTCTCACTGTTGTCTGTTGGTTAATCCGTGAATCTTTCAAGTACAAAGTTGCGCAAGGCGTTGAATCCTCGCGACACAATTACACAAATATAATTGAATAAGAACATTTCCCTGCTAGCAACAAAATGTCAGAGAATAGCTAGAAACCAGATATTAAGATGACAAGTAATTTACCGATCCAGCAGAACAATTACAGTAACGTACTAGTAGAAAGTAGAAACCAAGCAAAACCAACAACACAGATATAAATGCATTCGATCACAAGTAATTTCATCTTTATTTCTATTTCATAATGGGAAAATCATTCAACTCCATCCTCTTAGACACAGAATTTTCAACTAAAAATTGGATAATCAGAAGTCAAATATTTAGAAACAAAAACTCATGCACATGATAAATAAAATGACTAATCAGTCAACCTTTGGAAACCACAAATAACTCAAGTCAATAGTCCTATGAGATCAGAAACTAAAGCTTTCAACCCAGTAGAAATAACAGATGGCTCAGATAAATTAGCTGGTACATAACCAATGCTGCTATAATGTCATAAGACAATGGATTTGTTCTCACCATAAGCATTCCCTTTACAAATCCCTACTTTATTTTACTTCTTTTAAATGACTCAGTCACATCCCCTTTACAAATTAAAATAAAATCAATGTTCACACTAAATGCAAATTTATGCTTGCAATTATTAAACTCGGAGATCAGAGTTGCTCAAAAAATTATCTACGACTATGTCTCTCTAAATTTTTATCCAACTATTCAAATTGATGTGACGTGGTAACTTGCATTTGTCTAGGAAAACATATATTTAGACATATAACGGTCTAAATGTTCAGCCATAAATTTGTTACAAAACTCTATTTTACCTGTTTGATTACTATCTAACCCCCTAAGGTACTGCATAATAACTTTTATATTTCACAGAATGTTGCCACACAAAGCTTCTCTGACTATATTAGCACACTAGAATCAAATCCTCAAAGATGCATGACACAAACACGGCAGAGAAAACAGTAATTATTGCATACACCATATCGGTGATCCTGCAGATACAAGTTTACTAGTGGCACATGGAAGACAGACCCCAAGCGAACAAAACCGTGAATTTTAAAAAAATGGATAGTATTAATTTGTCTTCACTTATCTCTATATAATATCAAATGCAAATTGGATTAAACCAATAATTAGACACTTAGCACTAGCTATTTTCTATGGTTTCATCAGTGGAATTAAAAATGTTTCTTTCAAGCTCACAATGAATAGGAATATTATAGCCAATAAGTCAATAGCAATATAAGTAAAAATTTATCGATATAAAGAAGGCAGAACTGTACCAAAAAAAGAAGACAGAACTACAATTTAAGCGAGGAATAGTGACTTATATAAACAATATTTTTTAATTTAAGCAACTCAAAATCATGTGACTTACCATATGTGAAAAAAAAATGTAGCAGATCAAAAAATATATATTTTTATAAACAATTTGTAACTCATTATAAATGCTCTTAGAAGATAAAAGTTAATGGAAATCTTCATTAACAATATAAATATATATGTGTGTAGGTGTGTGGGGTGGGGGTGTGGAAGGTGTGGGTTTCAATACAACTAAATTTTCACTATAAATACATATATAATATCTAATAGAAATAATTTGTATAAATCAAGCGTGAGAGATGTATAAAGGTATAGGTCTGGTTTGCATTATTTCTTTCAGAAACACTTACAAGTAAAAAAAAAAAAAGAGAGAAAGAAATATGTTAAATTTTTTTATAAGTTAAAATTAACTTATGTATACGTATATATTATATAAAATAACTAGTATTTTATATCTAAAGTTATCTTGCTATTACTGTAAATTTCGATAGGGATTAAAAAATAAAGTCCTTCCATTTCATCTTTAATTGTGAATTAAATATTTAATAACTAAAAAATGAAATAAAAAAGAATGATTCCAAATTTAACTTTTAAAGAAGTTAAATAAAAAGAATTTCCATAAAAAAATAATACATAATTTATTTTAATTTACAAGAAACTCAATAATTTTTATTTTTATTTTTCTTCTTCTAAGTGTTTATAAATAAATTTACCAAACAAAATAATACAGAACTAATAGCAAATTAAACTCATAAATGGTAGGGAAATGATTACTAATATAGAGAGGTTTCTTATTGTTTATCTATTTTGAAGGAACTAACGAAAATTAGTACGATTGGTTAAGAAAAATTATGAATGATTATAAACCTTTTAATATTTTATTTTTAATTCTTATAGATTATAAAAAAAATATTTTAAAGAAATGGTTATTTTAATATTTATATAAAATATATTTATTTGACTTAAGTGAAGCATCAAAATCATAACCAACATTTTCTCAGTAACAATTGTCACATTCATTAGTTTCTATTTTCCTTGTCATGATCATTCCTGTCATCATTATTTTTTTTAATTTATCACATGTTGTGACATCATTATTATTTGCACTACATCATTGTTAAATTATACTAAAACTAGCATATTATATGCCCCTTAACCCTACTAGTTCATCACTATTGCTTGCGATCACTTGTATAAACATTTTAAAGCCCTAACATAAGTGCTCATTAAAACATATCCATTTTAACATCATTTCACATCAAATGTCAAACGTAAAATTAAAAAAGTGATAAACAGGGAGCCAGAAGAATAAAAAATTGCTGACCAAGTGAGGTCAGTGGAACCAATTAACGATAATCAGTCCAAAGACCGAAGTGGGCTCAACGCATACAAGCTTTTTTTTGTTTTTGTCCGGGAAGTGGGGGCTTTGTTAATCTTTTAGCCTACATTTTATGTACCTATTGTCTTAGGAGGATGTCAATTTGAAATGTTTTTGCAGAGATGGGGGTGCAGATAGAGAGAGGGGGGTGGAACCAGACTTCAACAGTAAAACATGTTTGAGACATGTCTCGTCTCACAAAGGTGCATGATTGTAAAAAAATAAAAAGTGAACTTAGTGATGCAGAAGAAATCCCTGCTAACGAAGAAAGGAATTGTATTTACCCCCACCCCACCACCACCACGCACACGCAATTTATTGTTGACTTTATATACGGAGCTTTCATTATGTTTCATATTGCGCAAGCATGGCATCATGATAGTTGGATCTCTTCTCAAAGTTCCCTCCTAAAAGTGAGAAAGCACTGTTATGTCACTTACACATGTTTGCTTTGAATTTGATATAGGAAAAACACTGAAAAGTATCCCATAGTCAGGGATATCGAAGGAGAAACAGGAAGAGAATGCAATGAATCTTGTTACTAAGTTTGTCCTTACTTATGCTTAAGGGCCAACCCAAAAGTCCATGGATACCAATAAAGTGAATCTTTCTTTAATTCAGAGTTTGTCCTTACGGCTGCACGCATATATACTCACAAGTCACAAATCACAACTATACATGTGAGTCATACAATATATTCATGCTCACGCAACTCCCACTGGCCACACATATGGTTTTATACTTTGGAAAAACACCGGAGGACCCCAATCTCTAATTAACACTAAACAAGAAAAACAAAAGTTATAATAGATAATATTTTTTTTGAAGAATGTTATAATAGATAATATGATCTAATAAAAAGAAAAAAAATAAATGTTGATAGAATATATGAATGTGAAGGTATTTACTTGCATCGATCATAAACACATTAGTTATATATTTACGTCACAATATTATTTTCATTTTTAGTTTAATTTGAATATAAAAATTGATATTATATATAATTATTTTTTATCTTTCCCTTTTTTTTCTCTATACAATCGTGTAAAAAATATAGTTTAAGAATTGCAGTCCAATTTTAAAGTTCATTAAAGTTTCAAGAATAATATAAATAAAGAGTAAAAAGAGTAAGGTGTGTTGTATATTACCTTAACAGAATCTATAGCCCGATCGGAAAGAGATAAGTACAGATTTCTTATATAACGTACTTTATACTTTAATTATAATACAAGACTAATTAATTAATTAATGTATATGATTAACAACTTGCTACGGAATATTGTCATCTCCACAGTAGTTTTTAGAGCTGTGGCCAAACAGATTAATGCTTTCATTGGCATTAGTATCGTCTTGGGATTGGGATGGCTTGTAAGAATACCATCTGGACCAAAAGAGATAGTTGAGGAAGTTGAGGAAACTTAGGGCAGCTAGTAACCAATAGAAAAAATCAAGCTTGTCTTTGTTGAGATCGTTGTCATGGAGCCAACCACCAGTTGAAGAAGAGGAACTGATGCTATTCACCATAGAAACCAATAGTGAGCTCAGATAAAAGCCGAATGAGTAAGAGCAATATGTGATGGCTGTGAAGAATGTCTGCATCCCTTTCAAGGACTGTTTGTAGAAGAACTCAATGAGCCCAACAGCTGTAAACATCTCAGACAAGCCAAAAATCAAGAATTGTGGGGTAATCCAAAAAATGGATAAAGTTTCGTTGAGGTTCACAGCTGCATCTCTTCTCTTTTTCTCCACAAGGGCAGCTGAAATCATAGAAAATGTAGCTAGAAAGAGCCCAAAGCCTATTCGCTGCAAAGGTGAAATTCCGGACTCATGACCGGTGATTTTTCTAGCAAAAGGGACAAAGAAACTATCATAGAGAGGGACTACAACAATGAGCAAAACGTAAGGAATGGATTGAAGCGACGCTGGAGGGACATGGAAGGATTTGGTGAGGTGAGTGTCCATGATACTCCCTTGCTGGACCGAGAATGTTTGCAGTTGTGCTAAGATTGTGTTGAAAACAATTGTGCTAGCAAATATGGGAATAACTGATAGTAATATCTTTGCTTGCTCAACTTGCGCGACACTGCACAATATCCACGGGCTTTCCTTAGTGTTGTTACTGCTACTCCCCGTCCCCTCTTGTACTCTGATACAAGCCTTGTCCAAGAACCTGATCAAATTAATCAAATTAAATAAGAATAATCGAGCTAGTAGTGTATCCGTATATATATGCACGCACACAGTTTTCTTTTTTAGGGTGCTGGCATGGTGATAAATTGAATGAGCATATTATAGAGATGCATTCTTCAATTAAAGAGTAAAAAACTTTTGGCAGATATGCAGACGTTTCATATGAATAACTGCAAAAGCAATTACAGGATGTATATAAAGAAAAGTAAAAGAACAAGAACAGGCCACTAGCAAGTGAATAGGTTAAGTGTATTTGATTAACAAGGCAGTTTCTTTCTCACCTTTATTGGCAATCTAGCAGACGTATGTTTAAAACACAATTATGGAGACATGGAAATAAATTAATTTAATTAAGAAAAGAAAATTAATACAAACAACACGCAAAAGTACCTGAACTTATTGGTATGTTTCCGAGCAACATTGTTTTGATTTCCATGAAGCATTTGTGGGTTAGATGGACATATCTGCTTTCTTTTCAATATTGCAGCCACAAAAACCTGATAAGGTAATTGTAAATTTTATGAAAAATGTTTTGATACACTCATAATGGTATTCAACACCTAAAGAGAGAAAGGAAAAAAGAAAAAAAAAGTATATATAATAGAATTTATAATGTGATAAAAAATAAAAATAAAAATATAATAAAATAATTAATTGTAAGCTTTATTTCTTAGCGAAGAACCCTATGAGGAATATTGTACGTGTGACTCAACAGGCATGGATCACTAGTAGTACATAATTTTTGACAACCCATGTGCTAGTTTTCTATTCTTGAATTGACATCACAAGGATCCAACTTAACAAGTCTAGGCCAAGAGAGATAAAATAGTGTATATAAGGATTAAATAAGAAAATCTTTTTATTTTATTATATATATATATATATATATATATATATATGTGTGTGTGTGTGTGAGAGAGAAAATAACTAATTTCATCTGTCACTATTACATAAAAGAATGTTAAAAGTAACTTTTAAAAATAGTTATACAGACGACGTCGTTAAAAGTCATATAATAAAAAATCATAACTTAATAATTTTCAATCATTCTAAAAACTTATTTTTTTAAAACGGTTTTTATGATGAGTGATCATTCTAAAACATTGTTATTTTAGATATGTTTTTTTAGATAATCATTCTAAAAAGTTACTTTTTAAAGCGATTATTGACATATGAAAAATAAGTATGCAGAATCGTGTTAAGGAAAAGAAATACAAAAAGAAAAATTAATTAATTTTATATAAACAAACATCATTATATTAATTATAATCATTATAATTATTTTTATATCTCTTTCTTTCATGTAAGTCATAGCACTCTCATTTTATTGAGTAATCAACAATCCACGAGAGATCCTGACCCCAATTTATAAAAATATCTGCTACTCTTAGCTTTATTCGTACAAAATATATCTTTTAATTAATTAAACTTTTGCAATTCTTATCAATGTATATTCTTAATTACATTGGGTTTTGTCTCGGTGGATATACTTTAAGATGAGTTTAATAGCATTCAGCAAAAAATATGGGTTTAATAGTACGCTATGCATGCATTATTAATATAAAAACTTTTATATTATTAATTAATTAGAAATTATTGTTAATATATAAATTTTAAAATGATTATTGTAAAAACTAATAAACATGTGTGGTACTGTTCTTAGTTAGCATATTTTCTATTTAAAGATATATATCCACAATTAAGGATATATTTTTTTAGAGCGAAAGAAGAAACAATAGTTTAAGATTTATACTTGAGCAACGGGGATAAAGATGCTTCCTTGTGGGGGCTTGTTCCTATAATATAGAGTGCCACATATCAAGCTTATCAATCCCATTGTCATAACAGCTGCAGACACCCCAAAGCCGGCATCCATTCCTGAATGAGTTTGAACCCAAACAAGAATTGTTAGAGCAACAAGTTCTCCCACGGAGAATGCAAAATATGCTGCATTGAAGTAAGTTGAGAGTTTCTTTAATTGCTTGGGGTTCTCTTGATTGAATTGGTCAGCTCCATGAGCAATCATGTTAGGCTTGACACAGCCACTCCCTAATGCCACCAAGTATATTGCTAAAAAGAATATCAATGCCTTGAAGCCCTTTGCTTCTGTGCACTGTTCTCCATCAAAGAACATATTGCATGGTGGTGGCTTCAATTGAGGAAGATGAGCTTGGACTGAGAGCAATATAAAACCCTATAAAAACGAATCAATTATTATTATTAGTTTAAAAACATGTTCTGTTGCTCGCTCTCACAAACATACGCAAAGGCACAGAACCTTATCATCTTTCACAGCTGGGTTGGCCAAATAGTTCAAAACTAGGTTTAAAATTAAACTTCATCAATATCAATAAGAATATAATAGAAAATGACTGAAGATTCTTTGTCATCAATATGTTGGTAGAAGTTACAAAATATTGTAATGATACACACCATTATCTCTTATATCTTTTTATTTGTTCTTGTTGTCACGTCATAAATCCTATGAAATTTTTTTTCTCTCTAGGTATTCAATGGATGGTAGGAGTGTCCCTGTATCATTTTTCTAGAAAATATAATCTGTAAGACTGTAAAGCAATAAAAGTAATCCACTTTTTCTTGTGGATAGAGAAGCAACATGTAGAGAGAGACAAAAAAGTCGTAGATGGAAAAGAATAGTAAACACAGACGCACGCGTGGTCACAAGAGAGAGCTGAGAGGGTTAGCTTACAGAGAGTTCCACAAAGCCAAAGATGAGGATGGTCCAGAAGCTCCCAAGATAAGAGTCCGATAGATAACCACCAAGCAGGGCGAGGAGAAAGATAGTTCCAACAAAGTTAGTGACTACGTTGGCAGATTTGGACAAAGAGAAGTGCATCTCATTGATTACATAAGTTATGAGATTGTTTCCCACTGCAGCTATTGCCATTATTTCACATGCTTGAAGCCCTGAAAATATTATATATACATTTACGATTTACATATACATATTCATCTATGCACGGAAAACACAGTACAACAATGCAAAGTCAGGATAATGTAGTGTAGCTGACCCAAAAAGTCAACAATGTCTGTTTTTAACAAATGAGTACACTTTTTCAAATGTAAACGACCTTTTGAGTAAAATGCATTCTCCCCAATGCGGGTTGGAGACCTTAGCCAAATTTTATTGATTATGGGATCGAAATGACAATTTTCTTCTTTTATCGCATTTTTAGGGGTAGTTTTGCAATTTTCTTTTTGTGAAGACCTTTTTGGTATTTTATTATTTCTTATCTTAGGGTTTTTGTCGTATTAGGATTTTTTATTTATTTATAGGTACCTAAGCGTGTGATGGCAACTTATTATTGAATGAAAATTTTAAGTTTTTTTTTTTCAATTTCACAAGTATTCTTATGAATCACTCAGTTGTTAAATCTCGATCAATTCCATTACGTACCTGCATGAGAATCATTAGCTAGTTACTGAGCAGGCAATTATAAGAGATCATCAGATCGCAGACAACTACCTAGCTAGCCATAGCAAGCTATGTAAATGAAAAATAACAACGTAAACCACAATCCGACTCGATTTCCGATCAAATCTAGCTAGCCGTCATGGAATAAGTAGAGGTGATTAACTGATATGCCGTAGTATGCATTGTAATGTTATGGTCTAAACTATAAATTAAACCAATTAAACTTGGCCCTTGGTTTACATAGTAGCTTTCACTTTTCTAGCTAGAAGCTAAAGCATGGAGGATCTCCAAGTGATCAGCTCTCATATAACAAGAACAGATTAAATTAAGCAGCAAGCTTTGTTTAAAAGTTAAGTTGGCATATAATTAAAGTTTTGTTAAACCACTTAATTACAACTTACAAAAAGGAATGCCTAATTTAAGAAGGCGTGATAGAGAAACTAAGAGATAGATTGCATACCAAGAACAAAAGCAGAAGCTTTGGTTCCACCATGCATGTTGGGATTGGAGGGTCTGCCTCTCCAGTCTACAGTGTTGATCATGCTCATGCTGTCTTCATTATCTCCTCCTCCCTTAATTTGATACTCACTCTCCTTCCTTCCCACCTCATCCATTCACACTATTGTTGGTTGAAATTGAAAGAAGAGAGACCTGTTGATTCAAAGTTTGGATCAGGTGCGTTATGCAGAATTTGAGGGAAGTTGGTCCGTAATTTATAATGCCACTGCCAAGCAATGGTGCTAACGAGCCAAAATGCATGTGAGTCAACCTAGGCCCCCGCACTTATTATTATTACACGTGTATGACACTCCAACGAGAGAAAACGTTTTTCTTTTTTTTTTTAAAGCAAAAAAAACAAAAAAAAGAGAAAACGTTTTTCTTTTTGGGTACAGAAAACGTTTTGGTTTGAGAGTGGAGAGATATATTCTTGCATAAATTAATTTAATCTAATGTCCGAAACCAATTGAAGGGGCCGGATTTTTTTCTTTTGTAATTATTTAAATTGTTTTTAGCAAGTTATTATTTAATAAATATAGTTTCCACAAAAATATTTACTAGTTTAATACTTGAAATTAAACTTGATTTTTATTTTCAATATAAAAATAAGAAAAAATAAAAATTTCCATGACTGAAAAAATTTCTATGTCAAACCTATATTTCATAGGAAGTGTAAAACCAATATATTTATGTACCCAAAAAAATAGACTAGTAAATATTTAGTTCTTAAAAAAATTGTCAAACCGTGTAATAAATTGTCTGCTATATATCTATTAGATTGTTGAGTAGTTTGTATGGATACTTTATCTACTTCTCAATTTTTTTCATTATTCTTACTAACAGGACATTTCTAAAAATTCATATTAATACATCAAACATTGCCATGAGCTATAATATAAAAGAACTTATAAAGGTATTTTCGTAGGTAAATTTTATATTGACAGATTAATAATCATTACAATAGAGACGGGAAAAGTGTTCATAGGTCAATGTGTTTTTTTACCTACGAATTGTTAACTTAAGACAGATTGATTTTGTCCGTAACTAGAAATTAATTTTCTTGTAATGAAAATTTATAACGTTCAGAAAACCTTGTGTGCATAATCTCGAGATTGTCAATGATAGCATATTTAAACCTAAGAATACACAAGTATATCTCATGTTTCCCATCCATGCAATATCATAGAATAAATAGGTAGGTTATAACCTTTTTATTTAGAAAAAAAAAGGTAAATTAAGAAAAGGAACGTGTTCGTCGTCATAATCATAGTATTTATTATCTGCTATCAATCATTCCCTCATCTTGTAAAATATAAGAAAAATGAAAATGAGTTTGATCAAATATAGAATGAGATATATATCTTGCTGCTCAAGTCTAGATTTACTTATGTGTGTTTACACGTGGCATTTATTTAATGGTTTGCCGGCATAAAAGTCAAACTCTAAATAAATTTTATGGCGAATAGAAGGACACATGATCTTTGTTATGCTTAGATTTTGGAGTACATGGAAAAGATGTCGAGAGCAAAGCGGGAGACAAGTGGAGACAGAACACATTAATCCTAAGCGGATCCCATAAACCCAGCTATATCCTACCAACCAAAATAATAAAAATAGTTAGAGCTTAGATCCCCATGGAATTCTATTAGTGTCAATTTAATTTCAAAACTTCGCGTCTTTGGTGTCATCTATTTATCTTGGAATTCAATCAACTCACATCTAAATCACCTATGAACCAGAAGAGGGTAAGTATCCTCTTGGAAACCATGATTGATAGTTTCTCTCCTAACAAAACGCACAATCAATGGTTGTTTTGAAAAAGACACAACATACGGTGAAGAATAAATATTCATTTTGATTTCTGATAATAGTATGAGGCACATTAATTCTTTAAAGATAAAAAATTTAAATTTAAATTTCAAATGTGCAAAAAATGAGATAAATTAATGTTATGGACTACTTAATTTGACAGTCAAATTAATTTATTGTAAAATTAATTTTTGAACATTATAATTTAATAATAAAATGATTTTATAAAATTAATGACAACATGAATTTGTTATACGTTTTACACATTTAAAAATTAAATTAAAATTTTTTATCTTTCTAAAAATAATATGTTATTACTACCTTATGCTTTCGGGAAGCGTTATCTACTTTCTAGTGAAATATTGTTAATTAAAGATGTAATAAAGACATTCTGCAACATTTACATGTATAAATTGATTTACATACATCAAAGGATAACTAATGACTATCACGAGTCAAAACTTGGTTATAATAACTATAGAATTCTCTCTCTGCATATATTCTATCAATTTATAGGCTTCTTTTGAAATTTTCCTGATCTCTTTTTAGTTCTTAATGAACATTTTTTGTAATTTTTTTTATACCTTTGATTTAGAAAAGAAAAAAAGTAAGAAAAAAAGGTTTTAATTGTTTGATAGAAGAGAAGATAAAAATAAAAGTAAATAATTTCGTTCTTACCTTTTATTTGTTTGTGTAGAAAGTAAAAGAATTTATATATATATAATGAGCAGAGATTGTTTTCCTTCCAGTAAGAAAAAAAAAAAAAAAAGCTTCATATCTTTTTCAGCATAAGGACTTCAAAGAATTTAGGCGGAAAACATTGAGCCTATTTTATTATTCGATTAGAGGAAAATCGTGCGCAGGCCCTTATCTCCTTTCAGTCTCTATTTCTCTTGACATGTAACTTGTTCTACTATATTAATAAAGGTAGTTAGGTAGCTTAAAACTTCTGATTCTTCTTTCATTCAGTGAATTTACAGCAACATCATTTCCAATTAATTGATAATGTGAATTTCCAATGGAGAAAAACAAATTCCAGTATAAATCTGGTTTTTAAGAATACTTAACTTGAATGGAGAATTTACTCGGCAGGCCTATCTGGGTAGTCAACTATAAGAAATTAGAAAGAATTGAAGAAACGGACCTTCTATTTCTATATGTCCAAGTACATCCAGCAAGCTGTATTTAACTTTCCTTAAGTACTCATAGCAAGCACTCAAGCTACAATACAAAATTATTAAACAAGGACCTACATATCCCTCCTAAGTTTCCAACCTTTGGGAAATAAGCAAAGACCCGAAGTCTAACCACATTCATGGAATCTTATCTTGCTTTTACCAATGTTGAAATGAAATGCTTTTTGTGACAAAGATATGCCGTACTGATTCGTAGCACTAGCACATGAACTCATGAAAGGAAAAAATTAAACTACTATCTCCTTTGAGGCAGATTGAAGAAAGAGATAGGAAAATTAAAAATAAAAAATGATGTAGCTTGGATTGGATGATTTAGGAGGGAGAGAAATGGGAAGCAGTGAAATGGGAGGATTGTATAACTTTTTTATTTTTTGGTTAAAAGAGAAATAAAAAAAATGAGAAAGGAAGAATGAGATAGAAAGAAGAAAAAAAAATGAGATACAAGGAAAACGAAGAATAAAGAGAGACTAAAGTATATTTTTATTTTTAACTTTAACTTAATTTTAAATTTAATTTGATAATTTATCTCTTAATTAATTTGATTCAATTTGATTTTTTATAGTCTAGAATTAATATTGTTAATAATTTAACATAATTAATGATTAAAAATCATCACAAAATAATACTTGTATAAACGTGACATAATGATAGTTTTTAACTTTCATAATAATATTTAAATTTATAAATATTAAAAACTTGTTTGCGAATAAAAATTAACTAAATAATATAGTGATAAATGTAAAACCTACTAATTTAAATTAAAATTAATCTTTTGATGAATATATAAAAATAACTAAGAGTTTGATCAAGGCCCAAGACAATGGCCTTGTTGACCTTGTCGTAGTCACGACCTTGTTATATTAATAGTATCATATTTATTATTTTTCATCTTTAAATGCTTATTTAAGTTTAATTTCCTTATTTTTATAAATTTACCTATTATATTTCTTCTTATCCTTTTATTCTTTGTCAAAATACATACACTTCACGTGTCATTTTTCTAAGAAAGTTAAGATTATATTTATATTTATTTGTATAAGAATAAAAAATTTATATGTAATGAACCAAGTCGCACCACCAACAATCATTTATTTTACATTTATCTGAGTCAACATAGTGGTATTTAAATATTTTTATCACTTCGAAAATCCAACAAACATGGGGTGAGTATTTGAAAAGATATCCACTAAACTTTTGGATCTCTTAGTGGATCGAAAGTATAACACATAATGGAACTCACTTTCATCAAGTATTCATTCATTTTCAACTCATTTTAAATGCTTTAAGGCGACTTCCAACATAAAGGGTTCTTCCATCACAACAAAATTCATCACATCAATAGTGATACATTCATCTAATCAAAACATAAACATAATTCGTTTCTACAACCTGTCAAATGTGGGTAGTTATAAAAAAAAAAAATAACTCATGTATCCGAAAAAATGGCTAATGCTTATAGTTGTTTGAAAAATATTATAAATAATAGAAAACACGATGTAAATCAAGTCTATGATTCAATCAATTAAGTTTATCGAGTTATTTATTGATTTCTTTATATTTTTTCTTTAAGTTTTCAGTTATTTTACTGATCTCCTTTACCACAATTTCATAGGAGTAGTATAGTATAAAAAAATTATGTTTTTAGTCATTGTAATTTTTTTTAATTTTAGTCCATACAAGTTAATATATTTTTTAGTCTTTTTGTAAAAAAATTGTTTTAGTCCACGTAAGAATCACGCATTATTTTTCATTTCTGGTAAAGGACAAGAGAAAACCAAGTTGAATAGTAATGATGTATGTTGCATAGTTTATTCAATTATGCTTGCCAAGCTTTTCCCCTCAGAAATCTAATTTAATATACAATATGAATAATTCACCATTTCCATATGTCGGCGCAAACATCGCCATTGGTTGTGCATTACTTATTATTAATTTTCATGATCTAGTTTGTTCTCACCCGTCCACTAAAATAAACATCATAGATTCATAGCACACTAAGCCTTACTTTTCTAAGCTATTTGCTATTTGTTATTAATTGTGACCTTGTGATTGTGGGTTAGCCTCCGTGGCCAATACAACGTATTTTAAATGTATAAAATACGGCAAAAGGCCATTGATAGTAAAATGTGGAATGCCTAAAATCTGACACATGTTGCCGACCCTTTGATGTGTTAACTCAACTCAAACAATAAGTCAGAATAAATTAATAAACTTGAGAGACAGAAGGTTAGTGTAGAGATTTTTGTCAAAACACAAATGATGTAAATTAAAAAAGGCCACAGATATAGTTGGTAGTTGGACGCCACTTAATAAGAGTTCATTCTTCTTCTACACCACCCTTTCCGGGGACTTCCATATTTCGCCCCCAATTTCGGTTCTCCCTTGTTTCAAAACTTCATCAATTAATAACAGTCACAGGGCCGGCCCTGGGGCAGGGCAAGCGGGGCACCTGCCCAGGGCCCAAAATTTTTTCACCGATAGATAGCTTAAGTAAAAAAAAATTTAAAAAATAAAATAAAAACAAAACCTGTATTAGGAGTTCATTTTGTGTGATAGGGGCCCATTTTTTTCATCCCTTAGTTTTAATATTATTTGTATTTCCAAAAATTTGTATGTTAGGGGCCCATTTTTTCCATCCCTTAGTTTTAATATTATTTGTATTTCAAAAAAATTGTGTGTTAGGGATCCATTTTTTTCACTTCGCCCTGGGCCAAAGAATTTTCAGGACCGGTATGAAACCCACTCACCAAATACAACTAAATATCCTTCAAAAATAAAAATTACAACTGAATAACTCGTTTTGATACAAGATTATAAGTCCTTTTAAGAGTTTCTTTATTGAAAAAATCTTTATATTTTTATTAGAAAAACTCTAAAAACACTTATGACTGTATCCAAACAAGTCTAATTCTTTATGTTTGCACATTCAAGATTGTGAGGCAATGTATCCTTTCAACTCTTTATGCTGTCAGTTGGGCACCTCGCTATGCATGTATCCAATCCTTAACTGGTAAGTAATCTTAACTGCCTACGATGCATGCGTCGGGATATCAGAGCAACAAATAAATCAAATGTGATAAACCCTTACGAGAACATTGGATGGTGAGTTACAATATACCCTATATAAAACATAACACTTAGCCTAAAAGAAGAAATTACACTTTACTCTTGGACTATGTCTTCTTACCCTAAGACAATATCTAACTACAAGAATAATATATATATATATATATATATATATATATATCCTTATTTCTGAGTTAGTTTTTTCACTATTTTTTTATATTTTGCTAGAAAATTTTAAGTTAGCAATGATAGTTATGAGAGACAAAAACATTTTATTTGTCTAATAAAAATCACCTAAGCATGTCAGTGTTGATAATGTGGTGTAGTATTCATCAGTGTTTTACTTATTTATCAAAAAGCTTATAAAATGAAAAAATAATATATAAAATAATATCAAAGAAATATAATGTTTTACTTTTATAGCACTAAAAATAAAAATAAAATTAAATTAAAATATTAAGAAAGTTTAACTTAATTAATTGAATAACATACACGAATTACTCCAAAACCTTTAGTACCTGACTTATATTCTTATGGATGAAAATTAAAACATTCAAATAATGAACAAAAAATTTAAATCAAATATATCACAATATTGAATCTAAGTTTATCAACACACAACAATGTCTATTAACAATAAGCTTAAATCCCTATAGTTTTATGATTGACAATTTTAGTCGACAAAAAATATTATTGCACATATGGTTCTCATATTTCCAAAATTTAGCAATTTTGATCCACATATAAATTTTTAAAGGAAATTATTTAAGTAACACATTAGTGATGTGACAGTGTAATATATGTAATTATGCGACATTAAGAGTGTGTTGACATTGCATATTAGTATTTTTCTTTTTACAACACACTATTAGTATCACGTCAGCATATGTTAGACATCCACATCATCTACCATGTCATTTTGTTAGTGTCACTTTATTATTCGGTTACAAATTGATGACATGCTAAATGCTAAGGTGAACCATAATTGCTAAATTTTGAAAATGAGGAACCAAATTTACAATAATATTTTTTAGGAACCAAAATTACAAACATAAAACTATAGGAACCAAAAGTTTTTTTAAACCTTTATGTCATAAAAAGAAAATGGAAATATTTTCTATTAGTTTTTTTTATTTCTTTTAAAAATAAAAAACGTTGTATAAAATATTTTTAATTGACACGTTAATTAATTTGACTAGTTTTAAACCATTTTTTAAAATATATTTTTCCTGTATGATTTATTTAGATTCAACAATAGATTTGTTCACTAGTTTTTCCTTCAAGCCACTAATTCTAGCCTCAGAACTAAGGATGAGATTAGTAGGTTAGGTCGCCGACAAAAGTCTATAACTTGTCCTATTTAAAAGTTTAGCCTGATATTTTTGATGAAAAGGTTAGACTTAGGTTTTTAAAAAAACTTTTTTAGTTAAATATAGGTCTGAGCTTATAAAAAACTATTAAACTTGTAGATCGGTTTCTTTATTCATTTAATTATAAAAAATTAATATACATATTATATTTTTATAATTTAATAAGTTACTAATCTCATATCCAAAGTAAATATTTGAGATAAAAATAAAAATATTATTAAAATAAATTTTATTATCATAACTTATTAAGTTTGTCTCATAACTCAAAACTCGTAAGTCAATAACATTAGTAATTTTATTACATTTGTTTTGTTTCTCAATTCTACTGGTACTTCTTAATGTGACTATTTCTTTTAGAGTAAATTATACTCGTACTCCTTATATTTTTCTCAAATTGGATCTGATACTCCTATCTTTTTATATATTACTTTTACATCATTCTGTTAACTAACGTCAATTGAAATATCTGAGCAGACGAAATTGTCCATTAGAGTAAATTACATTCACACTCCTGTATTCAAATTGCACTCGATACCCCTCTATTTTTATACATTACTTTTACGCAACAACACTAGTGTTCAGGGGACCAGACGAGCCAGTGATGTGGTCAACGCTACGGTGGGGGATGAAGAGGTGGTGGAGGTGGATATGGTGGCGGCAGCGACAACTACAATGGTGATGGTGGCTACGGTAGTGGTTGCTCAAGCGGGAGTAGGTGCGCCCAAATGTCGTGTTGGTGGGCAAGGACAACAATGAAGAGAAAGATATGATGTTGAAGTGGGAGAGGTGATGAGGACCAAGAAAAATGAGTGAAGAGTCTAGATTGCTCCAATATTTTGAATATAACTTGAGTTCTAGATGTTCGTTTTAGGCATTCTTTGATGCATTTGAAAGCTCTAAAGATTTTCTACAAGTTGTATTTCTAGTCTCAAATCCTAATTCTGCATCTATGATATGAAAATTGGACATGAAGTTCAACACGAATTAGACTTTTTTTAGTATAATTTTGAATAAGAAATATGTGACTGAAGTCCCACATTGAAAAGAAAGATGAGATAGACACAACTTATTAGTTATAAATAATCATTCATTTGTCTTATGTACTCACCTTTAAATTGAATAAAAACTTTGCACTTTTAAAAGTGTTTGAGAGGAAGTTCCTCTTGGGTTCTTAATTGGACCAAACATTGATTCTTATCAAATGTTTCTATAATATTTGTGGTGAATCCTCACAGGATTTATCAAATGTTTCTATAATATTAGCTGCACTTTTTTTTCATATTATCTTTATTTTTTTTTTCTCTTCGTCAAACACTTGCCTTGCACCTTTTTCTTTTGTTATAACAAGTCTTTTAGAGGATGATCTGTAAAACAATGAACCCTTGTATTGATTCATATCAAGAGGGTGGAAGAGGAGGAGGAGAAGGAGGTGGTGGTTGTAAGTGAAGAGGGGTTATTGAAGAAAATGAAAGTTTATAAAACCCAAGATGTAATTTTGAGGAAGAAGTGAGAGCATTTTAGATATAAATTTTTATTAAAAGTTATGTGACCAACATGTGCTTATTTCTGTTAAATTATTAAATAGTGTTTGGGATGAAGGGAGTTTGGGTGTAATGTGAGTTAAAAAATTAAGAGTTTTTTGTAGGGTGCAAAAAAGGGAGAAATCAAGTGTAATTTATAAAAAAGATACTGAATATACAAATGTAATTTATTATTTCTTTTATGTTTATTGTTACATATGACAAAATAATGTTTATATATCGAGTGCATGTTTACTAATATAAAAGCCAATAATTTCCTTAGAAAGATACAACAATCGGCATATTTATTGCAAAAGGATTTAATGTTGTTAATATTGATTCACAGCTGATTATGCAATTTAGCTTCAATGCAAAATGAGTTTAGATGTTGTTTGAACAATATTTTTAAAATAGCATCGGTTATTGAATTGATCAATGCACTGATTTCAGGTTCATTTATTCAACCACAATTGAGTCGTAATTGAACTAGTTTTAAGAAAATAATATTAATAATTAAGCAATACATTAAATAGTATTAAATAAATATAATATCATAATCTTATAACACTAAAAATTAAAATAAGATGTCATTTCTTATATTCTTAACATTTAAAGTACACATAAAAATCTAAATAAAAAATATCATAATGCTTAAATTTAAATTTTAGTAAAATACAACATTATTTATTAAGAATAAAAAATTATATTTAGATTTAAAATAATAAATTATATGACGTAAAATTACAAGAAATAAAAAATAAAAAACTGTAAATAATATAAATGAGTAAATTATATACATGTTTTAGAAGAAAAATTAATTGGTAAAATAATTTATACTCTTATTAAATATGTATTATATTTATCTTTAAAATATTTTATATTAAAATTAAAAATAAACAATTTTTTTAAAAAACAATACCGGTTTACAGTACCAGTTCTTGATTGATTTTGACCGATTTTATACTAATTTGATCGGTTTCCACCAATTCTAAAATCTTTTAATTTTTCAAAGTCTTTGAACCGGTTACCCAACGGATTTTCGGTTCAACCGATCAGACTAATTTTAACAAGCTTATGTTTGACTTTGTGCGATTTTGTTTGTGACAATGACAAATGGCAAAGTCTCATGCCTAGTAAAATATAGAAATTTAAGATTTGAATATGAGTCTCTGTTCTCCAATACTGTGACCTCTGTTTGACATATTTAAAATTAGGCCCGTTTACCCTTTTAACTTGTTGGCTAGTTAAATATTTTGTCTGTTTGATATATTTAAAATTTGACTAATAGGTTTTTAAATTAACTAATAAGTCTTTTAAAAATGTCAGACCAAAGTCTAAAAAACGCCTCTGATAAATTAATAGACTAGACCCTTACTCAGAATCAGAACCCAGGTGAATTTGAACCAAACAAACGGCAAACAGCCGAACACCCATCTGAGGGCAGAGATGACTTGCTATATAGTTGCCACATGCATAGGCTGATAGGCATTAACAAATAGGTAAAGAAAACAATTTAATTATAATTTGAACTGAGAAAGTTTACATCACAAAACATTATTGCGCACTCGAATTATTTCTGTTGAACCGTGCATATAGGAGGAAAAAGAAACTTACCCCCGAAACAGTGAAAAAGAGTAGACCAAAAGAATGACATACACCAAAGGGATCAAAACACGAAGATTTAACCCAGTGCGGCTTCTTTAAATTTTATAATGCAATCCAATGCTTTTTTGAAACATTTTCTTCGAGTGCAATACTGAACCGACAGTATCCAGGAATTCCAGTCCACGAACCACTATTGATGCATAATCCAGTGGCTTTGAGAATGACAGTCCTAATATTAGAGTCATCGAGCTTTATTTCCTCAGTGGCACTTCCGTGGCTTCCTTCACCTTCGGGTGAAATTTTCAGCTTAATAGTCTTGTTGAGATAGGCAGAGGGCTTGGCCACAACAGACACACCCGCACACGATTCAAGCACGTCCCACCCACTTTTCTCAAGAACCTAGGGTAATAACCGCCAAAAAATTATTTAGTATTCTTTTATGAAAAGGATTAGAAAAAAAAATTCAACCATAAATAAATAAATCAACTAAAAGAAAATTCAAACAATTCTTTTTAGCTGTCAGAAATTACCTCTTTCAAGCACTTGGACCTAGTTTTCAATATCTGTGTGTATTCAACAATAGCATCTGATAGGTTTGATGGTTTCTGCTATTTAAGTTCCAGCAATTTCATTGTAGCATATCTAACAGTAGTATGAGGTTTAGAATAAGAAAGCCAAATCTGAGAACACCATTGAGCATCTTAAGAGACAGTCCTCCAAGAAGAGTCATACAGAACGATGGCTTGATTGAAGAATTCAACTTAGACAAACACCCCTCTATATCCCAGCCACCCCAGCCTTCACAGTCAAATTCCAAACCAGAGGATGCAGTATCAATTATAACTCTTGCACCAAATCTAGCACAAGTGCTTAAAATTTCTACCATCTCACTGTTGCTATAAATTAAACCAGTTGGATTGACTGTAGGACCAGAAATATACACCCATGGCTTTTTCACAGTCCCAAGAACTCCAGCGAGTGTCTTTTCCGTGAACTTAAAACCTACATTGACATTGGTAGGTACTGTCACTATGTCAGCTTTCAAAAATCTGGCAGACGAAACATAGTTCCCATTTGATCCGGCTGGAAAACAGAGGGTGCCACCTTCTTTGATGCAGCAGAGGACAAGCTTGTTGAAAAGAGCTTTTGAATTGTCAGCATATATAAATTCGGTGCTGCTATCTGTTGGAAAACCATAGTTACTCTTGACAAATCCTTTGATGCTTGCTGTGACATCAGTTTCAGATTCAGACATATTTTGTCTGGCAAAACTTTCAAAAATAGCTGCCTTAACAGGAGATGGAACAGGCAAGAAGATTTGATCAACGTCTATGTGGATTAGGGACTCATTCTCTACCCCATCAATAGATAACTCAGCATTACTAAGGACAGATGAGGCTGATCTAGCAAATCCTATCATATCAACTGATTTGACATTTGCACAGTTTCTCTGAAGGACAGGAGTTAACATTGAAGTACGAGAAAACTTAATATGGGAATAAACTAATTTATGAACAACTGAAAACTACATATTCATAAATATATAGAAGAGATATCTTAGCATTGACGTTCACTGCATACTCCCCTTATAAGCAACAACAAGGAACTTGCAAATAATAGCTATCAAAACACAAAGAACTAGAAAGTTTAAGGAGGCATATTCTGCTTTCAGATGTCAATCTTACACATTGCTTCGACCCAATAATCAAGGCAAATAACTTGGCAGATCAATATCAATTTTGGAAGATTCATTAGCAATGCATCAACCTAGATCATGTATGTTGCAGATAATTTTTTCTTAACTATCCTAGAAATTTCTAATTTCTTTGAACCTGGGTTGTCCTTTTCTCCTATTTAAGCAGACATTAGCAGTTAACAGTCTGTTTGGTCCTCCATTAGCTAAATTCAGACCCTAATGTCCATAGCAATTGGTGAAAAATCTAGCTAGTCCATGAAAGACTCCGAAACAATTTCTAGTATGAATTTGGGAAGAGGCAATGGAACAGCAAATGGAGAAATTCTCTGGTATAATTAGGTTCCTAAGTCAAGCTTTTGTACATATGTTTTCTACAAAATCCTTTTGTGGTCCAAATATATTCAGAGCACCACAATGAAGGAACCAATAAACACCAGGAACAATTTTACTTGATAAAAGCAACTTCAATTTTTAAGCTTAGAGGAAAATAAAAAGAAGAGACGGACCTTGGAAGGAGCATGCCGGCCGGGAAGCTGAAAAGCAAGAAGCTCATGAAAAATACAGCCATAATAGTACTGACTAATTAATGCAGTATTGTCTTCTAGTAATTCAACAGTTTTGGACAAGGCGTTAAAGAGGGATTCTTCTTCCGAAATGACAAAAGCTACTTCTAAATCTGGATAAACCTGTAAAACATGCATGTCGGTGCTATCAATAAGAAATTGTCAATATCAAGCCAAAACACAAGTCTACCATAAGGACTAAGTAAGCCAAGAAGTTAACAGGGATTAGGGTATATTACCTTATTCTTTACCAGTCCACATATAATTGCTGCATGAGAGGGCAGACAAGTTTCTGAAAGATACTTCAAGACCCCATTCGATCCAGGAAGGCTGGATAGCTCGAAGTGATCTGATATGTCCAATAAAAGACGAGATCCAATGTCTCGTCTTGTATCTAAAAGGTGCACAAAAGCTGAGCTAGTAACAGCCTCAAAATGAGTAATCCCAGTCACCACCACTTTAGGATTCAATTTCTTTATTAGTTCTACCATTAAGTCTGATTGCCGAGGGGCTTCAATTACCATCATTGCATCATCTAAAGAGTCTATAGTTCCTACGCTCTACTAGAAAGATTAAAATTTGTTATGAAAAATGCAATAATCAAACCAAATTGTTATCAACACAGTACACGGAAACAAAACATTTGTCAGTTTTTAAATGTAAGAAATCCTCGAGGTTTTAGAAGTTAGAACCACATACTACTATGGGTAAAATTAATTCATGTCATTTGATAAAACATCTAATTCCATGAGAAGCACTCATAATAGCAACCAATAGTTGAGTGCTTAAAATATTTGACAAAACAATACATTTGGTATTTACAACTTCATATTAACAAACAAATACCAGCTAACTTTCTGGTGATGATGATCCTCAGCAAGGTCATCTCTTTTTCACCCATCGATAAATATTGGCATATGTGATGTGTGGTGTTCAGAATTGCCTTATTCTGAGAGAACTTAAAGGTTTAGAGTAAGTACAGGTCAATTAGAGACAGTTTACATTCATTTTACAAAATTCAAGGACAACTGGATTTCATGTCTGTCAACACCACGTCACAGTTTTAAAGTCACACACCAAGTAAAGGAAGTGCATGTGTGGAAGAAAGGGAAATAACATCAAGTAATAAATCTGAAAACAACGAATCCTACTCTACTTCAAAAAAGTGAATAATGATGTGCAACAACTCAATCGTTCAGTTAATAAAAAGAACTTCCCGGAAGTTATAGTTATATTATGTCATCACCTAAAATTGCTTTCAAATGACAGCAAGTTAATTTATTCTAATTTGGACGAAAAATAGATATTTAAAGCTTCTGCTGGCAGAAGTCAGAATTATAATTTACATTTTACAATACATGTTTCTAGGTGGTCTTTCTGTCAATCAGGGCTAAACGGAACGATGGTACAATTTGGATCTCTATGTGGATACAAGGACTACATTGCCTATGCAAATATATTTCCCCTCCCCCAAGAGCATCTTTAAGAAGTTATTCTCACCAGCAAAATTTTTACATAAAAGTCAAATATGCATGCGGTTGCATTTCTTTGTAAAATATGTTCCTCAACGACAGAACTTTTTTCTAGAAATGATTATTGCTTTAGAAAATTATTTACAGCAAGGACAACTGTTCACATAATTGCATTTCTTCAACAGATTGGGAAAATAATACAGACGCAACAAAATATTAATGAAGTTCAAAAAAGACCAAGGCATGCCTATTCCATACCTCAAGTGCTGAAGATGATAACCACTGCCTAGGTAAGTGTCAAGTCAGATGTTCATCAACAACTGCAAGGCGAGGTGAAAACAAGTGAAGAGCATTTTCAATTGCTGCAGCCCTTGAAGGAAAAATGACAACATTCTAGCACAAGATTGCAAAAGATGAAGTCAATATTGTAATACATTATACGGACCAAACAAATATACTATAGGACATGTAGTTCCCAAAATTTACTAGCTCAAGTAGAATGGTTCACACATAACATGTCATCAGCAAAACTGAACAACTTAAGGAGAGCACTATATATTACTTTTTATTGTCTATAAAATATTAGGACTTAAGCAAGAGAGGAGAGCCGAGAGCGAGCCCTAACATAACAGTAAAGTTGTGTCTTGGTGACTTGTTGATCATGGGTTCGAATTCGGAAACAACTTCTTTGCATATGCAAGGGTAAGACTGCGTACAATATCCCTCCCCTTTACCTTCGCATAGTGAGAAAGCCTTTGGGCAATGGAGTACGTAGTTTTTTTTTTTTTTCAAGCACGAGAGGAGAGCCCAACCCAAAAGACTAGCTCATTAGGTGGAAGAGCCTCATGGATTAATTATCACATCAAGTCTTTTATTCTACTTAATTTAATTTAGGACTCTTAACATTGTCACCCCCTTTAAGAACCAACATCCACACGGCTGGTAGCCTTTTGCCCTTTGATGGCTTCACTCACCTATTAGTATTCAGTTTACTCCTTAATCCAACCAATAGGTAGCCCTTTCTGTGGCTCAACTCTCGAGAACACAAATTGTTAGGAGTTAAGCACTAGAGGAGAGTCCAACCCAAAAGACTAGTTCATTAGGTGGGACAGCCTCATGGCTTAAGTACCACATCAAGTCTTTTATTCTACTCAATGTGGGACTCCTTACATAAAACATTAATAATCACAACAGGTACAAACATAAATCCCATTGCATGTTTCGCATTTACATCCAATAATAGAAAAAATTTCGAACTGAAACACATGGCCTTAAACTATGTAAGAAAGGAATTTACTGTGTTGTGCGTTCTCTACCACACACAATGCCTTTATTTATAATTATAATTGATACATAAATAAGGAAACCTAATAATGACTAATTATAAGGAAATCCGTAATTTCAACTATACAATCGATCATATTAAATACGTATATTTCACACTCCCCCTCAAGCTGGAGCCTATATGTCATAGAAACCAAGCTTGTTACAAATATCGTCAAAACGAGAACCCTTGAGGGATTTTGTGAGCATGTCTACCAATTGATCTTTGGAGCTGACAAAATCAATGGCAATTTCTCCTGATAGTACATTCTAACGCACAAAGTGACAATCAATCTCTATGTGTTTAGTTCACTCATGAAAGACCGTGCTTGAAGCAATGTTGAGAGCAGCTTCATTCTCACATAATATTTTGGTATTCTAAATGTCTCCAAATTTATCTGTTGGAGAAGTTGCCTAAGCCATGTGATCTCGCATGCAGCTGCTGCCATGACATGATACTCAGCTTCAGCATTGGATCTTGCAACGGTTTTCAACTTCTTGCTCCTCCATGAGATCAAGTTCCCTCCAATAAGGACACAATATCCAGAAGTAGATCTCCTGTCTAATGGTGATCCTGCCCAATCAGCATCAAAGTAACAAACAAATTTGTCATCGCCTTTGTCTTCATATAGCAATCCACGACCTTCAGCATTCTTGATATATCGAAGTATGCGCATTGCAGCATTCCAATGACTATCAGTCGAGTCTTTCAGAAACTGACTAAGCACACCTACAACAAAAGTGATGTCTGGTCTAGTGATAGTGAGATAATTAAGTATACCTACCAAACTGCAATATCTTCCGGGGTCTTCCAATGGCTCCCCCTATCTCGAGAGAAGCTTCACATTAGGATCCATAGGAGTATCACTAGGACGACAATCAAGCATACCGATCTTGGTTAAGATATCAAAAGGATACTTCTGTTGGGAAATGACAATGCTAGAGGAGGATTGGGCAACTTCAATCCCTAGGAATTTGATTCATCAATAAAGAGGAAGAAGCACAACGAAAATAGAGTGACGAATGTTGGCTGTGAAGACAGTTTTCTTGATAAACCAATAACAGATTTGATCAAGAAGGAAGTCGAAGTTGGTGATACAACCAAGCCTTATTGTTTTCAAGATTCAGATTTCCATAAAAAAATTGTTATGATGAAACATAAATTGTTCATGAAGGTGGTTGGAACATCGATGGTGTTGGAATCGTGGAATGTCAACTTGTTGGTTGAGCCTTTAGCATTAAATTTTGTTGTGTCTATGGATGACAACTCAACAATGGAGCCAAGGCAGAAGGGAGGTACAAAGACATTCATCATGATTCAAGTTATACAGAGTCCAAGCTCATCCCCACTACCATTGAAGCTGCTAGACTTGAGTTTGCATGAAGTGGCCAACAGGTTCACAGTTGATTTCCCATGGAGGGACACCAAAGAGGCTCATCCTATTAGTGTAAATGATTTAGTTTTGAAGGATGAGAAAGAGAAAGGGGAAATTTTGGAATTCTACCAAGTATGTCCAACTTTTGTCAATAGAATTGATAGGCAGATTATTTGGCATTAATTGTGCAGATTTGTTGGCCCTTTAAATCAGCATATCTTGCATGATTCTATAGCTGTAATTGTGTAATTATATCCTTAATTAGTTGGCCTAGCTGTAGTTACCATTTATAGCTTTTTAGCAAACTTTAAGGCTAGAAATTAGATTGTATCATATGATTTAAAAGGAGAATTCTGCAAAGGAGAATAGACACTTTTGATCCCAATTTCTCTGAGTTTAACATGGTACCAGTCTAGGTTTCAATCCCAACCTAGTTTTTTTTTTCTTCTTCGTCGTGCTCCTAGTCTCTGAGTTCCCATCGCGGTACTGTTCCAGTTGTACTGTTCACGTGGTACTATTCCAGTCATACTGTTCACATCGCGGTACTGTTCACGATTTCTCCAATTTCTTGTTTTTTCTCAGCATCATGACTACTGAAAAATATGATGTCCTCTTTGTTCGTCTTAATGGAAAGAACTACTCCACCTGGGCATTCCAGCTCTCAATCTTTGTCAAAGGCAAAGAGCTTTGGGGTCATGTTGATGGAACTGATTTTGCTCCTGACAAAACTACACACAAGGAGACACATGCCAAATGGGAGGTCAAAGACGCACAGGTCATGACTTGGATCATAGGCTCTGTTGAGCCTAATATCGTCCTCAATCTCGAACCGTTCACCACAACAACAAAGATGTGGGACTACCTGAAAAAAATTTATAACCAGAACAATACTGCTCGTAGGTTCCAGCTTGAACATGAAATTGCCATTTTTCAACAGGATAGTCTCTCGATTCCTGAATTTTATTCTCATTTCATGAATCTTTGGTCTAAAAATACTAACATTGTCTATAAAGATTTGTCAACTGAAGCACAAATTGCAGTCCAAAACATTCATGACACCACAAAATGAGATCAATTTCTTATGAAATTGAGATCAGATTTTGAGGGCATTCGGACCAACCTAATGAACAAGGCTACTGTCCCCTCCTTGGATGAATGCCTAAATGAACTGCTTCGTGAAGAACGTATCCTCACTCAGACAAACATGGAACAACAAAAATCTGCCTCCCTTCCTGTGGCGTATGCAGTACAAAGTAGACCTCGAGGTCGAGACATGAGTATTGTCCAATGTTTTTGCTGCAAAGGCCATGGATATTTTGCTTCCCACTATCCTAAAAAGTTCTGCAATTACTGCAAAAAAGAATGTCACATCATAAAAGAATGTCAAATCAGACCACCACAGAGAAATGCAACAGCCTTCACTGCCACTGTTGGCTCTTCTACTACTCCTGTTTTTGTGGATCAGAATACATCTGCTTCTGTGCCAAATTTAACCTTGAAATGGTTCAACAAATAATTGTTTCAACATTTTCTGCTTTGGGACTTTCAGGTAAAGCTTTTTTACCCAACTCTCCTGGTATTTTGACTCTAGCGCATCCAATCATATGACCAACAATGTTCCTGCCCTTACCAATGTTACAAATTACTCTAGTAATTTGCAAATACACACTGCAGATGGAAACAATTTACCTATCACAGCAATTGGTGATATTTCCTCATCTCTTACAAATGTTAATGTTTCCCCTAATCTCACCAGTAACCTTATTTCAGTTGGCCAATTAGTTGACAATGATTGCAGAGTTGAATTCTCAAAATTTGGTTGTCTTGTGCAAGATCAACACTCAAGGAAGATGATCGCGAAGAGGCCTAAAGTTGGACGCTTTTTCCTCTTTATTCATCATCGTCACCATGTTCTTTTCTGCCTTTTATTTCTTGTAATTCTGCAACTGTTAATTTTCAATTATGGCATAAGCGTCTTGGTCACCCAAATCCCAATGTACTTCATGACTTGATGAAATCTGGATTTCTTGGCAATAAACATTCCCCATCTTTTAGTGCTGTTCAATTTGATTGCAATTCTTGTAAACTTGGTAAAAGTAAAATTCTACCATTTCCAGTTCATCAATCAAATGTAAATCAGCCTTTTGACATAATTCACAGTGATTTATGGGGAATCTCACCTGTAATATCTCATGCACATTACAAGTATTTTATCACTTTTATTGACGATTATAGTCGTTTCACATGGGTCTATTTTTTGCGATCTAAAGCTAAAGCTTTCTTTACATTCAAATTTTTTCATGCTTATGTTCAAACTCAGTTTTCATCAAAACTTAAAACTCTGCGTTCAAAAATTAAAATTAAAACAATGGGGGGGAATACACATCTCATTTGTTTCAAGAATCTTGCAGGAAAATGGTATATTATCTCAAAGGTCGTGTCCTTCCACACCCTTACAAAATGGGGTAGCTAAAAGAAAAAACCGCCATCTTGATGTTGTTCGTACCTTAATGTTGGACTCCTTTGTGCCCTCTCGTTTTTGGTGTGAAGCTCTTTCAACTACTGTCCACCTTATTAATCGGCTGTCTTCTCAAGCCTTAAACAATGATTCCCCCAAGACAGCGCTTCCCACCAAATAGGTCGAATTTTATCACAACTAAAGAATAAATGTGCAGCATCCTCCTCAAGCCTCCTACAAAAAGGACATATAAAATCATCTAGTGCTACATTTCTTCTCCTCAAGTTCAGCTTTGTAGGCAACCTGTCCCTAATAAGTCTCCATGCGAAACATAAAGCTTTAGGAGGGGCTTTTAACTTCCATAACAGCTTGTACACTTCACAAAAGTTCAGAGACGTCCAGTCCTCATTGATGAATTTATAGGCGCTCCCCACAGTGTATACTCCACTCGAATCAGCCCCCCACTACCAAACATCTTGTTGCTGTAGGCATATCACCGTCCCTTGTATATCTTCTAAAAACTCGACAGCTGCAGCAACCTCCCCTTCCATGAAGAATCTTCTCCACTGAAACTACCATTCCCATCCTTGAGAAGTTTGTGACCCTAGCTGCTGGATGAACTGTTGTTGTTGATCCAAGATCAAGTACAATCTTGGGTATTTATCCTTTAGTGACAGCCCCTCATTCTTCCATGCATCCTCCCAAAATAGAGTCTTTGACCCACAGCCCACCTTCCAATCAAGACCTCTGCTAATCCCACGTCCTTCCACATTTGGATTACAAACAGAACCGAGATCCCTCCACCAAATGGATTCACCCCCACCTCTTCTAGTGACTCCCAAGTTCCTCCAACCTCCATATTTTGAATCCAGCACATTCACCCATAACTCATCCTGATGATGGAACATGTTCCATAGCCATTTTCCAAGTAAAGCGTGGTTAAATGTAGAAATGTCCTTAATGCCTAGACCCCCACACTCCTTGGGTTGACAAATCATATCCCAACTAACCCAAGCTATTTTCTTCTGGTCTTGGCTATCACCCCACAAAAACCTTCTTTGAACTCTAATCAAGCTTTCTGCCACCTTTTTCGGGACCTTGAAGAAAGACAAAGGGAAAATGGGGATTGCATTGAGGACAGACTTAATCAAGGTGACCCTCCCCCCAAAAGAGAAATACTTCTTTTTCCAAGTAGCTAGTTTTCTCTCACACTTCTTGATCAAAGGATCCCACATAACAGCCCGCCTTGGGTTCGCCCCTATAGAAATACCCAGGTACAGAAAAGGGATGTCCAATGCTCTACAATTTAAATAACAAGCAGCATTTTCTGCCCACTGTTCATTCATGCCAAACACCCCAAACCTGCTCTTAGCGAAGTTTATTTTTAACCCCGATGCCAATTCAAAACCTCTCAACATGGCCTTGATAGACTTGACATTTTTCTCTGTGGCTGTCCCAAAAAATATAGTGTCATCTGCATATTGTAGGAGGCTAATATCAACCAATTTTTTTCCCACCTTATACCCCACAAACTGATCCTTCTTTTGGGCTTCTCTCATCAATCCTGTGAGGCCTTCAGCAACAATGTTGAAGAGAAGTCGGGCTAGGGGATCTCCTTGTCTAAGTCCACGTTGTGGAATGAACTCCTCAGTTGGACTCCCATTGACTAACAGAGAAACAGTGGCAGATTTTAGGCAGCCATTGATCCATGTAATCCATTTAGAACCAAAGCCCAACCTTTTCATCATATAGAACAAAAACTCCCAGCTCACTGAGTCATAAGCCTTTTCAAAATCTACTTTGAACACGAGACAGATGTTCTTCTTCCTCTTTGCCTCATCCACTACCTCATTTGCTATGAGCACACTATGTAGCAAATGTCTTCCTTCAATAAAAGCTGATTGGTGGTGATCAATAATGAAAGGCAAAACCTTTTTCAGCCTAGAAGACAGAACTTTAGCCACTATTTTGTATATACAGCCCAATAGGGAGATGGGCCTGTAATCATTCAAACACTGGGGATCATGGCTTTTGGGAATCAGCACTATAAAAGAAGCATTTCCACCCTTAGGGATAACCCCATTGACAAAAAATTCATCGAAAAAATGGAGGAAATCAGCTTTAAAAACATCCCAAAATTCTTTGATGAATTTAAAATTGAAACCGTCGGGTCCAGGGCTCTTCTCGCTACCACAAGCCCAAACTGCCGCCTTCACCTCAGCTTCATCAAATCGAGCCAACAAAATATCATTATGCTGCTGTTCCAGTAGAATAAAAGTGACTCCATCTAGATTTGGTCTCTCCCTGACAGAAGCTTCAAACCTCCTCTTAAAAAAGGATCGAGTTTCCTCTTTGACTTTAAAAGGATCCTCACACTAGCACCCATCGACCATCACACCAGACAATAATTTATTATTACACTTCCAGTTAGCTGTCACATGGAAATACCTGGAATTACAATCGCCTTCTTTGATCCATTTCGTTCTTGCTTTCTATCTTAGAATTGACACATGCGACTGGGCAGCGAACCATAATTCCTCTTGTAATTGTTTTCTCATCACTATTTCTTCATTAGACATCTGTCTATCATCCCCATCTTTTTCAATTCTATTTAGCTCCATCTCAACAGACTTCACCTTCTTTTGGGAATCCCCAAATTGTGAGATATTCCAGGCTTTCAACTTCAGTTTCAGACGCTTAAATTTTTCTTTGAGAACATACCCTCCCCAGCCATGAACAGCAGTTTCATTCCAGCATTCACATACTGTCTTCCTAAAGGATTTATCCTGGAGCCAACAGTCCAATACCCTAAATGGCTTTGGACCCCAGTCTACAAACGAAGATCTCAATAAAACAGGACAATGATCAGAAAAATTCCTGTCCATAATCAGCTGAGTGGTGGATGGCCATTTTGCAATCCAATCAGCAGACACAAGAGCTCTGTCCAACTGCTCTTAGTTGTTCCATTCGGTCTATACCATGTAAATTTATGACCCAGGCATGGCACATCGTCAATTTCCATGTCGTCAATCCAATCGTTGAATTCTTGCACAGACCCAACATCAATGGCTCTTTGGCAGATTCCCATCCTTTCCTGAGGCCTTCTAACGTTGTTGAAATCACCAATAACACACCATAGACCTGCCATATGTGCACGCCTCAACTGCCTGATATCTTCCCAGAAAATCCTTTTATGTGATACCTCACATGGTGAATACATATTCACAATAGTGACTTTAGTATCCTCAACTACCCATTTCCCTTCCAGGTATATGAATCCTCCACCAACCACCTTATTCTCTACTTTGAACACCTTTTCATTCCAAATGCATAATAAGCCACCGGCTCTATTACAAGCTGGTGAAAATTCCCACTGAAAATCAAGATCCCCACAAAGCATGACATAACCTCCTATCAATGCTGCCTTTCTTAGTTTCTTGAAGACAAAGCAAATCCACCCTTTGTTTTGTAACCAGATTTCTAATAGCTGCCCACTTTACCCCCCCTCCCAGCCATCTAGTGTTATATGAAATAATCTTCATATACCACCAGACCTACTTCCCAGCTTCTGGACCTCAAGCATGTCTCTATCCTCCATAGATGATATTTCACTGATCACTTCAGTCTGGTCATTGCAGTTTAGACCCAGCATCTTAGCTAATCCCCATTCACTATGAGCATCTTTTCTCCATTCTCGCTCAGTATAGCTTGTTATAGGGGTATTTTCAAGCTGCTTTTCACCCCACCCAACTAACTCTTTTAGCCCACTACCAGTAGATAGGGACGAAGAGGCACCAGGACAGGTGACGGGCTCTTTTCCTTTATCCACATACTACTGAGGGGTGAGTCCCCCTTGAGAATTCTTAAGGAGATTGGGCTTCAATTCCTTTCTGCACCCTCTGCCTCTAGAGTAGACCTTCCAAGTGGAATTTGGGCCAAGAGAGTTGTGGCCCAATTCACTACTTTTGACTGTATGCTGTATATTGTTGACTGGACCCAAAAAGCTTTCCCCCAGTACCCCAGCATGCGTACATAAAGTTTCCTCACGTGACCCCAGCTTGTGAGCAGATAGACATAAATTTAAATGTGGGTCCTCCCCAATATTTCCCCTTTCCGGTCTGTCCTTCGTCTGCGCATCCACTTCCTCTTCTCTCACCTCCGTCTCCGCAACGTCCTCACCAGTACCATCCTCGATATGTGCGTTACCCACACACTGCTCAGAAGGAAACGGAGACCTTTGCGGGCATGGGTCTCTCTCAGCCATGCCACTAGCTATGCTATTTACCTCATTCCCATACCCGTCGTGAAACCCAGCCTCAAACACCTTTCCCTCCGTCTCTCTCAAAGCCGTATCTGCACCTGCCAAGTTGACTCCTACCGACTGACATGCGGGCAGGTAGTACATACTGCTACCTTTTTGGTGAAAGAGAAAGGCCGTTTGTCAGCTATTGTACAGCTACCATCCACCTCATCTATACTTCGAGGGTCAGAATTGTGACTACCCAGCAATACATTCACTGGGCCTTGCCCCCCGGTTATTACCCGATCTTCCCCACAGGTAACTGTAGAATCTTGCAGGAAGTTCGTTACTAGATATGAAATCATTTATGTGTTTTCAACCAACAACTTAAAGCTCTTGGGATGGTTAATTCATGACATGGTATCATAGCCTCTATTACCATGTGGTCCAAAGTTTGATTCTAGATACCCTAAATAAAAGTTAAATTCCACTACAAGGTTTGGTGAGCATGTACATTGTCCACACTTCAAGCCCAAAGGTTTCTAACATTAGGTGGTGAGTTAGTTATAAAACTATGAATGAACACATCCCTTGAAGAATAGTTTTGATAACAACCAACAAAGAACTCAACATTGTTTTTACCTCAAACATCTTCAGCTCCATCCATTTAGAACTATTGGGAAGAAAACTCAAGTCTCACATCGGCTAGAGATAGTACCGAGATAGAGTATAAAATAGGGGGCAACCTTCACCATACAAGCCGGTTTTGTAGAGTTGAGTTAGGCTCAAACCCACATTCTAAGAAGAACATGTTGTAAGGATATCATGGTACAGACAAAATGGCTTAGATAAAATTGAATTTATTCGCAAGTTTTCAAAAAATTCAATTTTTATTCAGATAAATTGTTTAAAATTAAAGGCTAAATGACCTATTTAGTCCCTTATCTTATTTTTTGGTATAGTTTGGTCCTTTTTCTTTTAAAAAGTACATTTTAGTCCTTTACCTTTTTCATTTGATTCAAAATAATCCTTCCGTCAATCTAAACCTAACATCATATAAACATATTGGTGGCTAAAAACCGCCACAAAATGTAACCTTCTCTCTCCTCTTCTTCTCCCTTCCCTTCTTCTCCCTTTACTCCCTCTCCTAAACAAAAAAAAAATCAATGAAAAGCAAATTATTCAGAGAATCAACAACAATCATAAACCATGACAAATTCAAAGTTACACACTATAATTACAATCGTAGATATGCCCAAGTTGGCGACGTTGAAGTCATGACACAATTTAAGGGGCGTGTAAGCTGTGAAAACGGACCTCGGAATTGCGACCCGTGACCGATCCACGCTCCACACCAAAGATCCGCACTCTGCCATGACAGATATACACTCCACGCCATAGATCTACACTCCGTCGTGACAGATCTATAAAGGACTTTGTGGTCGCTCGTTGACGACTTCGGGAAGATTCCCAATAAGATGCCATCAACGACATTAGCATTCCTCCTCCTACGCCAGGAAGATGTCATCTCGTAATGTTGTAGCCCGTAGCGGACGTCAACTTCCCCACCAGCCCCACCTGGAAAACACCCCTACACGTCGTCACTGAGATGATGATGGTGTTGTTGGACCACCACGCGGATGCCAACGCCCGCACCATGGAGGACGTGACCCCTTTGGACATCCTTAGAACCCTAACCTTAGACTTCCTCTTGAACAATCCCACCCACATTGAACCCTAGACCACATTGAGAAGAAGAGGGGGAAGGGTATAACTGACAAACACATTGTGCCGGCTTTTAGCCGCCAATATTTTAAATTATTAACGGTGTTAGTTTATAATGGACACCAATTTAAAAATATAAAGGATTAATATGAACTTTAGGATCAAAATGAACCAAAAAAATAAGATACGGGACTAAATAGGTTATTTAGCCTAAATTAAATAGCTTTCAAACTTGCGTCTTTATTTATTTAATCCTTGTTATTGAATGCTATGCTTATGTTTCTATTGTTTTATTTGTTAGCTTGGATAGTAAAATGTCTGTGAAATTTGCCAAGTATTATGCGAGTCTCCGAAGGAACAATACTCTTTCTTATCGAATACTACTTGATGACTTGATACACTTGCCAATGAGTCAGCAGATCACAATGAAAGGCATATAACTGTGCACGTACAAGTAGTGTCTGTGGAATTACTTGAGGTATGCATCCAACAATTCTTTCAAGTTGAATGTCTTTTTCCCTGCAATAGGATAGAAGATCAGATTCATGGAACTCTACCCTGTCTAGCAAAGTTTTATTCTCCTCGTCATAGATGAGCTGGCCATTTTCATCTAAAGCATTCAAGTATAAGTTTATCCAGGAAACCTTGACCGCTCTAGGATTGATATCAAGACCATAGACCTGCAGAAATTAGGTGTAGGTGTTGTGGGAGTGTGGCCAGGAAGAGGGGGAATATGTTAGGAGATGAGAAGAGTGATTGGAGGAAACCTTAGATGGCAACCACTTCTCGGCAATGGCAATGGAAATCCATCCATTTCCGCAACCTAACTCGGCAATAGTCCTTTCCTTGAAAATGGAGTCCGGATGTCTATTAATCCCTTCATAAAAAGTGAATGACCAGTCTTCGAGGAGAAAAATGCTTGGAATGATCATCATAGTCAATTTGTTTCTACCGTGATGTCCTACAATGCAATGCAAAGCATTGGCGAGGACAAGCATAGACAATAGGTAAAAGGGAAATACACACCCTCGTATTGACCCAATGAAACATCTTCGATGCGAAAATGGTAGGTTTGAAAGCATTGATCACAGGAGTCCTTGGTGGGAAAACACTTCTGAAGGTGGGAAAGGAAGATCCGAGCGTGAGAACGGGTCTCGGGATTGTCTAGGCGATCCAGCAGGGACCGCAAGGAGGCGTAGGCAGCGTCGCCTGACTTCTTGCACTGCACCAGGAACTCATCCATCGACATCCAACTCATTTTCCTAATTCCTTTTGAGAGTGACTGAAGTAGTGAACGTATGATTGATGAGTTAACACCAAAAGAGAGAGAGAGAGTAATGAACTAAGTTAGTTAGAGGTGGGCGAGGCGAGAAAGCCTTTGACACTGACAGTCAGCATCTCATTCCTACGACCTTTTCTTTTCTGTACCTGTGGCGTATGGCATATATATATATATATATATATATATATATATATATATATATTAAAATAATTCTTACTTTCGGCCAAACCCTGCTTTCGCCATTCCAACAACTTTCTTTTAAAAATATTAATTTATATATTAAAATGATTCTTACTTTTGCCGAAACCCTGCTTTCCCATTCCAACAACTTTCTTTTAAAAACATTAATATATATATATATATATATATATATATATATATATATATATATATGAGAAATCAAATTTTACAACTCTTACATTATTTTATAATTTTAAACTAAATAATATTTTCTTAAATCTCAAAAGTTTGTCTCACATAAATCACATATATAAAATTTTATATTAATTCAAAATCATTTGTTACTTCAATCGATCATGTAGATTAAAATTAGTGTAATGTAAATATTTTAAAATATACTAAAAATATGAATTATTTGATTACTTTTTTGTTATTTTTAATTTTGACAAAATTTAACATAAATAATTTTGTTAATATATAATTATAATTCAATGATTAAATCAATAAAAATTACGTTTATATCAAATTATAAAAATAATATAATAATTATTAAAATTACATTAATAATCCTATATATATATATATATATATATATATATATATATATATATATAAGGCAGTGACCGTGCAAGTTAAAAAAAAAAAATAGTGGCCGAGCATTGGTAAATTTAGATGGAGAAATTTTCTGGATGTAAATGAAAAATTATATCAACAATTTTATTGATTTTTTTATATCATTGAAAAATATCTAAAATTAAATTAAATGTCCGTAATAGAAAATTTATTTATTAATAAGAAATCTATCTATACTATATACATATAAAAATATTTGATTAAAAGAATATTTACACGTGTCATTTTCAAGAATTTTAAACAATAAATTTATCAAACGAAAAGGAATGTTTTATTACACATTATATTCTTTAACTATATATTGAAATAATTTGATTGAAATGTTTTCTTAATTATAACGTGGATTAATCGATTGCAATCAGATTTTATTGTAATAATGATAATTATTACTGTAGCAATTATTGTAATAAATATTAAAATCAATCAGAATATTTATTATACTTATTATATAAATAATATCTTTTGGAAATTCGGAATAAATATTTTTACAATTTTGAATAATAATCTTCCATTGTATCGTTCATCATTCCAAAAGTTTTGCATGTAGACACTGGAAATTAAACGAAAATACTATATATTATATACAAACAAAAATGTTTTAAAAAAGGAAACTTATACGGGACAATCTCTATAACATTTCTCTCAAATTTTAAAGTATATGTTGATTTGAACACAAAATACAAAATTTAAATACAAATTATTTCATGGACAATTATGATATGTAAAATCAAGTAATAAGTTTTTTGTTTTATCTTTAAATCAATAATATTCTAATTAAGTACAATTACACATTTAATTTATGATGATTAGTTATTTCTGATTTTGTTTCATTGAAATTTTTTCTATATTTACCTGTCAACCAATCAAATTGAAAATCTTTCAGTTTATCTTCTACAAAAAAAAATTCTGTCCTCGTGTTTGAGACATTTTTCTCTGATGATGAAAGAAGTAAACAATCAATGGATTGCACTATTCTTCATTTTTTCTTACTTTTGTTTTTTGGTTCAAGTTTTGCGTTAATCTCACACTTTTCTTATTATATTCATAAACCATATTAAAATTTATGTGTTTTTTTTATCCAATTAATATATAAGATATTTAATTATCACAACATAACTAATATTTTTTGTCGGTATATATTAATTTTTTAGTTGTTAGAATGTACCGTACTTGCTTTTGTTTTTGTACCTCTGGATGTATTTTTATTGTGTTGTCTCATCTACATTGCACATCGTCTTAATAATAAAAGGAGGTTGAATTTGATTAGATTCATTCATTTGTGTTTAGTTTGATTCAATGTACCAATTTTGAAGAAAAACATTTTTAACAAAATTTAAAGAATAAAAGTTGGTAAGTATGAATTTAATTATTTAATTTTAAATGTTCTCAATTTCAAGAAAACAGTAGTTTAATGTTTATTTACTAATAATAATGTAAAATAGTTTTATATTATTTTCTAATCACAGATCATTTTTTAAATATTTAAGATAATTATTTTAAAAGTTAACAAATTTATTATACATAATGAATTATGTTTGAACAATTCTATAAAAATATTGATAGTGAGAGTGCATAACCCTTTTTCTCTTATAACAACTCTATAAAAATATTTATAGTGAGAGTGCATAACCCCTTTTCTCTTATAATATTTTAAAAACAGTTAAAATTACTTAATTTGAAATTTCTAATTTGTACATAACTATTCTCTGTTTCAAAAAAAGTATTTATAATAATTTTAAAATATTTAATTGAAAATTAAAGGGCCAAAATAAAAATAGTGTTAAATTTATGAACCAAAATGTCAATAAGTAATTAAATCTAGGGACTAAATGATAGAAAATTATTAAGTTCAAAGAAAAAATTAATTTTTTAGCACATGACAACCATGTAGATGACAGGTGACAATTGTCTCCTGTCACGTCATCAATGGAAATGTCACGTAAGCGCAATCATTTGAGTTAACGGAAAAAATTCATGATACAAAAATTAATTTATTGTATTTTTTACAAATTCAAGAACAAGATAGATATTCATCCTATTTATTATTTAATTAAAACATAATTATATGAGGTGACAAAATAGATGACTGTGATTGATTTTTTGTGTAAAATCCTTTTGCATTGATGTGTATGGACATTAATGTCAAATATATATTCTCTTTAAGAATCATAATGTATTTTTATAGATTAAAAACTAAAATAAATGTTTGATTATTATATAATTGATTGGTTAAGTATAATTTATTATTCACTTTCAATCGATTTTCACTAATTAATTAATTATATTTTTTTATAAATAAATCAATTACTTTCCTCTCCTATTTATTTTTAACTCATATTTTTATAAGCTTTTTCTTTCTACTAAAAGTATAACTATTTTTTATTTTCATTTTATTATCTTTATTGCATTGGGAGATATATAAAATATTACCAAATTTATAAAAAAAATTCAAAATTTTTAAATTGTCACTTGCATAAAAAGTATGTTATGTAAAATTTGTCTAAGTTATGGAACTTATACATAGTTTCGATGAACTGATTTCGTAGTGCATTCAAAAGTGATCAATATATGAAATAAATTCAAGAAGTTGAATGTGCCATCAAAGGAATTTATTTTGATAGAAATTGACGTTTTTGATGACTTTATTAAAGCACATGTGAAGTTTAAAAGCGTTCAGAAAGTACAATTCCTAGGACACATTGTGACGAGCAAAGGAATCACTATAGATCTAACTAAAGTTGAAGCTATGACGCATTGGACGCAACCTACAATGCCTACGGAGGTTAGAATTTTCTTGGGTTTAGCGAGATACTATAGAAAATTCATTGAAGGATTCTCTCATTTAGCATTATTGCTAACCAAGCTGACCCGAAAAGGCCACAAGTTTGTGTGGAACGAGACTTGTGAGGAGAGTTTCCAAGAGTTGAAGAAAAAGTTTATGTTTGGACCAATCTTTATTTTGCCTAATCCTAAGAAGAAGTTCAAATTGTATTGTGAAGCATCAAGACAAGGACTTGGTTGTGTTTTGATGCAAGAGAAGAAAGTCAGTGCGTACTGCTTCAAGGCAATTGAGACAACACAAAGTGAACTATCCTATCAGTGACCTAAAGCTGGCCGCAATGGTGTTTGAAGTATTCAGTGACCACAAAAGCTTGAAGTACATGTTTGATAAAAAGAGTTGAACATGAGGTAGAGAAGGTGGATGGAGTTTCTGAAGGACTATTACTTTGAGTTGTCATACCATCCTAACAAGACTAATGAGGTAGTTGATGCTTTGAGCATAAAGTCATTGCATATGTCTGTCATGATGGTGAAAGAACTACAGTTGATTGAGAAGTTCAAAGACTTGAACTTAGCAATGGAGGTATAACCCAAGAGCTTGTATTTAGGAACTTTGAAGATTGCTAATGAGTTTCTAATGCAAGTTTAGGACGCTCAATAAGGATATTAGTTCTTACAAGACATGATGAAGCTAAAAGAAGAAGGGAAGGAGTTGGAATTCTACGTGATATTAGTGGACTTATCATGTTCAAAGAGAGGGTCTATATACCTCAAGTAAACAAGTTGAGGCAAGCAATTCTAGATGAAGTGTGCAAGAGTAGATTGAGTTTCCACCCTGGATCAACAAAGATGTACCAAGACCTTAAGAAGAACTTTTGGTGGCATGGAATGAAGAAAGATGTAGCTATATATGTGGCAAGATGTCTAACCTGTTGCAAGACTAAGGTTGAGCACAAGAGAGCTCCTCGAGAATTGCAACCCTTACGCATTCCTAAGTGGAAGTAGGACAACATCTCGATGGATTTTGTCTATGGTTTACCAAAGACCAGACAAAATTATGACACTATTTGGGTGATTGTGGATAGATTGGCAAAGTCTTCTCATTTTATTTTTACATGAAGTACAAGTTGGAGAAGCTCGCAGAATTGTACATCAAGGAGAGTGTCAAGTTTCTTGGAGTACCTTCTAGCATCGTATTCGACAGAGATTTGTGCTTTACTTCACGATTTTAGGAAAGTTTGCACGAAGCTCAAGGGACTAAGTTGAAACTTAGTTCGGTCTATCATTCAAAAATCGACATACAGATGAAACAAACCATTCAATCCCTAGAAAATCTTTTGAGGGCATGCACGATGGAGCAACAGGCCAGCTGGGTGTTAGACAATTGGCAAGCGTACCAATGTCATTGCAAGTTACATAATAAAGAGATTGTCTCCAAATGGACTTGAGCTACTCAGTTTTTCCAAATAAAACTTAACAGTTCAATAGTTATGTACAATAAATATAATCGAAATTTCATGGGTTTACGGAAATAACATAATTATGGAATTAACAAACATACGAAAATAATGGATTTAGTGCGTAAAAAATATGGAAAATTACGAAAACAATTAAATTGATTTTAATTAATTCAAGAAAAAGGTAGGATTGGATTCCATCATTCATACCCTCAGTATCTAGTTAATATTAGCACATATGAATCATTTCCTAATATTACTGATGCAAACATTAATTTATCTCAAATCGATCCCTCACATTTAAGAATCCTAAGGATATTTACCGAATATCGATCCGTCGCATATGAAATAAATATCCCAGCATTACAATCATAATCTCGTGTTATTTGCAATCAAAACGTTATGCTCTATTCCTAGCAACGTAACATAAAGAGTAAAATCATTCAGTTCAAATTCTAAGAGCACTTTTCAGTCAAACTTAGAATCCAATTTCATGAAACTAGGGATCAAGTAGAATCAAGCATTACGAATAGAATGAAAGAAATGAGTAGAAAAGATTCATATATATATGTATATATATATATATATATCAAATATTAAAAGAGATACATAAGGGTACGAAGATTACATCAAATCGTTTGGAGAAACTACCCAATCATTGTGTAGAGCACAAGATCAACAGAAGACATGACGAAGAAAGCGATTCACGATTCTTTTTTGTAGAGTTTCCCCTTCTTTTCTCTCTTCTCTCTCCTCCTTTTGTGTGATTCTTTGCCTCTGGTTTTGTTTTGGACTGTTGGAAGTGCATAGATCCTCCATTTGCATGGCTTTTTAAAGTAAACTGTGCAAGAGGTGTCATACCAACTTGCCCAGGCGAGCTGAACTCGCCCAAGCGAGTTGGTTGCATCAGGAAGAAGTAATCCCATTAGCCCAAGAGAGTTGAATGCTAACATGTGCGAGTTGCACTCTGGAAACTTGTAAAATGGATCATTTTGCCCTTTTGTCTTGGCTTGGTTCCTGTATCCAACAAATACCTATTAAAACATCATAATTACATGGATGAATCTTCCAAATTTAAACAACAACATTTATAATTATACAAAATATAAAACAACTAGAATTAAGGGAAATTTATAATAAAACTATTGAAATCAAAAGATAAGTGCTAACATTATAATCCCAGAAATTACTAAAATATGGCACTTATCATTGGGGCAAGTATTTGCCTCTGGTGGAGTTCACATATAACAACAACTTTCATGCTAGTATTAGAATGACACCATATGAAGTGTTGTATGGCAAAAAATATAGAATGCCTCTATGTTGGTACGAGACCGAAGAGACTCTTTTGCTAGCACTTGATGCGTTACAAAGGCATATCGAGTAAGTGACCATGATCCAAGAGAAGATTAAAGCATCACAAAGTCGTCAGAAGAGCTACTATGACCAAAGAAGGAAGCCTTTAGAGTTTCAAGTCAGAGATCATGTATTCTAGAAAGTATTTTCTATGATCGAAGTTGGTAAAGCCTTAAATTCTAGGAAGTTATCCTAAAAAATTCAGAGGTCCTTTTGAAGTTCTAAAGTGGATCGGTTTTGTTGCATACTAGATTGCTTTACCTTCGAATTTGTCAAACTTACTCCTTGTCTTTCATGTGTGTCAACTTAGACAATATATCTCTGATCCTGCTCATGTAATCGAGCTTGACCCTATGCATGTAAGAGATAATCTTACTTATGATGTAACTCCTATGTGGATTAGTGATTGAAGGATTAAACAATTGCATGGTAAGACGATCTTGTTGCTGAAAGTTATGTGGAGCGCCACTAATGATGGTAACGCGATGTGGGAAGTCAAAGACAAGATCAGGTTATCGTATTTATATCTTTTCCAAAAAACCTAACAAAATTTACAACTCATTCTGTCAAAGGAAACTTTGTGTTGTGTCATATGTGTGTGTATGTATTTAATTGCAGTGATTATATGTTTTTAATCATAGATTTTCATGCTTAATATATATATATATATATATATATATATGTATGTATGTATGTATGTATGTATGTATGTATGTATGTATATATGTATGTGATTAGTTTAGTGAAACTTGATAGAAAATACAAATTGTTTGAGCTAGAACCATCCTGCAAGAATGGCACTGTGCACTGAGTCAGAATTTAATTTGTCTCTGTAACAACCCGTCTCGTCGCTACTGTATCACTAACACTTAATCATGCCATTAACACGGTTTAATTAAAAAAAAATTCCTTTAATTTGATTATAAAAATGGTAGTAAAATTTTCCTTCGCGAGCACATAATCTACACCACAAAGTGCATACGTAGATTAAGGTACAATTATCATTGCAAGTCATTCACAGGTAAAAACGTAATTTGTTAGGTTTACAAATATCTATAAGTACAAGCTTTTCAAAGAAGCAAGAGGTTAAACAATGAAAAGTAAACTATCAAAACGCAACTCTTGGCTGGGATCTGATCCATCGTTGTCTCGGCAACTCGGCGGCTCCAACCAGAAAGAGGTCATCTTCCAGGTCACCTTCTGTTGTCCGTCTGCTCACACGAATACGATTCGTGATCATCACAGGTACCAAACCACATGACACAACAAAGAAAGGGTGAGTTTATCATGTAAAACAACAAGCACATATAACATCAGTCAAGGAAGGCAATCCAAATATCCCATATCACCACAATATCCACGCATTTCATCACGCAACCAACATGGACAGTCACTCAAAACATTCCACAAGTCAACTTATAATGCCTAGCATGATGCATGCTCCTGACTCATCTCTCAGCATGCAATGTGGTACCATCCCAAAAATAGTCCATCTCGGTGGTCAGATGATGTAGTAGCTTGTCAGGGTCACTCTGTCATGCACAGGCGCTCCCCCTCAGTGGTGATCAGCCATGGGTGTCAGAAGGAGTTCCAAACAGATGTGGCCCCCCAGTATCCCGATACCCTACAGCCAATCATCTTATTTCCGTCGTACAAATGTAGTATGTCACATGGGCACCATCAATGCATGACCCCGCCAAATTCTTCCTCATAAGGGTGACCTGTCATGCACCCCCCATGTACATACATACCGACCCAATCACGGGCGGCCCCAACATGGGATCATTGATGCACTGACCGTGGTCCTTGCAAGGTTAACCACCTGGTCCCGGCATCTCACGTGTCTATACATAGCATATCACCACGGCACCATCAATGCATGACTCGGTCTAGGAACAAATCTTTCCTAGTTAGGGTAACTCTTCATACACCCTCATGGATATCTATGTATATCCACCCGCATTCGATAACCATGGGCACCATCAATGTATGACCCGGTCTAGGAACAAATCCTTCTTGGCTGGGGTAACTCTTCATACACCCCCCATGGTATCAATGCACAAGTCATCATCTCATAAACCAACCTTTTACTATTCCAACATTATCATATGTGTTCATTACATACACATCAATAGTAACACAACATAGACTAGGAAGCTGATGTAAAGTATTGGATGTCCAGGTTGACACCTAGATACTACATGATTATGAGGTACGAATCAGAACCAGGTTGGACAAGGGATGACAACAGTTGACAAGGGCAGACCTTGGACTTCATAAAAATACCAAGGACGGACTCAGTACTATGCATTCGATTACATAAGAGTTTGTAATCGATTAAAATAGGCAACACGTGCTCGATACAACCGGTAAGACTTTTGATTGTGTTAATACCATAGACCTGCACAAGGTTGCCCGGATTTCGAATGCTGAGTTGTACAAAGTAGGTTTTTGGTGGTTAACCTGTACCCAGCAGCAAGTGTGTATAATGATTAGCTAATATTTGACATCTGACACCATTGACGCATGACCCACGCGCCAGGGCCATTTAAATGGATCACTTTTCTATGAGTCCGATAGCTCTCTGAAATAAAGGAAACGAGTTCATCCGAGTAAGAGGACCCGATAGCTTACAAGGAAAGGAAACGAGCTCATCCGAGTAAGAGAACCCGGTAGCTCACAAAGAAAAACTTGAGCTCAGCAGCTCTAAAGAAACAACGCTAGGTAAGGAACCTGGAATATTGACATCTACCAGCAAAAGACTAGGAGTCACGTTCCGTATATATGTATATACTACGGAATGAGCTCAGCCCAACATACCCATCTCGGTATCCGACACCTCCACAAACACTACTAAAAGGTGTTTTGGGAGTTTACAGTATCAAAGTACCGACTTCACACGCATACACAGGGAGTTCTTACAACATAAACTCTCCCACAAGGACACCATTAAATTCTTCACACAAGAACACCAACAAACATAAACATATTACATCCCATTCGTTACAAGGCATAGTTTTTTTTGGAAAAATAGCACACAACAGAGACATGTAGATATCTTCATAGTTGGACTCTCTGGCCCCCAATTAGGGTATCTAAGGCTATTATTAACATAATAAACTCTCCCTTACCAAACCCGGAGTCCTTCTCGCACAGCCCAGCAGTGCTGTAACACGATCTTCTTAAACGGAAGCTTGCCTGAACGCAGCGTCCTCGCGAAAGCTGAGAAGAAAAGGGTCGGGCTCCGTTATCTTCGAACTTTGTGAAGAGCGGTCTAAAGCTTCCACTCCGGTAACGAGGTTCCTCTTAACGTAGGGGTTCCATGACAAGCTATGGTGGTCCTTGGTGGTTCAGAGCGGTTGAAGGGAGCGGTTTCGGGGTGTGGGTAAACTTGAGAAAAAGAAAGGAAAAAAAGGCGCAAAGAAGAAGAAAAAGGAACACGCTTGTGCTGCGTACTTTGATGCCTATATATACCCAGCTAACAAGACATGTCCACTTTATGTGCACGGACAGCAACCACATACCAATAGAGTTGACTTAACACACACATCATCAAACACACATACCAAAATAAATCAAATAATCAAGCAACACAATACACATCAAACGTCCAACTCAGCAAATTCGAAATTTCAGGGTGTTAGTCTCTGTGTGAGATTTACTCTGGGTACACGTATTCCTAGGGAGATTAGCATGATAATCTAGGAAGTTAGTGCATTGATATATACGTTTAAGATAAGATTTACCAGTTTCGGTAAAAGCAATTTTTACCATTTTTGCTTATGTCTATTTTATCCTTTTTTGGCTAAAACTTCAAAAACAAAACCATCCACTTATGGAAAGTTGTTGCACGTCCCTCATGACCTATACAATGGTCATTTATCCTTGTCAATTGAGCAAATGACTAGCTTTGCATCATATCTCATCATTTTTCTCTCAAAAACCAAAACTTGGAACTTCATCTTCTTCCTCTTGCATGAGATCTTCAAGGGGGGAGAAGTCACCATTTCTTCTTCTTTCAAGCTCCATATTAGTGTTTTTGAGACTTCTTCTCTCAAAGTTGTTGTAAAAAGCTCTTAAACATCTATTTTCTTCTTATTTCTCCATCATTTTTCGTGCAAAGCTCTTATGTTTGGTTCCATTGTCATCCTTTGAAGCTTGAGATTTCAAGATCTAAACTCCTTGTTCCTTTGAGCATTTCGTGCAAGCTTCATTCAAGGTAGGGGGGGGGGATATTTCCACTTCTTGAACCCTAACCTTGTTATCTTTGGAAGCTAGGCTTCATTGCATGTTGTATTGATGTTTAAAATTTCGTATTTGCTGCCATGACTAGAACTGTATAATATGTTGTTTTTTCTTGAAGTTTTAAGGTTAAAAATGAGTTATTTGGGTGTTAAAACTTAGGGTTAGCCTTAAATTTTACTTAAATAAGTTTTCTAGCAAAAGTTATGAATAAAACAAGTTTAAGGACTTTGGTTTTGTAGGTTTAAAATCTGTCACAAAATTGGACTGATTGTTACAGTAGAATGAACTATTTTTCTCAAAGTTTTGGTCTAAAAAATGAGTTTTTTAGGTTCGAAAATGTAGGGTGGGATATAAGATTCATGAAAATTTGATTCCCAAAGCACTTAGAACACTAAAATAAGTTTGGGAGCAAAACTTTATAAAACTGAGCGACAGAGTAATTTTAGACAGTAGAACACTTAACTTAGGAACCTGTGCCTTTGGATAAAGTTACCTAAGAATTATTTATTCTGGATTTTTGATTTAATTTCTATATTGTTGTTGAGATAAATCGTCAAATTTGATGACTGATGCATGTATATTCGTATTATTATTGTTGTTGTTGTTGTTGTAGAATGATATGACCGTCAGAGAGTGAACTTCGACAATTATATATGTGGTGTGTGAATTTACATTTTGTTGTATATTTGTATACTTTATTTGTATGGGTTGTGGTTTGGGTCTAAGGGTATTCAACCCTTGATAAATTGTTTGTTATGTTTGTTAGATGGTTATGATTATAGCTGTTATGTTATCCGATTGTTTTATGTGACAAGTGGTTTCTACCGGTTAAAGGGGCACAATTAGTTTCGACCTGCTATATCCCATGGGGATTCGCATCACGCTCAGAGCTTCGATATTATGTAGATTCTCACTTGTATTTTGGTTTGAAAGAGCCTCGTCATGATTTGAAATTCTTCTTGACTCCAGTAGAGTACAATGGACAAGGCAACATTCGTTGATACAGTGTGGAACAAGTGCACCTAGTGGAAGTTTTAGAGGATCAAGGAGACCATTCGAACATGTCGTCTGAGGAGATCAAGGAGTACCGGGAACTTATGTGGTAGTTAGAGTCGACATATGGGGAGAAGAACGATGATTCTTCCAAGGTTACATCTTAGAGAGTTCAATACTTCTAGTGTGATAGTGGTCTACTCTAGTCCTAGGTTTCTTTTACCGATTTTGATGTATTTTGAGATATGTTTTCTCCAAGGGCATGTATTATGTTCTAGCAGGGATGTAAGATTTATTTTGCTTACTTCATACTATTATAGGTTGTATCCGTATTATTTTCTTCTATGACACTATTGATGATGTTATTTTAATTATGTATGGAAATTGAGTTATTTTACATTCACATTTATTTTAGTTCAATATAACGATTTATCATTTTCCAATTGATGCGTTGGCTTGTATAAAAAAAGATGTTTTACTATTTGTAAGTAATAGTGAAAAATTGTGATGCATATTTCTAAAGTAAATTAAATTTAAAGTGTTTTTAAGTAATATTTTCAATTTAAAATTTATGGTGTTACAATTACTGCTACAAATGCTTTAGTCATTAGTTTAGGTTTTTCATTTTGGAAATAGTAGGAATAGTTATGTATTTTGTAGTGTAGACATTGATGTTGAGATATTTGTTGTAATTTTATAAAACACAGCTCATATTCGTACAATTTTACATAACTAAATTGTACCAAAAATTATTATTCAATGCCTAAGAGCTATGTCATTTTGTACAAATTAGAGATGCACGAAACCACAAAAGAACACGAAAGAAAATCAATTATTAGAGGATGATGTGATCATTCAAAGAGAATAGCGAAATAAAACTACATAAACTAATAGATAACACACGTCACATTAATTCAATTTATATAAATAAGTTTTACACTGTATGTCATTATTCATTGTTTACCATTAGAGTATGTTTGTATGAAGTATTTTTAAATTTTAGAGAATTTGAAGTTTAGAGAAATTAAAATGCATTAATTAAAATTCTTGAATTTAAAAAAAAAGTTGTTTGGATAAACCAATTTAACTCAAAAGTATTATACTCGTAGAGAGGAACAAGCTGCTGCATTTATAGACCTACTCTATAACAATAGAGATTACTCAGATTGGTTGAGTCTCACGCTACTTGGAATCTCGTGAAAGTCAGCTGCTGTTCATACTTCCCTCTTTTGAGACACGAACGGACTTTATTCGACAGTGACGATGGAACCGACGTCCCCGTCGTCCTCATCAGAGCACCATCGAAGCTACTAGTGGTGGCGCAAGTGTGACTTCTTCCCGGAGAAGTCATTCCAGAATGGGAAATCCTACCGTGCAGCCCTGGCTGCCATGTGTCCATGCTGCAAGGATCGGCTCCTGAATTGGTCGAGCGACGCACACGAGCTCCTGGTGCTCCCACGTGCTAGTGAGCACTACATAAATCGCTGCCTCACGTGGTGGGACTTGTGTAACACCCTGAAATTTTACAAGAAGAAAGATATTTGTGTTGAATTAATTGTTTAATATAAATCTTGAAATCTGTTAAAGTGTTTTGCATGGGTGTTTGTGCGTAAAAGGTGAAAGTCAAATTTTGTGGTTGAGATAAGCTATCTGTACATGCATAGTAAAAATGGTGGTGGCTATGGTGGCTGTTCGGTCATGCAAGTGGGCAACTATGGTGGCTGTGATAGCTGGCCGAATCAAGTTGTTGGCAACTTGCCTCAATGCTTCGTCTATAAATAAGCCTGAAGTGGAAGAATGGTTCACTCTCACTTCTGGCGTGTTTTTCTTCTTTTTCTCTCTCTAAAAATCTTTGCACCAGAAATCTTTCTCTTCTTCCACCTTCTGTACCACTAAAAGTCTCGAGAAACCACCATAGCAGCAGCGGAAAATCTTCTCCGTTAAGAAGAATTCGTGAACGAAGCTTAAATTTTTCATTCTTGGTCACTGTGAGAACGAGTGTTCAAGCAAAACACACATTAGATCTAAAGAAAATAATCCTTGTTGAGGTAAGTGGAGTTTAGTGTGTTAATAATGATTTTTGATATCATGGTTGGGTTAAAATGTGTATCTGTTGTTTAATATGTTGTGTAAAATATATTGATGATGTCTGTAAATAGTGTGAGGAAGATGACTATCGGGTTGGGTAAGTCGGGTAGAGTATGTTATATGTATATATATTAAAAACATTGTTGTGTTGTGACGTCGGCTGCCGGGAAGGGTTGGCCGAGTTGCATGTGTCAAACCTTTATTCTTGACATCGGCTACCGAGATGGGAATGCCGAGTTGAACGGTTTACGTACATGCATGTGTGCATGAAGGACGTAACTTAGTCTTCGTTGGTAAACGTCTATATACCGGGTTTCTTTACTCGGGGTTGTTCCCTTAAGAGCTGCTAGGGCTCGCTTCCTTTTCTTTAGATGTACCGGGTTCCTTACCCGGGGTGGCCCATTAAAGCTACTGAGCTCAAGTTACTTCATGAGAGGAAGAGAAAGAGCCACCGGGTTCGTTACTCGGCAGAGCTCGTACCTTATCAGGAAAAGAGCTACTGGGTTCCTACTCAGCAGAACTCGTACCTTATCGGAAAAAGAGTTACCGGGTTCCTACTCGACAGAGCTCGTACCCGTTTCCTTGTGAATTACCGGGCTTCCTTACCCGGACAACCTTATGCCCTCATTCGACCTTGTTCGGATTATTACATTAGTTGTTATGGCTAGGTGCCAATCCAGACATCTAATACTGTACCCCTATTCACTTGTTTGTAGTGTTTTATGTGATTACGTTGAAATTGGTCATTGTATTGGCTTGAGTTGTTAAATGCATTAATACCATAGGGAGTGTATGACATTATCCTAACCGGGATGAGTTGATCTGGGGAGTGCCATACATTGATGGTGCCCATGGTAATCTAAATGCGTTTGGATATACCTAAAATACCCATATGGGTGTATGTCATTACCCTAACCGGGACGAGTTGATCCTGGCGACGGGTCATACATTGATGGTGCTGTGGTGCTATTTTATATGTTGACGTGAGATGCCAGGACCGGGTGGTTAACCTTGCAAGAACCATGGTCAGTGCATCAGTGTGCCCGAGAATGGGTCAGTATATATGTACATGGAGGTGTATGACATTATCCTAGCCGAGTCGAGTTGAGCACGGTTCTGGGTCATACATAGATGGAGCCCGTGTACACACTTCATGCATAATGGAAATAGGATGGTGGCAGTAGGGTACAGAGGTACTAGAGGAGCATCTCTGTTTGGAACTCCCTTATGACTTAGGGTTGATCACCATGAGGGGGGAGCAACCTGTGCAGGACAGAGTGACCTTGACGAGCTTCTACATCATTTTCCTGAGAGAGGCTATTTCCATGAGGATGGTACCACATTGCATTGACAAAGAGATAAGTCTGAAACATGCATCATGACTAGTCATTTTAAGATGAATTGTGAAATGTGTTTGGACGAGTTATTCATGATTGAATGCGTGATAAAATATTTGAATAATGTTGTGATTTTGCAACGACCAAGTTGTCTTTTTTATAACTGATGATGTTTATCTAATTATTATTTTACACATGATGGACTCACATTTGCTTTGTTGTACCTTGTGGTTTGGTACCTGTAATGATCGCAGACCATGTTCGTGTGAGCAGATGGACAACAGTAGGTGACCGGGAAGATGACGTATATTGGTTGGAGCCACCGAGTAGTCGAGATGTAGATGGACTAGATCTCGGACAAGGGTTGTATTTTTGCTAGTTACACCCCTTGTTCTAATGACTACACCCTGACATTTTGCTAGTTACACCCTGTCATTTAAATCCCTATTTCTTTTGAGAATTTTGTACAATTTAGACTTGGTTATTTATATTTACTACCAACTTATGATTATTAATATACAAGTATTATGATGTATTACCTCTTTGTATATTTGAGTTTTGATTAGTGATATTGATTACACTTACGAAAAATTTACTACTATTTTTATAAACAAACTTAAAGAAATATTTAGACATAAATTACCATTAAAAGCATAATTAAGAGTATGATACAGTAGCGACGAGGTGGGTCGTTACAACTTGACCTGGCTGGCCTTCGGGTTCGTGGTGGGCTCCGACACCACTACTTTTGAGTATAATTGGCAAAGTGGGCCAGCCCGCAAAAAATGGGGCGAGCTGGCCCAGCCCACCAAAAATGCGGGGAGGGGCGGACTGGCCCATTTTTGCAAAGTGGGCTGGAAATGTTAGCCCGCCCCGCTTTAATGCGGGCCAGCGAGCCAGCCCGCTTAAAAAATAAAAAAATTAATTTTAAAAAAAATACAAATGTGATAATTAAAAAAAAAGTTAAATAAAAGTAAACAATTTAAAATTAATGCTAAATAACTGATGTCATGTGATAATTCACAAAATTACACCACTTGCAAATGAAATTTATAGATGTAAACTGTCCAAAGTGTAATATGCTAGTAATGAAAGATTATTTGAAAGTATCATTATCATAAACATTTTGATATTAAAACTTAGAAGTTAATTATAATATGCTGAGAGTGCAAAAGAGAATAAATTAAAAGAACATATCTATTTCAAAATATGTTAAATATATCTATTTAATTTTAATATTTAATATTTTAAATAATATTGGCCCGACGGGCTGGCCCGTCCCAGCCCGTGTTTGACCAATAGTTTTGCGGGCCGGGCTGACCCACCCCATTTTTTAACAGTGGGCTAATATTGTCAACCCAGCCCGCATTTTTTTGCGAGCCAAATGGGCTGGCCCGTCGGGCCAGACCCATTTTGCCAACCCTACTTTTAAGTGCGAGAGAGGAACAAGAATGAGAGAGAAACAACGCGAAATGAACAAGAGAGGGATATGAAGAGGAATGACTGAGAGTATCTAAGAGAGAATTTTCAAATTCTCTTCTTTAACTCAGAAATTACAATTCCTCAAATTTAGGTAAATACAATTTCTCTTTAAAAATTCTTGAATTTTAAAATTTTTCAAATAAAATATTGAAACACTGAATTTTATCTTAAAATTTTTTAAATCCTTCTTTAAATTACTTTTCCCATTTTAAATACTTTATTCAAACATACTCTTAGTATTGTTTAGTACAAATTATAAATACAATAATGAAATTTTAAATTAAATAACTAAATAAAATTACACTATAATATTATTATTCATTACCTAAAATCAGTGTAATTTGGGACAAATTTGAGATGCACAAAGACACATAACAAAAACGAATTAGTAGAACACCTATAGAATCGTAGTAGCATTACACCCACGTTCTTATCACTAATTATTACAGTACCATTAACAGCACAATACATAATCATCCACGACCCCGACTTTATATCTCATAAATTAATAAATTAAACTAATGACTAAAGTACTTTTTATATATAAATCCATGCAACAAGGTATATTTCCTCTTCCCCTTTAATGTGATTAACAATTATTTCCCAACCAATTATTACCTGCATAAAAAATACCCCTAAAATTACCTATATCAACATTTGTTACAGGGTGTGCGTTCAAGGCTTAACTTGAGGTCATATGTTTATATGTTCCAATAGTACGTGCAACTTTATATTAGTTCTCTCGTTGGAGAATATAAAATTTATTAAAGATTAAAAATAAATAAAGATAAAAAATAATTTTTTATTTTTATTAGAGATTCAATATAAAATAAAAATTTATTATAAACTAAACACAAAAAAATATTATAAATCAAATAAAAAATAAGATATTTATTAGGGTGAAAAATATATTTAAGAATTGAAAAAAAAAAGAAGTTGGAACAGGAATATTGTATGAAGACACATACCTCATACTGTTGTTGAGGATAAGAAACTACTAGTGAAGGAGATCAAAACTTTGGCTGGCTCAAGGCTTGGAAGTCTTGTTTTGTCACATCTTTCCGGGAAGCCAATCGCGGATGCTTTATAGCCAAGGAAGCGTATGGGATGTCTGAAGATTTCTCTCTCTTCGCAGTTATTGCCAATTGTATTTCCCTGTTTCTGTTAGCCTCGTTTTGTAGGGGTTCTTAGTTGGGGCTTCGGCCCTTTTGCTCACCAAAAAAAATAAGAAACCACTTAATCCCTTTTGGTTGTGTTGTGGGTAATGCTTCTCAGCATTTCTAGTCCACCATTTTCATTTGTCTCAGGAATCACTATGAGTATGACTAAGGGAATAACTCCAAGAGATTCTCTTTTGCTCAAGCCCAACCCTTTATCTTCTCTTAGTTCACTCCATTCTCTCCAGGTGAGTTTTATTTATTTCCCTCATTTCTGGTGGGAAAGAAATAGAGGGCAACGTGGTTTGCTATCCAGTATTTTGCCCAAACCTAATTTGGTTCAACTTTTGATTCGGTGTTTCTCATTTTCCCTAAAGTAATTGCTTCATTGCGTAAGTGTTCTCTGTTCAATTGGTAGCCGTTAATGGCCTTTGGGAATTTCGTGAAATAATTCTGGTGCGAGGTCTCTGAATTTCGTAAAATGATGCTTCTCATTTTGTCCCACAAGTTTTAACCCTTGAATTTCCTATATATATATATATAAATACTTTATTGTTGTTGTTGTTGTTGCTGCTTTCTGATTTTATCTTTTTAAGCAGCATGGTAACAATACGATTAGAGTTCCTGTGACTGTAAGAATTCAACCAGAGAGGTTTTGTCATGGTGCGCTAACCATCAGGAATGAAGTGCCGCAAAATGCTGATTTTCCTCGGCAGTATTCCAGAAAAGAGAAAAAACCTTTTCCAGTTCCTATTGTAGAACTGCGACGAGCAGCTAGGGAGAGGATGAAGAAGATGAAAGATGAGCCGAGAAAACCAATGTCAGCACCTAAGAATGGGTTGCTGGTGAAGAGCCTTATACCGACTGCATTTAATGTGTATAATGCTAGGATCACTTTGATCAACAATCTGAAGAAGCTGCTCAAAGTAGTGCCTGTGCATGCTTGTGGGTAATTATATGTCTTCATATTCTCTAGCATACTGTTAGCTAATGTGGAGTTTGTGTGAAATGCTGGTTAAGAACATAAAAGTTACATGTTTTTTGTTCTAGTTTAGTAGTTGTGCTAATACTGAGATCAATTTTGCTTCTGACCTCGGAAAATATTGCAGCATTGACACTTAGTTTGAAATAATGCATAAATCATTGTAAAAATATGCCACTTCACATTCCAGCTTTTAACTGTTGTTGGTGTAACTAGAACATCTCCTTCAATTTTCCATCATGGTGGGCAATTGATAGTTTCTTATTTTGTTTCTTCAACAAAGCAAAGTTTGCATACTTAGACCTTTGTGAGCCTTGCATTATGGTGTAGCTATTATACCCTTATGAAATGGATGGTATGGTTCATAGGAAGACAACTAGTTCCACTTGCTGCCTCTTTAGTCCTTACCGCCACTGTATGGACACTTTCATGCATGCTTGCCAGAACTTTGAGATTGAGGGGATTCCCTAAGGCTCACTCATACTATGAGTCACCCTCCGGAAATCCCCTCAATCTCTCATAGTCACTATATTGGACATTTTAAAGCTGTCTTTATGAGTTTATGTTCTCAAAGATTGCAGTTTGAATGTTTTTATTTAGAGCAATGCTACATACTCCTAATACTCTTATAATAGTAGCTACTACAGTAAGTATTAAATCAAATGTAAAATACATTTAATATTTTGGAATATGAAATGTATTCAATTTTTTTTTTCATTTTGTACGTAGGAGGATTTTTAGGAAGGCGTTGTAGAAGGATTTACAATTATTCTTTCTTTCTTATATTTTGAGCCCAAAGAATCCATTTATGTTCATTTTCAACTGGGCACATAATTAATATTTAGAACCAACTCTAGCTACCTTAACAAGTAACAACATACCATTTGTGCTTACCAGGCTAGTGTAATTGAATGTGATAACCGAATTTGAGTGATTTTTCTTACTAGCTTATGTTAATGTTTTTGACAAAAGATTTATTGCCGGTTTGCCACTCTTATTTAATTACTTTTATAAAATTTCTTTAAATTATTTTTAGTTTGATTAATAAAGAAAAAGGTGTTCTAAATAAAAATTATTGGAATTCGAGTTGCAACTGGAAATCGACACTCTCTTGCAAATAAATGTAATTTAATTTCTCCTACTGAAAAAAGAAAGAAAGAAGTGATCAAATGTTCTGAAGTATCTAATATTGGAATACTAATGCAGGTGGTGCAGTGAAATCCATGTAGGACCTGTTGGACATCCATTCAAGTCATGTAAAGGCACACAGGCCAACATCCGCAAGGGCCTCCACGAATGGACAAATGCACATGTTGAAGACATATTAATTCCAATTGAAGCTTATCACCTCTTTGATCGTCTTGGAAAGCGGATAACTCATGAAGAGAGATTCTCTATCCCTCGAATTCCAGCAGTGGTTGAGCTCTGCATTCAAGCCGGTGTTGAAATTCCAGAGTTCCCCACCAAAAGGAGAAGAAAGCCTATCATCCGTATTGGGAGGAAGGAATTCATCGATGCTGATGAAAGTGACCTACCAGATAAAATTTCAGAGGGCCCTTTAAAACCATTACTAGCTGAAATACCTGATTCAGAAATAGTAGCTCCATTAGACAATGAAGTAGTCCCTCTTGCCGAGGAAACTCTCCAAGCATGGGAACGGATGAGGAAAGGTGCGAAGAGACTAATGAGGATGTACAATGTGAGGGTCTGTGGATATTGCCCTGAAATTCATGTTGGTGCCCAGGGTCACAAAGCTCAAAACTGTGGAGCCCATAAACACCAACAACGCAATGGACAGCATGGTTGGCAGTCTGCAGTTCTGGATGATTTGATCCCACCAAGATTTGTGTGGCATGTTCCTGATGTAAATGCACCGCTAGAACGAGAGCTTAGGAATTTTTATGGCCAGGCGCCTGCAGTAGTGGAAATGTGCATTCAGGCTGGTGCTGCCCTACCAGAACAATATAAATCGACCATGCGGCTGGATGTGGGGATCCCATCAACTTTGAAAGAAGCTGACATGGTAGTTTGAGATTAATTTCTCTTCTAGACAAACCCCAACTTTTGAATATAGTGTAAATTGTGTCAAACTTGATGCAATGATAATTTATTGATTTATTTAGGGACTGGAATAAGCATCACTTTGGTTAGTTCTTTATGGGGGTATTTATGCCATCTAGACAAACGCTGTCATTTTCTATCCTCTGCATGCATACAGGCAAAAGATATATAAAATTGTTAGTGTCAGATTTCATGTTGTAAAAATTCTTATTCAAGCTTCTTTGCAACTTCTCTCAACTCAACTTTTGGAGAGGGGACAAAGGGAGCAGGGGGACCTTTTTGAAAATTTTTCCAGGAGTAACTACCAACAATGAAGGAAGGCTTAAATGTTTTTTTTTCCTTGTAATTTAGTAATTTTTTTTTTCATTTTTTTTTGTAGAAAAAAATTGTTTATCTTTGCAAAATGTGTTTGTTTTATTTTTTGTTCTTATAGCGCTATAGACTGTTTTAAATGGCAAAAAAATGCTATCTAAATTATTTTAAGGACAAAAAATAAAATAAATGCATTATGTAAAAACTAATTTTTTTTATGAACGAAAATGAAAACAACACTAAATTACAGGGAATGAAGTATTTAAACCTTTAATAGACAAGTACTTTGATAGTACAATAACCCTCACATTGTACATCCCCGTTGCAACCATGCATAGACAGAAAAATATTGCATTCTACTCAATCTATAATATTCTTTATGATTCTTAGTCTTATAAAATTATAAGAGCAATTGGCAAACTAGTGCCCTTTAAATGGCATAAAACTTTTCAATGCTTGTAAAGAAAGGATAGACTGACCTTGCTTTTCTAAATGGCCAAGATACAGTACAATGAAGGATATTATTAGGGGTGTTCGTGGGTACGGGTCATCTGTGAACCCGAACTGATCCGAACTATTTGAGTTGAGTCATTTATGTATTTGGGTCAAAATCGAACCGATCTGATCAAAACCGATCATGTACAGGTTGGGTCACGGGTTTAGATTTATAAATCCATTGACCCGTTGGCCCGATCCGTGAACCCGTAATAATAATATAAATTTTATTATATATATATATTAAATTAAATTAAAAAATAAAAAATTCTTTCTCCCCATAATGATGACATAGTGATACAAAGGATGATAGTAAATATGCAGTTAAAGTTTAACAAATATTGAGAAAGTGATGGAATTAACTAGCTTTTGTTTGTTGCTATTTTCCTTGATCCTTGTTATAAATGTGAGTACATTCAATTTTGTTTTAATCGTATGTATGGTATTGAGAAAAGCATGGACATAATAAAAATATTGAAAGACCTCATTCAGAAACTGATTCAACAATATGTACTAGAATATCTCATTTCTCATTCTAGTAGCAATTCAGTTAATTCTAGTACATTGGCTTCAAACATGGTCTCACAACATAATGATGTCAAAGGTGATAAGGATGATGATTGTGATGATGAATTTAGAATGAAAATCAAGAAAAAACAGGGTGAGGTGCACAAAAATGAGTTAGATAGGTATTTGGAGGATGATGTTGAAGATGACCACCTTGAGTTTGACATTTTGAATTGGTGGAAATTGAAGGCATCCAAATATTATATTCTTTTCTGTATGGCTAGAGATATATTGGTCATTTTTGTATCTATTGTATCATCTGAGTCTGCATTTAGTACAAGCAAGGGGTAAAATTCTGGATTCATTTCGTAGTTCCTTGAGTCCTACTACAGTTGAAACTCTCATTTGTGCCCAAAATTGGCTTAGATCTACTAAGAAAAATGTTAATGACTTGCAAGTTGAAATAAATGAAGCGGAAAAGATTGAATCAGGTGTGTAATCCCTTATTTCATTTTTTATTTGTATAAAATATCAATTAATTTTTGTGCTAACGGGATTGTGTTTAAATTTTTAGAGTTGTTTGGTTTGGCTTTAAATACTGCTAATATTAGGTCTCCAAGTGTTGAAACTATAAGTGCTGGAACTTCTTAATGTATTACTTTTAGGTATATTGTTATTTGTTTCACTTTTTTTTTCATATTTTGTTTACCGTGTTTATAATATTAATGAATCATATTTTGTTAATTTGTTTGTTTCAGCAAATCTAGTTACAATAAATTTGGTTATAGCAAAGCTTAGTTTGTAAGAAATAGTTGTGATTCAGACTATTATAGTAAATCTTGTTTAAGAATCTTTTGTTTTAGTTTATATTATAAGTCTATTTTAGAATATTATGTTGATGATATTAAATGAATCAATTTTAATACTTTTATAAATTTGATAATATTGTGTTAATTGTATTGAATATTTGAAAGAATCACGATATAAAATAGTAGTTCTAAGAAAAAAAATTAAATGGGTAACCAATTAAACCGAACCGAACCGAACCGATTATGAATGGGTTGGGTTGGGTTTCATTTTTTTTT
>CM023952.1:23253308-23283455 GCA_013407115.1 Glycine latifolia | reverse complement strand
AAAAAAAAAATCCTTGCTACCACCCCTTGATGGAAATCCGTTTGGCTAGATTCCAGGTAGCTCTTTCACTCCACCATTCCTTCTTCAGGAACGGAGTCAGATCCTCGTTATCCTCCCTCCCTCCATCGTGAACAGACAAACCCCACCACTACTACCCAAACCCTGCGAACAGACAACCCCTCCCCCCCCAAACACCACCACCTATCGTAAGTACAGACGATGCGACACAAGTGCTTGGAGGGAGAAGATGGAAGCGACACGGAGGCAGAAGACATTTTTATTTTATTTTAAATAGTGACCCGGTCTAGTTCATCGGGTCAACGGTTGAACCATGAACTCGGTCGGGTCGCATCGGGTTAAAAACATGGCCGATCCATTGACAAACTCGACCTGGTCCAACCACTCAATCACCGATTTTTAAAACACTGCTTACATGACTACGAACAAAAAAGATAAAAGAGTTTTAAAATTGTAAGAGGATAAACAAAAATTTTAAATAAAACAATAAAGATTAAATTGAGAAGAATAAAGTTAATAGCTTATAGGCTAGCTTATTTTTCATAAGCTCCTTCAAGTAATTTATTAAAATAAACTATTTGAAATTAAGTTATTTAAAGTAAATTGTGAAAAATAATTTAGTAAAATAAATTCGTATATCTAACATTGATTAAATAAATTTATAAACTAATCAAAGAAACTTATAGGCTCCTTAAAAATCTTAGCAAAGGAAACATAATAGCTAGATAATGATCAATCTTTTAATACTAACGGTTTTTCCTGTCTTAATATGGGAAGAAAATAAGTCAAACACAATATGGACCTTAACTACAACCCAAGATGTGGAGAGTAGCCTAAAATCCATAAACAACTACAGTAGTTTCATAGTAACTTCAACTCTATTTAACTTGAGCTTTCGACATTGGACCATCATAAATCACCAATAAATTACTTGTGATTGACTTTGGTTGCCCTACTCGATCTCCATCACCACTTATGTGAACTTCCCCACGCTAAAAATCCACCATGATTTCTCCTCCACTCTAAACATGTTTCAGGTAACCCACAACTTTGAGGTGACCAAGAATACCAAAAGATACATGCAAGTTTCAAGTATAATGAAAATTTTAAACCGATAACAATAATAAGCAAATCTTGACAATGTTAGAGTTGTTGCTTCCTGTACCGAAAAATTGCTTTCTGCACCTTTTTTGGTCTTTTGGATTGGCCAATTCGGAATGTAAAGTTATACTCTGGATTGATTTCACCTTTTGACTTCTGTAATGGCTAATCTGTAAAGTAAAAGAAAAAACATTCCAAAAAGTTGTAAAGCGATTTTTGAAGGCAGGAAGCAACAAATCTTGACAAGAAATAAAAAAATCTCCGTCGCATTCTTGGTTGAACACTCCCCTTGTACGACTTACACAGATCTTTGCTCTGTTCATCTTGGATTGTTTCGTGGGATTTTTCTTTTTTTTTTTTTTCCAATTTTGATAAATGATGGCATGCGAATTTATAAACAAACCCAAAATGTTGGGGTGAAAATATGATACTTCGACAAACTAAGGCGCACAATTTGCTCCATTAAGGTTACAGCGAGAAATTCGCTAATCAAGCTATACAATGAAACAAACCACCGAGTGGGCTGTTTAATATATTAAACATTGAACACAATGAGATACTTGGTTACAAAAATGATTATATTTTAGTTCTATTAAAAGAGTATAACCAACGAAAACGGAAAATGGAACATAACAATCCAATTGTTTCATTTTTGTTCCAGGTATCAAACGCTACCAAAGAACCAAGATGATGTTATCCAATGACTTACATACTAATGAAAAATGCAAACACTCTTTTTGAAAACATTATTATTAGCTAAAATTTATTAAGAAAATCACATTTTTTTAGAGGTTAATGCTCATATACTAATAGTGCAAAACAATTTTATACTATTATCCAATTAATAATCATTGTTCCAATTATTTTAAGATGATTATTTTAAAAATCATCAAATTTATCATATATGATGGATTGTGATTAAATGACTATATAATTTTCTTTACAATTTCAATGCATAACCTTTTTTTTTTCATTTTTAAGTCTCTATTTAATAAGCTTCATTCATAATTTTATAAATTTTAACAAGATATTAATAATGTGTGTTTTAAAAAATGTGTTAGAATGTGATAGGAACTAGACCAGCAAGAGAGGAAAAATGTGTATTCTTATTGATTGGGAGATCACTCTCCAGGTGGTAGAACAGTGATTATTCGAGGAATCACTAACCTTCACACCCTTCCCCAAACTCCCAAACAACCTATTAGTTATACTAACTGTCTTACTAACTAACAATTTTCTTAGAGTACCCCCTTTCCCCATCTTTTATTCTTATCAATACCCTCCCCTTCAAGATGAACCTTGTCCCCAAGGCCCAGGTGAGAAAAAACAACCTGCATTTCATTAGCAAGGGTCTCCTTCATCTTCTTCCATAATCAACAATCTGAAATGTTTATTCTTACACACATGAGCAAGATTATACTTCTCTTCACATGTGAAACATTCTCATATCTTCATCTTCTCATTTACTTCCAGGTTTGTGACAAATTATGGAAGGTTCTTCTCTTCCACCTTGCCATCCATTATCCCATGCAGCTGGAGAGGATTCACTTATCTTACTACTGGTTGGCTGCCATTCTCTTCCAGATTTCTAGTTTGAAAAACTGGGTTTCTGAAATTGATACTCCTTGTTGTACCCTCTATTCCTATGTCCCAAAACCCAATTTTTTTCTTCCACTTGTCGCGTCTTGCTCATGGACTCCATTAGATTTCTTGGTTCATGTAATCTCACCTCTGTGCTGACCTCTTCTTTTAACCCTTTGAGAAAAATTTCCATCAAGGATTCTTCCAGCCCCTTCACCATATCCAAACACTTCTCAAAGTGGCTGATGAACCCTTGCACAGATTCTTCCTGTTTTAATGCTAACAGGGCTTGGAACAGACTCCCGAGACTGGACCCTTGGAACCTTTGGGATAGCGCCATCTTGAACCCATCCATCACCACCATGACAGCTTCTAGCTTGCCCTCCTCCTTCACAGCTTGCAATCGAAAATATCATTCGATTTTCAATAACCAGCACAACGGATCTTCCCCCTCAAAGATCGACATTTTGAGGTTCCGCCACCAATTTCCACCCGCTGCCTTGTTTTCTTTGTTTCTTCCCGTTGAATCACCCCCATGCGCGTTCACTTCATGCGTTTGTTTCTCCCACGCCGTCGCCAGCCTTTGTATCATCACTTCAATCAAACTTAACTGCGATTCCACGACATCACGATTCTCCTCCATCGCTTTCTCTATCGCTTCCATTTTTGTCTCCATTTTGGAGTTCGTTTTTTACACCATCAACAGTTCCACATCTCCCATATCAAAGTTTTGATACCAATTGATAAGAACCTTGAGAAAATCACACCACAAAAGCTAGCTATTTTAGTTGGAGAGCTTAAGGCCTTATAAACCCCACACTAGAATCTCATACTTCCAATGTGGGACTCCAAGTCTCATACCTTGCAATTGGATCCTAACGTCCCACCACGCTCCGCAACTCCGGCACCTACACGGGCTGGTTGTGCACTAGCCCTTTGACTAGTCCCGAGCGAACACTATAAAGCACCTCTTATTACTTGAGCAAATGTAATGCTATCCTAGGCTTTTGCTATTTCTATATGTTTTCTTTCCTCATTTTCCTTTGGTTTTTCCTCCTCTTTTTTCGAACTTTCTTTTGTCCTTTCCTCTGTATAACTCAAAATTTCAAATTCTTCCTTTTTTCGCATCTAAGTTTTTAACACAAAAAAGATTTTCATTGATTTGAAACTATCAAAAGAAAAGAATAAAGGTTTTTCTATTTTATCCAAAGGTGTCACCACCCACGCCGCTTGTTTGTAGCTGGGAGTCATGGTAATAGGAACTGGACCAGCAAGAGAGGAAAACCGTGTACTCTTATTGATTGGGAAATCACTCTCCAGATGGTAGAACAATGATTATTCGAGTAATCACTAACCTCCTACAATACCTTCACACCCTTCCCCAAACTCCCTAACAACCTATTTATAATTTCCCCTCTAACTGCTAACTAACAATTAGTTATAACTAACTATTAGCTATACTAACTGTCTTACTAACTAACAATTTTCCTAGAGTACCCCTTTCCCCAACTTCTATTCTCATCAGAATGTTACTAGCACTCCTCATAAGCTAATATGTGAAGAATGTCTAAATGTTAGTTTGCTTATATATCATTATATTCAGAGAAACCAGACCTAGCTATTGCGAACCATCAGTTTTCTTCCGGTCGTCTTACCAAGATGATACACCTGAAGAATCTTAAACAGCAAATTCTCTACAAGAAAAGCAGTAAATACCTGTTATCATGAGCAAGATTACAACAACCATCAAATTTTTACTAGTGTAAGTATCATTAAGTTTAAGGAGGCATTGCATTATACAACAATATGGAGAAAAGTACAATAAAGTCTAATTACGACGATGCTGTTAAAATCAATGGCTCTACATGATGATAGTACACATGAAGTAATGGAACTGTAAAACAATTTGAACTAACACTAAAGAAGACTACATACAATGTTTGAACAGAGGTGGAAAAAATCTGCAGAAAGTCTTCACTGGCTATTCATTTTACTCCATGTATACTAGCAAGAGGATTCTTTCAGACAATGGCTTCAGGAGCTGGAGTATACCAGCCATGATGGATCTCCACTGCTTTCTTTCTTCGGGCAAGCCGAGACTTGCGATTTGCTCCAGTGTTCCTGTGCAGTGTGCCCACTCTCACAGCTTTGTCAACTATTGAGTATGCCTCTCCAATCAACTTCTCAATTGGGAGGATTTCTTCAGCCTGCGCATCTGATTTCTTCTTAAGTACTTCCAGAGCTTCCAAAACCTGCAGACAGTTGATTAGAAGATTTTGTAAAAATAATTAATCTCCCCCTCCCCCTAAATGATTTCATATGAAATGCTAGAAGTTGAGCTGATTGTACAGACAAGGAGAGGTATTAATTGAGCTTCAACAAGAAACAGAATTGGTACTCTATGAGAGTATTTTATACCCTGAGCAAGATCAGAAGCATTTGATGCAGTTTAACGTACCCACAATTATGGTTCACAATGTTAAGTAAACATACATCTTAGTGTTCAAAAGTGCCCAATATAAGCACTTGCAGTTACATAATCTGCTACGATATCAGGTTTCTTAACTGTTTTTTGGAGTCCTATATTAGGTTGGAATGGGCTGAACTTCTGTAAGTTGTATTACACTAGTAATTGACCAAGAATACATACTAACACGTACTTGGGGCATTAGTAAAGTGTTTTTACATCATGCATGTCATGCAGTCATACTAACATCACATGTAAGAGTCCTATTTGTACTTCGCGCATTTGTAAAGTGTTTTTACATCATGCACAACATGCCACACTCTGCTAGAATAAGTGACTCTAAAGAAGGGGCAAATAAGAGTAATCACGCCTTCCACTCTAAAGTCTAGTAATAGTTTCATGCCAATAGAAAACCAAAAAGTTTTTTCAAGCATTATGTTGTTACAAATTACAAACAGGGTATTAGGGACGAGAGGGATATTGGATACTATTTTATTGCTATACCTGTGACCACTTAATTTTAGACACTGGAAGAAAAAGATATCACAATCTTTTCCAATGAAAGAAAATCATTCAATTAATATGAACATCAATAAAATTTTATAGAAAAAAATGAAGAAAAGTATACTTATTCATTTTCAGTCTATGCTAGCAATCTACCAAAACATGTAAAGAAAATTTGGCTGTAAACAAAATCCATGCCTCCAAAAGAGAAAAAACTAGATACAAACTTAAACCAACCCTGCACACAGATCTCAAAGCCACAGTAAGTTCCAAGTTCAACAAGTTAGAGTGAAGAGAATATGTTATTTCCACACAACATTTCTCATTCTCCCACATAGCTCTCTTACAGTCAGACTTCATATCATCGCCATCTATCTTTCTTCTTTCTCTCCCCCTTTTCTTACATATCATAACACATTTCCCTATGTGAGTCACGTGAGTTGCACATTACATGCAACTAACATTAATCATATAAAAAAACACAATTACAACTCAATAATCAAACTAACAATTTAGTGAAATTTCATAAAATTTAACTAAATAAAAGTGACTATAGTGAAACTAACAATAAAAGTGACTAAAACATGATTCTTTCCTAAATAGCATTCTTAAACAAGGTATACAATTGGTCAGCCACAAGAAGTAATACACAAAATGGTTCCATCTTAATAAACACTTGTAGGAGAAAATAAAAAGGTGAAATGAGTTAAGTTTCTCCCAAAATTAAAAATTAGCTTTTGCATAAGTTAATTTATAGAAACTCTCTCATTTAGCTTTTCCAAAAATTGGATTTAAGTTATGCACAAGCTAATTTTAGCTTATGGGGAAGCTTAATTCATTTGACCTTTTTTCTTATTTTCCTACAGGTGTCAATTGACAAAATTTATTCAAACAAGACCTAAAACCGTCCTTTGTATATCTAAGAATGACTAGAATTGAATGAAATGAAATGCAAAAAGGGTACCAGTGAAATAATTTTTTATACAATCATACATTGCCATTTGGATAAGATTGTTGACTTCTATAATAATTTCTTCAAAAATTCATTTTCAATAAATTGAATTTCGTGTGTGAAAATTCAACTCCTAAAATTACCACTTCATAGTTCAGATATTTTATAACAGAACAGCATAAAACTAACTCTCTCATTATCACATAGACTAATTCCATCCCAAACAAAAAGTGTAAGATGGAAATAAATGAAACACACTGTCCATTCTATTTCACTCTCCACTCTACTCTACCCAATTCAAAACCATTCAATTGAAACAAAAGGCTACCTTCTTGGTACGTGTTTTAATCTCCGATTTGCGAGCTTTGTTGTAAACGCGGCGCTTCTCGGCTTGGTGCGCTCTCTTCACCGCCGAATCCATCTTCTTCTTCGGCGCAGCCTCGCAAACCACAGACGCGCGCCTCAGTACTGTGCTTAGCGACAAGGAGTTACCTGAAAACCACACCCGACACAGACCCATGATTTAAAACTCAACCAAAATCAAATCTTTCACCCTTTCTGATGAAAACAAGGGAGAAAAGAGAGACCCCATTTAAATGGGGTGGGTGAAAAAGGCACCTTTTGAGAAGAAAGGGTGTGAGAGGTTTCTGGAGAAACCGAGAGAAGGGGAATTGGAGATGCAAAGGGACGAAGAAGAGGATGTGAGGGAGAGGTTCCTCATTTGGGAGGGAAGGGTTAGCCATGAGCACGAAACTGACGCTGCCATTTTTCTGTGTGTGTGAGAGAGTGAAGGGACTCCTCTCTCTGTTTATCCGTTGGGGAGAGGCGATGATGGTTGTTATCTGTTGAAGGCTATCAGACTCGGATAATATAATATAATATATGCTTGCTGCTTTCTTTATTTCATCTTCAGTTTAAATATGTTTTTAATTTCTCAATTTTTTTGGAGTCTTTTTTTTTAAATAAAACTTATACTTTAAAGTCACTCAATTTTATAAAATATTTTTTAAGTTTCTCGAATTGATTTTTGGAAATTAAATGCATAAATTGCAGTGTTGTGTGTGTATTTTTTTAAAAGAGATTAAAAATGGCATTTCATGAATGAGAATTAAATAATATAAGTTTTAATTTGAAGAATTAAAAATATACTTATTAAATTTGAGGGACTCCTCCAAAAAAAAAATTTAAGGGACTAATCATATTCATATATTTTTTAAAATTTTTCTTAAATAACTTTTTGGTTTCTATAAATATTTTTGTATTTGTGTTTTAAAGATTTTTAGAGGTTTTATTCCGAAAAATAGTAAGTGAAGATAACATAACAACGATACTGAAAATATATTAACTTATTACATCATCAAGAAGTTATTAAATTATCATTTATTCAAAATAATTGATGACAGCAGACAAGTTGATGAGAAATTAAAAATATAATTTATATATTAAAAAATACATGTTATTGTCTTGACTAACTTTTTGATGATATGACAAGTTATTTGGCTACCAATGTTGTTATTACATCATTATTTAATGTTATTACTTGACAACAAGAATTAAAAAGTCTCTAAAGGACAAAATCTCAAAAAACTTTCTAGGACTAAAATAAAATTTTAAAAAAACCTATTTTATAGGGATCAAAATGTATTTTAAGTCTCATGTAGAAAAAGTGGTTGTTGAAGTCTTCTTACTTTTATTTGGACAACTTAGATGCATTACTTCATAAGGGTGTTCATGGGTTAATTTGAATCATATTTGGGAGAAAATAAAATAAAATCAATCAAGGGAATTACTATTCCCACTATCAATTTTTGAAAAGTAATGGGAATAGATCAAACTGTGTTTAAGGTAGATTTCCCCACCCCACCCCTTCCTTTTCCTTCTTTCCCTCTTTCCCATTCTTCTCGCCCCACTCTTTCCCTTTTCTTCCTCTCAAACATCTTTCACTCTCTCCCCCTTCCTCTCAAATGTTCTTACTCTCTCTCCCTTTCCTTCTCATTTCTCTCTTCCTTTGAGCCCCAAACTCCTTTCTCTCACATGTCTCTCTCTTCCTCTCCCTCACATATCCCTTTCAAGTCTCCATCTCATTTCTCTTCATCGTTGCTCGTAAAGGTAAGAATTTTAAAAAACTTTCATTTTTACGATTCTATTGAGAACACAACAAATCGTATTTCCATTGTGGTTTCTTTTTTGTTTTGAAAAATCCACAATGAAAATAAGATTTTGTTATGTTTCTCAACCCAAAACACAACAGAATCGTATTTTCATTATTATTTTTTTGTTTTGAAAAACTCCATAATGAAAATATGATTCTATTGTCTTAATCATTCAATAACACAATGAAATTGTATTTCTGTTGTGGAGTTTTTTAAAACAAAAAAAATCAGAAAGGAATCATATTTCCATTTTGAAATGATTTTTATAAACTATTTATTTAATTGCTTAATTAATATTTTATGCTTCTAATTTTTATTTTTATCTGATCTTTTTTTCTAGATGGCTTGCATGAAGCGTATTGCCCATGTCTCAAATGTAGATGTTGAGGAAGAGAGGCAATGACAAACGTCAGCATGTCGTGGTGCAAAGTTGGCTTGACAACAACAGCAGCAGACAACAAAGCCTAAGGGAAAGTCTGAGGCAGAGGCACAACCACAACCACAATCACAGATATCGCCTACTAATCGTATCATCAGACCCTTATTTGGAGGAGGCGCTTTGGACTTGACGTTGTTTCAGTCCTATACGGACCACGTAGCTGACTAGCTGGACATGTATGGATCGGTGAGCCCAGAGTAGAGCTAAAGTTGGTCAACCATGGTGGCAATGTTATACCTTACCCTACCTAGCTGACTGTGAAGGGGTCCATGGATAGGTCAGGGCTTAAGAGTCTGCATGATGTGTAGTACAAGTCCACAAATAAAGGTGTAATCAACACCTTTAATGAGAGATGGCATAGGGAGACCTCATTCTTCCACCTTATAGTTGGAGAGATGACCATCACCCTCGATGATGTGTCATGTCTCAGGACAACTCCTTGATCACACAGACACAAGCTACATGAGGAAGGATATCAAAGGTCTGTTGAGGTTAGAGCTTGGTATTATGACTGACTAGGAGGTAGATGTTGTGATGTTAGCATGCAACAGGGTGACATTGAGTTGGTTAGAAGGGATGTATCATACCTATGTTGCTAGTGAGTTGTACGTATGGGTGGCTAGGGCGTATTTGTTGTATTTGGTCAACAATACCATAGTTGCCAACAAGAGCTCGACGCATGTACACATTTGCTACTTGCACTACCTCAGTGATCTAGATTGCTGCAACTAGTACGCGTGAGGAGCAATTGTACTTGCATTTCTTTATGATCAACTGTCATATGCAAGCAAGTGTGGCAACAAGTATATGAAAGGTTATATGACGCTGCTCATGGTAAGAATTGTTATTTTGTACATAATTGTTTGTTTCTTAATATTATATGATGCTAAAAATATATTTCATGTTTTACAGAATAGGTGTTTGAGCATCTACCAACCGTTCCTTGTAGTGAAAAGGTGCTAGATTAAGACCGCAAGCACCCACTTGCATCTTGGTGGTTTCCATTGAGGGGTACCGACAAGGTTGTTGCGACCAGGAAGTTGTTGGATCGGTTGCAGATGATTGATGTTTTCTGGCCCCCATATGCAACATGCGGAGACATCAGACCTTTTGAGGACTCTGGCTAGATCAAAGTTGGGACAAACATGTGGTTGTATCTATCGGAGAGGATTTTGAGATAGTTCAGCACATGCAGAGGATTCGCTTGGAGCCACCCGAGCATCCTCTTACATATAAGAAGTGTTCTAGGCCATGGAACGAGTGGGAGCAACATGTGGTGCTGTTAAGCGAGGTTGTTCTACATGGGGCTCTATGGGCGATGCACTACAAACTATCTATCTTGGTATTACAAGCATTCACATCCATACCTGATTTCACCACAATAGGGAGAGGCACCATGTAGCCCTGTACGTATTCTGCCACAACCACAACCTCATCCTTAACATCAATCATAGCCTGGTGGTAGTCAAATACCATATTATATATCGGGTGATGTTTGTAACGACCCGCGCTTGCTGCTACTGTATCACTAACTCTTAATCACGCCATTAACACGTTTAACTTGAAAATCACTTTAATTTGATTAGGGAAAATTGTAGTAAATTTTTCGCCAGCACATAGTAATCATCATCATAAAGTAAATACGTAAATAAAATATATGAGACACCTCAAGTACTATATACAAAACGTGGTTTAGTTTTGGGTACAATCAACCTTGTCTAAAAAGTATTAAGTATTTTACAAAGGAAACAAGAAATTAAGCGTCAGGGGTGTGATTAGCAAAGCATGGGGTGTGACTATCAAAATAAGGGATGTAACGAGCAAAACATAACTCCTGCCCAGGATCTAGTCCATCGACATCTCGGCACTCGACGGCTCCAACCAAAAAGATAGTCCTCTTCCAAATCACCTACTGTTGCCATCTGCTCACACAAACGAGGTTCGCGCTCATCACAGGTACCAAACCACACGGTACAACAAAGCAATGGTGAGTTCATCATATAAAACAATAAGCAACAAATATCATCAGTTAAGGAAGGCAATCCAAACATCACAATATCACAACCATAACCCGGCATTCCATCACGCAGCCAACATGGACAATCAATCCTCAGACATTCCACAAGCCAACTTATATTGCCTAGCATGATGCATGCTCCTACCATTCTCTCAGCATACAATGTGGTACCATCACAGAAATAGCTTATCCCTATGGTCTCGATGATACAGTAGCTTGTCAGGGTCACTCTGTCGTGCACAGGTCGCTCCCCCCCGATAGTGATCAGCTCCGAGTGTCAGGAGTACCCAACAGACGTGGCCCCCCAGTATTCCAATACCCTACAGCTAATCATCCTATTTCCGTCGTGCAAATGTAATATTTCACATGGGCACCATCAATGTATGACCTGCTAGGAACGAACTCTTCCTGAGTAGGATAATGCCATACACCCCTATGGTATCAATGCGCATCATCATCTCACGAGCCAACCTTCCAAGGTTTCAACAATACCATATAGGTTCATTACACATGTAGCACACAACACGGACTAGAGAACTGGTGTGAAGTATTAGGTGTTCGGGTTGACACTTAGACATAACCATTATGATCATGAGGCAAGAACCCATACAAGGATGGACAAGATCGGACGAAGGCGGACGAGGTCGAACCTTTTACTTACAAAATACCAAGAACGGACCCAGCACTATGCAATCGATTACATAAGCGTTTGTAATCGATTAAAAACAGATATCATAAGCCCGACAGCTCCAAAGGAAGAAACGAGCTTAACCGATTTAAAGAAAGAATAGGCATAGGAAGAGAGCCTGGTATCCCTAAAGAAAAGAAAGCAAGTTCAACAACTCGATAGAAGGAACAAACCCGGGAAATGAATCCTGTCAATTCAAAGAGAGGACACAAGCTCAATCGAGTAAGAGAACCCAGTGGCTCTTTTCTCAAAAAGGCACAAGCTCATCCGAGTTAGAGAACTTGATGGCTCTTTCCCCGAGAAGGCACGAGCTCATCCGGGTAAGAACCCGATGGCTCTTCTCCCAAAAAGACACGAGCTCATCCGAGTTAGGGAACTCGATGGCTCTTTTAGAAAGAACTTGAGCTCAACAGCTCAAAAGGGAGAATAACCCACCCTGGGTAAGGAACCCGGTATATCTAAAGAAAAGAGAGTGAGCCTAACAGCTCTAAGGGAACAAACCCGGGTAAGGAACCCGGGATGTAGACATCCGCCAACAAAAGACTACTAAAAATCATGTTCCGCATGTACATATACATGCTATGTAAAGAGTTCAGCTCATCATACTGAACCCGGTATCCGACACCTCCACAAACACTACTAAAAAGTGTCTTGGGAGTTTTCAGTATCAGAGTGCCAACCTCACACGCCTGCACGGGGAGTTCTTACGTCGTCAACTCCCCCACAAAACATCATCCCACTCTTCATACCAGGACACCATAAAAAATCCACACACAAGAACACCATCAAACATCAACATACCACATCTCATTCGTTAAAAGAGAGTTTTACTACGAAAACAGCACACAGCAGGGGCATGCAGTCATCTTCATAGTCGGACTCCCTGGTCCCCAACTATGGTATCTAAAGCTGTTATTAAACATGATAAACTCCCCTTACCTAACCAGGAGTTCTTCTTGAAGTTGAGCGGTGCTGAAACACTATGCTCTGAAGCGTTAAAGCAAGGGTAGAGCTTCATTCTCCTTGAATTTCACGAAGGGTCGTCTAAGACTTTTGCTCCGATCACGAGGTTCCTTTTGACGTAGGGGTTTTGTGGTTGCTATGGTGTTCCTCTGGGGTTGAAGGTGACACAGAAGGGTTGGGGAAGAAAGGTTTCTGGATGTGGGTGAGCTTAGAGAGAAAAGGAGAGAAAGGCGCAAAGAAGAAAAGAAAGAAATAATCTTCTACAACACCACTCCAATGCCTATATACCTCGTTGACAGGACATGTCCACTATGTGTGCACAAACAACAACCACAGACCAAACAGAGTTGACTTAACATATCAATCACCAAACATGCATACCAAGACAAAAACACAAAATAGGAATTACCAATTAAATCAATTAATCAAGCAACTTGAAATTTCAGGGTGTTATAATGTTACTCTTGTCAGTTAACGCAAACAATATTGTCATCATTTTGTTTTAATCTTTACTAAAAAATAATTACTAATTGTATTGTTAAATATTTATGTAGGATCAATTCTAGATAATGTCAGCGTCCACATAAAGATTGCAGGACATGAGAGTTGTACTTGATGACACAGATAGTCATCAGGTCATACAACAACTTCTACTGTTGGCATAGGAGGGTCTTGCAGTTGGATGTAGCTTAGTTGAGGAGCGGTCGCCGCTGAGGAAGAAACCCTGCAAAGGTAGCAGAAGAGGTGGTCATAGAGGGAGTTGATGTTGTTTTCTTATTATTTTTATTATAATGTATTCAACTTATGATGTTGTTTGTACAATTTTGTTTTATGTTTAAACAACACACGACCATTAATGTAATCAATTAAAAACAAACAATCAATTAAAGAACAAAATTTTGATTAAATTCAAAAAACAAACATAAATTCAATCAATTAAAACACACGAGACTACATAGACTTATCATCTTCATTAATGCTTGTTGTCGTCCTTGATCCATTCATCATACCAATGATCTCTTCAGCAGATCTTGATTTTATTAACACGACGCTCCAACCAACTGAGCTAATGGGTCAATTATGCTAAAAAATAATTAATGTTGATACATATAACACTAATTTTTTTAATGTATATTTAATACACATATAATTAATGAATTATATATAATTAATTTAATTTGAATTTTATTTTGATTATTGAGTTATTTATCATGCAATTACTTTAATATTCTTAACATAAAATTTTTTATACACATAAGTTTACATAATAAATTATGTGTATAAAAAATTTTATGTTAAGAATATTAAAGTAATAGCATGATAAATAACTCAATAATCAAAATAAAATTCAAATTAAATTAATTATATATAACCGGCTGGGACGAGGAATGCCTTTCAATCCATATCTCCGAGGTTATTTGTTCCAACTCATTTGTTATATGTGTATTAAATATACATTAAAAAAATTTAGTGTTATATGTATCAACATTAATTGTTCTTTAACATAATTGACCTATTAGCTTAGTTGATTGGAGCGTCATGTTAATAACGTTTATTCAATTCAAAATAATTGGATTGTATGCTATCTAAATATGCAAAATATTGTTTCAAGAAAGAAAAAAATTACATGATTTTGCCAAAAAATTGTGTATAGACCTCGTATTTGTCAAACTTAAATATTCAAAAGTTACAATCCGGAATATTTCTCAACATTATACCCTCAAATTTTACTATACATCATAGAAGCTCAATATCATAAGCACGATGTTCCGTTAAAACTAGTAAACCATAAAAAGCTGAATTTGTTGAAAACTGCTGTAATATTTTCCTGTTATGACATTTCTATTTCTAATGTAGAGACACATTACTGCTTGGAGCACAAATTGAGAAACAGGATACTGCAATCGAACTTGAATAAGCTAAAATGATAGCTGAATGCAAGTTCAGTATATATGTCAGTAAACAATGCAATTGTTGAAAAAGACTACTACTTCACACACGCAATACACATCCAAAGACAAAAAGAATATCTATATTTGCTAGAGTTGACAAAAGCCATTGAAATATAATCCACTAAAAAACTATGATTAATATACGCATTCCATCAGGTTCCAACATTTGAGGGGGAAAAGGTTTTCGTTCTATATAGCACTGCACATTGTATTTGAAGGGGAAAAGAGAAAATAAAATCTGCCCCATTAGGTATTGCTTGACCACTCAAATGTGAAAACTAAAATCTATCAGCCGTCATCACAGCAGGTTGAGCTTCAACATGCCTTTTAACAAGATATGGACCCATTTCAACAGCTTCCTGCAACTGCATGCAATATTACTGAATTGTCACTTCAATAAAAGTATAGGCAAATAAGCATGCTGCTGTTCTTTTCTTGTTCCCTTTACGTATGTATGTAAAAAAATGGACATATTAAGTTTTTTGGTTAGTGTAAGAAATTAAAACTATATGAGTCATAAAACCATAGGTGAATGTCACATAACCATTCACATACATTAACGTGCGTGCACACCAAAAACAATACAAATACGCAGATGCACAAAAGCCTGGAAAGGATACTAAAAATACTCACACACTTGCACAATATGGTGCAGTGTTTTAAAACCTGGGTCGATCAGGCCGATCGAACCGGTTGAATCGTGAACTGGTGGTCTGTCCGGGTTGGGTTGCAAATTGGATTGATCCTGCAGTTCCCCCAGCAAAACCCGGTGTGACCAGGCCGGGTTTCTGGATTAACCGCCAGTTGCAAAGACCCAAAATGGGTTGCGGAGCTCAAACCCAATTTTCCAAAAAAATAATAAAATTGTTACCAGCTTGGACTCGAACCCAGGTCCCATAAACGCTCATTGCTGCTGCTCCAAAGTGTTCAAGATGGCATAATATCAACAAATGTTATATTTATCATATACATATAACGTTTACACAAAATTTTAAGAAAAATATGCTAAAATCTCCCTTGGAATTAGCACTACACCTTACCACCACACCACCATAATTATTTAATAAATAAATACAATATATATATATATATATATATACACTATCTTTATGTTACCTATAGTTTGCTTTTTGTTGTATGATGTATTTAGTCCTTGAACTCTTATGGTTTTGGTCCTTAAACTTTGCGAAGATTGGTCAACGTCCCTGAACTTTTTTTCTGCCCAAAGTTTTTTGTCATTTCCGTCCATTTTGACCTTTAAGTGATGATGTGACATTGCTTTTATTATTTTATTACAATTTTTGACAGTTTTTAACTGCCAGAAAATGGTAGGTTCAACTTTAAAATCAGTATCAAACAGTTTCTGGCCGCTTAAAAATTGCCAGAAATTGCTTCTTCCTGATTTCCATATCAAAGATAATGAAGATCCTACACAATCATCAAATCAACAACAAACTAAAAACAAAATCCTCAAATCAGCAGCCATTCTCCTTTCTTCTTGGCCACAATCATCAAATCAACAAAAAAAACCCTTAACAAAATCCCCAAATCAACGACCCTAAACAACATTGCCACTGTTAATTGGGGGCCCTTATCCTATGTAGCACGAATACGCTGCAAAAAAAATTTCCAACGTATCGGACACTTGTCCAATACGGATACACAAAAAATACCTCTTTTCACGTATCAGATTTGCAAAGGGCACTTTCTTAAATAAAAAAAATTTGCCCTTAATAGAACGAAGGCTTCGATTGTGCTTACCTCTTCGATATGTACTCTGTGACTGTGCAGCTGTGCTTCCTCCATTTTGTGCTCTGTATCGGACACCCGTCGCCGACACTGCTCCTCTGCCGTTGCTGTTGCTTCTCCTCCGCCGCTTGGTCAGTCGCAACACCGCTCGCGCGCCCCCCTGCTCGCATGAGGATGACAGAGGCAATGAGATAGAGTCCGGCGTTGATGTACTCGTAGCGGTTCTTGGCGAGGCCTGGCTCGTAGGTGTGGAAGTCTCTAGCGGAAGCTAGCTTCACCATTGTGATGAATCAATGTTTTGTTCAAGAGTGTGTGCGATTTGGTTCCTTCCTTACAAGGCAGAGAGAAGAGAGATGGTGGTGAGAATGGGTTTGGGCACGTGGCGACGTGCATGGGACTGTGTTTGTTACTCTTCACGTTCTGATGTGACATGTGGCTTGATCTGGAGAATAAACTGCCGATGCTGCTGGAGATTATTGGACTCCCATTTCTCTCAAATCTCAATGTTTCTTTCAGCTCTACTGTCAACAAATTCTACACTTCTGCTTCTACCATAAATTTGTTGGGCCTCATTTCAACCCATTTCTTAACCCAACTCGCCTCTTCCTAAATACACCTGCCCGTTTGCTAAGTAAGTCCCCTTACTTCTAATTAAAATTGTTATTATCCATTATATCCTTATTATCCATTATATTATGTTAGTACTATTTATGAGTGAAGGACTAAGGTCTTTCTTAGAAGCAAAAAAGATCTATCTAGCAAAAACATTTTTACAACATGCACATATAAAAAAAATATTATTTAATACTAAGACGTATCGGAAACGTCAATGTTGTCAAACTCGAGGATCGGAAGAGGATCGAAAGGGGTGGTAAAAGATCGTAACTCGAGGATCGTAACTCGGATCGTAAGAGTTACGTGTATATGTAAAATAGAAACTCCGTAAAAAAATAAAAGGGGTGCAGAAAGTAACATTGTGTATCTGGCCCATATTAGGAAAAAAATGAGCAAGAGGAGTACAAAAAGCGAAAAAGGGGGTACAGGAAGAAAATTGGCCCAAATGTAAACCTAACCTAATTTGTATCTGCGCCTCACTCATCTTCTCCGTCTCCTGCAGCTGCGCGTTTCACTGCTCTTCTTCCTCTTTTTTTTTTTTTCTTTTCTCTTGATGGAACACAACATCATCAACGTGCGAACATGGGACGCTGAAGAAGGAAACTAAAGCAGTAAAAGCACACGCACCACCGCACCAGAGACCAGCCACGATCAACAGTCCGGCGGCGATGAGGAGCGGCGACGACCAGCCACGATCAGCAACGAAGAGCAGCGGCGGTGACGAGCAGCAGTCACGAACCCGACCTGCGAGCGTCAGGTTTTTTTTCCCTGGCTGGGATCGAAACGGATCGACGATCTGTCCGATTCGCGTTCAAACGCGCGATCCGGGAGCGATCCTTACCCCCAGCGATCCTCCCTCCGCGTTTGCTCGAGCTGCCCTCTGAAAATCGCGAGATCGTACAAGTTTACGATCCTACTCGCGATTTTGACAACACTGGGAAACGTATCGAAATATTAGAATTTTTGAAGAACGTATTGAAGTTCCGTATCGGAACGTATCGAAAACGGCATGTCGGTATTGGTGCTACATAGCCCTTATCACATTTAATGGCCTCATTTTCTTCCTCCAATTTCTCAGTGTCAAATTGTGTATAGTTCTCACAATTTTGGGAATAAGAAGCAACAATCCATCAACCAAGAACTAAGAGCATCCGGTGTCAGCTTACAGTAGTGTGGTCCTCCCCGTTCTGTGGATTTCAATGTCCATGTGGCATGAGCTTGCAAAAATCATTACAATGGAGCACGATGGTGGCCGGCGAGTGCACGACAAGGCTCAAAGCTAAAAGTGCTCCTTGTTACCTCCTTTCATTTTTCTGAACTTTTTCACATTTGATCTTGTCTTTCCTTTAAAAAGGGAAAAGGCTCCCTTTCTACTCTTACACCACAATTAGATCTAAGAATGCTCGAGGGAGAGCTCAGAGCCAAAAACGCTCCCTTGTAGCCGGCGATACTATGGCCGGTGAGGGAGTGGTGGCAGAGGGGGAAAGCGCTGTGGGAGAAGTTGTGGGGGTCGTTATTGGTGACAGATGGATTTTCCTATGAGGAGGGTGAGGAGGCAGGCGCAGCAAGGGAGGAAGAGGAGGTTGGAGAAGGGGAGGCACTGGAAGTGGGGGACCCTGTGGTAGGGGATGAAGAAGGGATCTGGTGGAGGAAGGTCCATTGTTGTGTTGCGTGGGATGAAGAGCTGGGGTTGAGCAAGACGAAAATTTAGGGAGAAATTGAAATTGTGTTTCAATCTGGATGTGAAATTTTGTATAGGGAAAATTGTTTTTGGGTTTGATTTTGAACTTGGGATATAACAATTTCTAGTGGTTCTTAGCTGCTAAAATATGTTCAGGGCCTTTAAAATAAGTTATTAAAGTAATTTCTGGTGGCTGTAACTGCCAGAAAATGTAATAAAATAAAATAATTATAAAAGCAACACCATGTCATCACTTAATGGTCAAAATGGACGAAAAGGATGAAAACACTGGATGAAAAAAAGTTCAGGGACATTGACTAGTCTTCGCAAAGTTCAAGGACCAAAATCATAAATGTCAAAAAGTTCGAGGACTAAAAACATAGTATACCCTAAATTTTATTTATAATTATATATATATATATATATATATATATATATATATATATATGCATGTATTAAAATTTGCAATTTTTTTAATAGAGACAGGGTCATGCGGGTCAATTAATGACCCAGCGATCCAATGCCTTGACCGGATTATTCACCAGTTCGGTTTTCAAAACTACGATATGGTGGAAAGGTTTGGTATCTAACCTTTGCAGCTATTCCTGCAAAAGCAGGATTAGCAGAAACTCTACTAGACACTGTCAATGATTTGTGTATTGCCTTGCAGCAGTCATATCTGCCCTCCATACCTGAATATGTTAAGATCATGTGTGTTAAGAAAATAAAGTTGGAGCAAAGTAATGAAAAACATACGGTATGACTATATAGGCAATATTAACATCCATTTAAAGCATAATAAATACCTATTTTTGTGGTTTCAGTACTTGGGTCGGTCACTTTATTTATAATCTCTTGTTTTGAACATATCTCCATTAAGCACCATGGTCGGGCAACCAATCCACTTAGCATTCTATAGCCCTGAAAATATGTAAACGGGATATCACATAAGAGTTGTTTTAGTAAATTTTTCATGGACAATTATATAGGGAGAAAACATGTTAGATGAGAAATCTTGGTTATTGTAAGAAATAAAAACAATAAATATAGACCATTAGATTATAATAGAATACAAATGTACGTAACTTCTTTTTAAGTGGTCATATCGCCATTAGCTAACTTATAATCTTAACAATTCATGTATACGTGTATACAACAACAAACCTTATCTCACAAGGTGAAATCGGCTATCCATGGATCACAATGCCATTTAGCATGGTTAAAAACCAAAGCTAAAACTCAAATTTATTAGTTCTCACATTTTTAAAATGATAATTGTTCTTACTAGATATGTCCCCTATATAATCCTAAGTGCTTCATATTTGATTGCTACGTTTCGCTTTACAGCAAATTGACTTTTTACAATTTAAAAGAAGCTAGTATAAACATTTTGTTGAGTTTTAGATTTATATTGACCTGGCAATGGCATTTACATCCATCAAAATAACCTAGACTGATTGACTTCTAAAGTATTTGCACTGAGGAAATTATTTAAACAATGTAGTGCATATAACCTAACAATATGAAGTTCGTATGAATATCTCACCGCTAGGCGTATTTCTGAATCCTGCTGCAATACTGACAGAAAAAGACCCTGCAAATTGCATGAACTTGGTGAGGTTGCAGCATTTCAATGTTTAATTAAAAAGCTGTTATGCAAGACAACTCAATGAATATTGTAGACTTGAGGATCTTTGGTTCTAAGAGGACTTGGGTAGAGGGTAAATGCACGTACACCTTAGCAGCCTACTGTCTGCACGTAACTGATCAATAATTTTTTCTCTAAAATCCATGAAGCAAAGATGCTCCCACATGATGAGGGGGCACAATTACTATTTAATAGACAGTCACTTGTTAGGTATACTTCTGTTAACATATTTTTTGTTATGAGCATATATCACGATGGACTTTTCACCATGTGACTAAGATTTGTCTTAAAAATTACTTTCCATATAGAGATAGATAATGATACTAATAGTACTGATCAGCGTGGTCCTCTTTTACTTTTTTAACATTTAGTCATGATTAAGTTAGGATAAAACTATAGCTTAGATAAAGTTTTATATATATGCCTAGTCCCTTTAGTTCAAAGAGAAACCAACCATTATAAATAGAACTTAAAAATAATTAACCAATAAAAAGCACGTGAAACTAAAAAGAATGAAAATAGGCAACCGATGGAGTCAGCTTTGTGCTTCTGGATGCTGTTTCATAAATTAAGTGCAGCAGGTTTACTTCTGCTTCAGCATTGAGTATGATGTTATTCTCGGATCTGGTTTCTCCCGCGATGTTTCCTAGAGCATGCAATGCTGCCTGTGATTGCCATTTAAGAGACCATGTAAGTTCGAACTTAGAAGAGAAGTTATTAGCACATAACATCTTCCAAGTAAAATGGAATTCCAGCTTTTTCTACAATTGAGAAGTAATGCATTTTCTTTTGAATTTTACCTTCTAGAGGGTACAAAAACTAAATTAGATTATTGCTTTTGTTATCCTTGGAAATTAAATGTTTTCACATTTTACTTAGGGATTGAATGCCATGTCCACACACACAGTTACCAAAACACAGACTACTTGAATGCTACATCAGATTGCTGTCAGCAAGGCAACCATGTTCCAGTAAACTAGGAATTCTCATGATTCCTTAAATAGATGTTATAAACCTAGGAAACAACACTTTCAAGATTCAGAACATTACTACCACAACACTTCTTGCCACAAATTGCATCAATGCACCATAAATGCAGTTTCAGCTATTTTAACCTTGAGGGCAATATGCTCCTTAAGGCTGCCTGAGCAAGCAATTGAGCACAACATACAACGGGACTACGGGAGTTACTGGGAGAATCAATTTACATTAGTTCGGGATACTTTGAAACACTTTGAAAAGAAAAGAACAAGAATCTAGTTCACTAACCAGCTGTTTACCACGCCCTGTTGGTCCTCGTCGTTCAAAAGCAGCATCTATAACATGTCGAGCAGCAGGTGATGAACCTGAGAGTAGTAATGTAGCTCCCTGGATATCTATGATCACAAAAATCATAAATTAAAATTTGTAGTATTTAAAAAAGAAGAGGTTCTCATTAAAACAATTTTCAATAATGAAATATAAATTGATAATTAAGTAGTTTGAACATTCTACAGAATCATATATGTACTATATCATATTGATTCATAAATTACTGCTTCTAAATGTACAAATGTGTAATGGGAAGCTGATAGAGGTAGAAGGTGGGGAAAAGTATATTCTAGGAGGGTTCCTTTAGCAATTGACAATTAGAATAACTAATTGTTAGTTAGTTATAACTAGCTGCTGGTTAGAGGAAGTTTAAATAGTTAGTTAGTAGGTTGGGGTAAGGGGATTCAAAATTGTTTGTGGAGGTTAGTGATCCTCAAAATCACTTGCACTGAATTAGGAGTTGGAAGCTCCCAATATCAATACAAAATCTTTCTCTCTCTCTCTCTCTCTCTCTCTCTCTCTCATCTCAGGCCAGTTCTATCATTGGTATCAAAGCTCCTATCTTGGAGCTGCGGAACCGTTGATTGTGTCAAAAGCGAATGCAAGAATGGAGGCATGAATGGAAGTGATAGAGAAAGCGATGGAGGAGAATCGCAAGGCTGTGCATTCGCGATTGAGGTCAATCGAGGGGATGATCCAGAGGTTGGCGACAGCATGGGAGAAGCAAGCACCAACAGTGAACGGGCAAGGGAGCAATTCATTAGGAGGAAACAACGGAAGTACAGCTTTTGGAGAAAATCGGTGGCGGAACCTCGAGATACCAATTATCGGGGGTGAAGATCCATTAGGTTGGTTGTCGAAAATTAAGAGGTACTTTCTATTGAAATCCTGGTTCCAATGGTGGGAATAATGGAACCCTAGCCATTCGTGGGAAGGCTTAAAGATGGCACTCTCCCAAAGATTTCAAAGTTCTAATCTTGGGAGTCCGTTTCAAGCTTTGCTGGCTCTGAAACAGGAAGAAACTGTGCAAGGTTTCATCAGCCAGTTCGAGAAATGTGTGGGAATGGTGAAGGGGTTAGAGGAATCCTTCTTGATGGATGTTTTTCTCAAGGGATTATAAGAAGAGGTCAGTACAAAGGTGAGACTTCATGAGCCCAAAAATTTATGGAGTCCATGACTAAAGCTCAGCAAGTGGAAGAGAAAAATCAAGTTATGGGGAATCTGAATAGAGATAATAGCAAGGGATATAAAATTCAGAAACCCAGCTTTTCAAATAAAAAATTTGGGAAAGAATGGCAGCCAGCTAGTAGTAAGCTTAGTGAATCCTCTCAAGCTATTAAAACAGGGGATAATGGATGGAAGGGAATAAGAACCTTTAATAGGTTCTCACCTGTGAAAGTGAATGAGAAAATGAGATAGGGAGAATGTTTTACATGTGATGAGAAATATCACCCCACTCATATCTGTAAGTAAGAATAAACAATTAAGGTTGATGATTATGGCAGAAGAAGAAAAGGGAGATCCTCAGGGAAGTCAGAAAAAGGATAAAGAAGAGGCTGAGGGATTTCACCAATTATCCCTGCATAACATTGAAGGATTTACTACCAAGAAGTCCTTGAAAATGTGGGGAAAAATCAGAGGAAGGAGAGTAATTGTGTTGATTGATTGTGGAGCCACCCATAATTTCATTTCCATGAAATTAGTGAAGGAGCTGGAATTAGAGGTAACACCTACCAACCCATATTCTGTATAGGTGGGAGATGGACATAAGGTGAGGTATCAAGGAGTGTGTAAATCCTTACCAATTGAGCTGCAAGATTTACAAATTATCCAAGATTGCTATTTGTTTGAGTTGGGGGGAGCTGATGTGGTGTTAGGAGTGGAATGGTTGGCAGGTTTGGGTAACTTTGAAAAGTTAACCTTAGCTGTAAGGGTGCAGAATAGGAAGATCACAATGAAGGCTGGACCAGAACTGATTAAAGCTGCCATCAATATGAAGCTGATTAGAGGCACCTTGTTGGAAGCTGATCAAGGGTTTGTAGTGGAGCTAAAAACAGTAGAAAGATAAGAGCATACAGAAGAAATCCCAGACTCAGTGGAACAAGTATTGGCACAATTTGAGCAGGTTTTTTAGGAACCTCAAGGACTGCCACCCCATAGAGAAGAGGATCATGTTGTAACCATTCAACCAGGTAATAAAATACCAAATTTGAGGCCCTATAAATACCCTCATTATCAGAAGTATGAGATTGAAAAGTTAGTGAGGGATATGTTATCTGTGGGAATTATTAGGGCAAGTACTAGCCCTTTTGCTAGTCCTATGATTTTAGTTAAAAAGAAAGATGGGAGTTGGAGGTTTTGTGTTGATTACAGAGCACTCAATAAGATCATTGTGCCTGATAAATTTCCCATACCTATCATAGAGGAATTGTTGGATGAGATTGGAGGGGCTGAATGGTTTTCAAAGCTAGATTTAAGAGCTGGTTATCATTAGATCAGAATGAAGGAAGAAGATATCCAGAAGACAGCTTTGAGAACTCAAGAAGGTCATTATGAGTTTTTGGTAATGCCGTTTGGGCTGACCAATGCACTATCTACTTTTCAAGCACTCATGAATGAGATACTTAGACCTTTCTAGAGGCAATTTGCTTTGGTTTTCTTTGATGACATATTGGTGTATAGAGTTTAGAGGACCACAACATGCATTTGAGGGCAGTGTTACAGGTGTTGCAGCAACAAGAATTAAAGGTGAATCAAAAGAAATGTTGCTTTGGCAAGAGATCTTTGGAGTATTTGGGCCATGTTATATTGGGAAGAGGGGTCGAGGCTGATCCAAATAAGTTGGAAGCCATGACTAAATGGCCTATTCCTAAAGATGTGAAAGGATTAAGGGGATTTTTGGGGTTGACAGGTTATTATAGGAGGTTTGTGAAGGGTTATGGGAAGCTGGCACAACCTTTAAATTCTTTGCTGAAGAAGAATGATTTTCAATGGAATGAAGGAGCAACACTTGCCTTTGAACAGCTTAAGACAGCGATGAAAAAGCTGCCTACCTTGGTGGTGCCAAATTTTTCTAAGGACTTTATCTTAGAAACTAATGCCTCAACTACTGGATTGAGAGCAGTTTTGCTGCAGGAAGAAAAACCTTTTGCCTTCTAGAGTAAGGCACTTTCAGATAGGCTCAACTCAAAGCAATATATGAGAGGGAATTGATGGTTGTGGTGTTAGCAGTTAAGAAGTGGAAGCATTATTTGCTGGATAGGAAATTTATCATTAGAACTGATCAAAAGAGTTTGAAGTTCTTAAATGAGCAGAGATTATTGAGTGAGGAACAGTTCAAGTGGGCCACTAAATTTATTGGGTATAAATTTTGATATTCAATATAGGTCAGGGAAGGAAAATATAGTGGCTGATGCACTATTCAAGCAGTTTTCTTTCTATGCCATTTCAAGGGTACAAGAGGAGGAATGGGGTGATTGGGAGGAAGAGATGCAAGCTGATCCTCAACTTTATGAAATTTACCAGGGAATATTAACTAGGACAGCTGAGAAGCCAGGGTATACCAACCATGGAGGTAAATTGTATTACATGAATAGATTGGTTTTATCTATACATTCTTCTAGAATTCCTCTTCTTTTAAAGGAGCTACATGACTCCCTTATGGGAGGACACTCAGGGTTTTTTAGAACCTTTAAGAGAGTGGCTGGAGTAGTTTTTTTGTAAGGAATGAAGAAAAGGATAAGAGACTATGTAGCTGAATGTGAAATTTGTCAGAGGAATAAAGCTAGTACTTTAGCACCAGTAGGGTTGCTTCAGCCTTTGCCAATTCTAACTAGGGTGTGGACTGATATTTCCATGGATTTTATTGGAGGACTACCAAAGGCTCAAGGTAAGGACACTATATTGGTGGTGATTGATAGGTTGACTAAGTATGCTCAATTTTTTTTTGCATTAAGTCATCCTTACACATTTGCAGATGATATCGTGCTTATTGATGATACCAAAGATGGTGTTGATAGGAAATTGAAATTGTGGAGAAACACTTTGGAGTCTAAAGGATTCACGATAAGCAAGAGCAAGATGTAGTATATAAAGTGAGTTTTCGCGGGTAAGAGATGGTGATGAAGACACAGTGCATCTACTTGGTCTAAAGGGACCCAAGAAAGATGTTTTTAGATACTTGGGATCAATTTTGCAAAAAGGTGGTGAGATTGATGAGGATGTAAATCATAGAATTAGAGCAGGGTGGATGAAATTATGGAGTGCATCGGGATTTTTGTGTGACCGCAAAATTCCCCTTAAGCTAAAAGGAAAATTATATAGAACAATTGTAAGACCAGCAATGTTATATAGAGCAGAATGCTGGCCACCACATAGGCAACATGAGCATAAAATAGGGGTAGTAGAAATGAGGATGTTAAGGTGGATATGTGGTTATACGAAGATGGATAAGATGAGAAATGAGGATATTCGACGAAAGGTATTAGTGGTACCGGTATGTGAAAAGATGAAGGAGCATAGATTGAGGTGATTTGGGTACGTTATGAGACGACCACTAGATGCTCCCGTAAGAACAATAGTTTGTTACCAAGAGCTCGACACAAAAAGAGGTAGAGGTCGACTGAAACTTAACTGGGGAAAGGAAGTTAAACAAGACCTAATGGAGTGAGAAATAGATTGGCGGACGGGATGTCTTAGGACGGAGTGGAGAAAAACTATAAGCTTGGTGGAGGGTTAAATCCATTAGTAGTTCTATGTTTCAGTCGTTCCCTTGTTTTAATTCTTTTCCTTTTCATTTCTCCCCTCTTCCTTTCACCCCTATTCTATTTTAGCTTTTTTCCTCTTTCTTTGTCTTATTTCTGATCTATCATTGAGTTCATCTACTACCGACTCCAATTACCTTAGGTTAAAGGTGCTGTTGATGTTTAGGTCATCCTTACACAGCTAAGGAAGTAACTGAGTTGTTCATCAGAGAAGTGGTAAAACTGCATGGGTTCCTTGCTTCAATCATTTCTGACAAAGACAAATTGTTTATGAGTTGTTTTTGGAAGGAATTGTTCAAAAGAGCTGGTACTCAATTAAAAATAAGTACTGTCTACCATCCACAAACAGATGGGCAGGCTAAAGTGGCTAATAGGTGTTTGGAAGCCTATTTGAGACGGTTAACAGGAACCAGACCAAAGCAATGGCCAAACCCACTTGGCTAGGGCTGTATTTTGGTTTAATACCAACTTTAGTATTTCTGCCAAAATGTCTCCTTTTAAAGCCTTGTATGGATAGGATCCACCCTTGCTGATTAAGGGAGTTGATATTCCTTCCAGATTAGAGGAAGTTAATCAGCTGAGTAAGGATAGGGATGAGCTGCTGCAGGAATTGAGGAGCAATCTGCTAAAGGTCCAGGATCAGATTAAAAGATATGTGAATAAGCATAAGAAAGAGTTGGCTCTGAAGGTAGATGATTGGGTTTTTCTAAAGTTACAACCTTATAGAATGAAATCTTTAGCCAAATGAGAAGTTAAGCCCTCGATTTTATGGGCCCTAAAAGGTGCTGCAAAAAATAGGAGAAGTTGTTTATAAATAGAAACTGCCAAAAGGGAGCAAGATACATCCAGTGTTCCATGTATCACTGCTCAAGAAGGCTATTAAGTCCACTTGTTCTCCTCAACCACTTTCATTGGGTCTGAATGAGAATTGGGAACTCCAGGTTCAGCTAGAGAAGATAATGCAAACTAGGACTTCAGAAGCTGGTAGACAGGAGATGCTCATCAAGTGGTAGGGTTTACCACACCATGAAGACAACTGGGAACTGGTTGAGGAAATGCAGGTTGTTTTTCCTCACTTGGACATTGGGGACAAGGTCCATCTTGAAAGGGGGGGATATTGATAGAGGTAGAAGGTAGGGAAAAGTAGATTCTAGGAGGGTTCCTTTAGCAATTGACAGTTAGAATAACTAATTGTTAGTCAGTTATAACTAACTGTTGGTTAGAGGGAGTTTAAATAGTTGGTTAATAGGTTGGGGAAAGGGGATTCAGAATTGTTTGTGGAGGTTAGTGATCCTTGAAATCATTTGCACTAAATTAGGAGTTGGAAGCTCCCAATATCAATACAAATTCTTTTCTCTCTCTCTCTCTCTCATCTCAAGCCAATTCTATCAAAAGCATTTGGCAAAACCTAGAAGGCTTGGGTGTTGCAAACATTTTCTAACAATGAGTTTGTCCGAATGCTTTGAAACATTTTCAGTGTTCATTTTTGGGGTTTCAGTCAAAGGACCGATTGGAACGGTTTGTGGAAACATGATGACGACAAAGACCTGAACGCTTGGATTGGATTGTTTAAGGATGCAACTTTCAAGATTCCATGGATAGTTGTTTGAAAACATGAAATAGAAAATGAAGAAGATTAAGATCATAATGAATAACACCACGATCCGTAACGGAGCGATAAGTCGGAGGAAGATTCGCGACAAAGGAAACTTCCTTGATAAAAATCGATTTAGGTTCAGTCAAGAACCAAAAAGAGGCTAAGCTTTCAATTCAAGCAAAAACTTAATTTCATTAATCAAAGTTGTCCCAAAAATAGAAACTATTTGAGTACTTATAGAGCTAAGCCTCTAATAACACCTAAAACGCACAATTTAGGCCTATTTTTGGTAACATTTAAGCTCATTTCCTTGTAATAATCATCAACAATTTTATTTCCTTGATAAAGCTTTTGTAACTTGTTATGCATTTCCCTTATATATCGAGGTGGAACAAATCTCTCCCTCATGATTATTTTCATTATCTCCCATGTGTCCGATCTATGTCTTCTCAATCTTTCTCTCTCCATTTGCACTTGATTCCATCACACCATGGCATATCCCTCAAATTCTAAGCTAGCCAACTTCATTTTCTTTTCGTCACTAAAATTGTGACAATCGAAAACTTGGTCGACTTTCATCTCCCAATCAAGGTAAGTCTTTAGGTCATAAGTACTAGGAACTTGGGAATTTTAACCTTCACAAATCCATTCCATCCCTATTCCTCCTATGCCTATGTCTTCTACCATCCTCATAGCCATCCTCATAGCCATCATCATTCCCTTGAGAAGAATGAGGTGACCGATGATGCCTCCTCCTCTCTATGTCTTCCATTCTCTCACTCAACTCTTGAGTACTTCTTTGTATCTCATCAAATCTGCCTCTCATCCTCCTTTCAACATTTCTTTGCAACTTATCCATTTGCTTAGCCAATGAAGCCATTAGCTTAGCAGTTCTAGGGGAAGGTGGATCACTATCACTGTCGAACACCATTGCTACAAGAAAAAGGTTAGTAAAACAAAACAATATTGGACCTTACCACTCACTAAGTGTTTACACTCTTCAATACTCGTGTTTCACACTTGTAGGACTTTTTCTATAAGGTTCACTCCTGACTCCTATCCATATAAGGTTCACTCCTGTCCATTTCCACTCACTAGTTATTCTTCAGCCCTTGAAATCAACCAAAGATTTCAATTCAAGGAATAACCAAAGTGAAAGATAAATCAAATCCAAATTCAACTTAAGAAGTCAAGGAAAAAAGAAAAATCTAAGACAAAACCTTGGAAGTTTAGAAGACAAGCAATAAAAACTCAAAAAGAAAGTACTACTCAAAATGGAATGTCAAAAAGACAAATAGGAAAAGAAAAAAAAAATGCAAGATGTCTCTTCTAATGTTGTAAAAAAAAATTGTCTAAAAATAGGCCATTGTAATTATGCAACAAGTACTACAAATAAAAAATAAGCACACACTAGGAAAGAGAGTTGATAAAATTTGACTGTCACCTTTTTTTTATACTTTGGTCCTCATATTTTTTTTGATATTTTTGTTTTGACCCCAAAATATTTTTAAAATTTTGCTCTTTGGTCATTCGTATTTTCTCTTTTAGGATCAAAATCTTTTAATATTTGCACAAACACCCCAATGCTCTTCAGCCAGTATTATGGATCAAGCTTAGAAATTTTCCAACAGTGCTAATGGTTTCATGAAGAACACGAAGACCAAAGTTGGAAAATTAAGCTTTTCCTATACTCAAATCACCCCAATGCTCTTCAGCCAGTATTATGGATCAAGCTTAGAAATTTTCCAACACACAATTAAGAAAACACGAATGTTACATGCGCACAAAGTCTGCGAGGATTTTCATTATTTTTGTAATGGGCTTAAATGTTACCGAAAATAGGCCTAAACTATGCGTTTTTGGTGTTATTAGAGGCTTAGCTCTATAAGTACTTAGATATTTTCTATTTTTGGGACAACTTTGATTAATGAAATTAAGCTTTTGCTTG
>CM023952.1:23208622-23252908 GCA_013407115.1 Glycine latifolia | reverse complement strand
TTTGTGATGCCTTTCATTTGAATGTAATGCAAGATAGAATTTTATTCGTGTAAAACTTGTGCAATAGGAATGTGTTCTTAGCTTCTCGTGAACGTCTATCACGGCTATTTTTTTTTTTTTTGGGGGGGGGGGGGGGGGTGTCTTCTCTAATGTCCCACAAGGAAAAGGCTCTCCACAATAAAACTTCCTAAAATTTGAGCTTAGGGTCTATTTCAACTCTACAAAATTGGCTTGTAAGTTGAAGATCACTCAAGCTTTATAAGTTCTATTTAAGCCATATCTTTAAGGCCAGCTAGGAGTGACCACAATTAAGGCGGCTTTCCAACACACCTCTAATACCATCTTAGAATCTAAGATAATCTCTAATACCATCTTAGAATTTGGACTTGGGACCTAATTCAACCTTACAAAACCAATTTGTAAGGTGAGGATTGTCCAAGATTTATATAAGCGATATCTTTAGTCAATGTGGGAATAAATACACACTTTCAAGGCTGCAATTATGGAAACCCACAGAGGCCACAATTAAGGCCAGCTAGAGGTGACCGTCTATGGTCTATTTTTTTTTTCAATATGTATGATGTGTTTTATCTTTCTTTCATTATTGTGTTCAGATAGGTAGCCTTATGTAGCCCTTGCTAAACTTTGTTTTGTTTCTTGTATATTACTTGACTCTTTTTATTAACGTCTGTATTTGGCTTAAAATTATGAATTTTAATTATTAATTATGAACGTGTCTCTACTTTTGATTTTTTAATATTTGAGCATTTATATGTATGTAATATAAATATAAATTTATTTATATTATATTATATTTATAAAATTCATAATGGTCATCCCACTATAGTGCTTTTGTGGTTGCTCCACATTGTTATCCAATATTGATAACTGTGACGACAGGATCAATATAATCTAATAAACTAAAATCAGTTTTCTTACAAGATACAAAAAAAAAAAAATCTGTGTTAAAAGGTAGGCAATGATAATATGACATACTTACGTGATCCCATATGACCCAATGATTCAAGTGCAGTTTCACATTCATCTCTATCTGAAGCTTCCAACGACTGAAGTCTACCATCAATAGATGAAATAACAGCTTTAACACCTGAATTTATCAATTTAATAGCACAACAAATATGCATGAGTTAACAGTTTCCATCTGTTTCATAACAATTATTAAATTACCCGGAAAGCACATGGATACTTTAAAAATGAAGAGGAACAAACCCCAGCAAGGTAACATTTTGCAACAAGAACTTAATCAGGTTGCATCATATCAGTAGTTTCTAGTTCTTTGATAATAAGTATTAAAATATGAAACATATCACGTGAAGTACGTGGTAAATTGGCAAATGAAATCAGCACAAACCAGCAAGAGACCCATTACATTTGAAACAAAACCTTCTTGCAATTAGATTGAAGAGACAGACGGATTTAGAGTATCTGAATTGTTAGTCTGAAGATTATGAAATCAAATTCCAATATCTTCCAACAAATATTAACAGAGAGAAATGGATAGAATTGCAACACTTACAAGTTTCATCCATGAAGGAGTATATAATATCCTTGGACATTAGCCTTCCACTTATCATCATTGCTCTTGATCTTAAAATTGATTCCATAGAATCATTGCTAGCCTCAAGAAAAGGGATGTCCTTATATCAGGAAAACAACTTTCACAACACCCATTTGACAAATAGATATTCTTGAGAAGAAAATTATAACAGTGTTTTACTGTAATCTAACAATAATAAATGATTACCTGATCATTGATGAAAGCAATTCAAAGATGCTAGTCTTTGACAAAAATTCTGTACCATGTTCAATTTCTGCTAACTGCATCCATTTCACACAAAGTGACAATTGTATGTGAATGTAATGTGAACTGGAGAAGAGCAAAACTGATACAATTGCTAATGTAGAGTTCCTAAATTTGGTATCTGTTACATGTGCGATGGGATTATTCTTGTTTGGTTTATCCAATGAATCACTTTTGCATGGAATCATCGTAAAATTCAGTTTGTGTTGGGGGAGGGCGTTATCTTAAAATATCCATCAGTGAAAATGTTTTGGAACAAACAGTTAAGTCTCCAATTACTAAAGGGTAATAGAGGATAAGTGTTCATAGATCCCCAATTTTCTATAAATTGATCAAACACATTCTTTTCTCTCCCAAAATGAATAAAGATAGTTTAACCAGCGAATCTCTTTTAACAGAAAATGAACACTGGTGTGATTGCTAGGCTTAGTCCCTTTAGTTCCATGTAAAAGAAACATATTTCTGTTACTGTTACTTAAAAAACCCAAAGTGTTTGTCCATGGGAGGAGTGCTAGCCACACACTATTAGAGTATGTAATTATATAACTGTGCAAACAGTTTTGTAATAAGATTGTAAGGGCTGTTAACTTCTGCTAACAGCACCTCTTTGTAAAGTTGTTATTGTAAGGGCTGGTAACTTTTGCCACTAAAACCCCTCTTTGTACAGCTGTTAATTTCAGTTAAGTTAGTTTCTTTTATTGTTAGTTTAGAGGTCTATAAATACCTCCTTTGTAACTAACTCGAACTAACTTTTTTCACTCTGAAATAACATCTCAGTTCTCCCTTGTTTTCTCTCATCTTCTCACTTTGTCAAAGATGGTATCTAGAGCCTATTTTTTGCATTGATCGTGCATTGGTGTGTTCAAGCTTCCATTCAAGTTCGTTCAATCTGTTCGTGTTCGCTCGATTTTGCATTCCTCGTTCGGTGTTGCATTTGTTTCCTCGCTCCTCGTTTGGTATCGTGTTCGATTTCCTGTTCAATCATTTGGTTCGTGTTCGACTTCGCTTTTGGTTCGCATTTGACTCCGCTTTTGGTTCATGTTTGGTTCGCGTTTGATTTCAAGCATTCAATCTGTTTGTGCATTGGTTTGTTCTCTTACAGTCATCGTGTTTCTACAAATTCTCGATCTGTTCATACATGGCTTTCACTCCTTTGAATTTTGTCTCGCAATCGTTTCCGAACTCAATTGCTGAGAAACTGGATGATTTGAACTACCTTCACTGGTGTCAACATGTTGAACCAATACTCAAATCGCACAAGCTGCAGCGATTTGTTGAAAATCCTGTTGTTCCACCTCGCTATCTCATGGAAGATGATCGAGTTACTGACAAAGTCAATCCTAAGTATGAAACTTGGGAAGTTCAAGACCAAACGCTCCTTGTTTGGGAGAAAATTCACAAGCATTTCAGTCTTCACACGAAATCTCGTGCTAGTCAGTTGCACACTACGATGTGTGCAGTCTCACTTGAAGGTAAAACTATTGATGATTATTTGCGTAAAATCAAAGGTTATGTTGATGAGTTTGCCGGTGTTGGAGTTCCGGTTAGGCATGAGGAATATGTTGATGCTCTTCTTGAAGGTCTTCCGTCAGACTATGCGCCTGTTATCTCTGTAATTGAAGGCAAGAAACGAACTCCATCAATTGCTGAAATTGAGGCCCTGCTCTATGGCCATAAAACTTGTCTTGATCGCTACAATAAAGACGCTCAGGTGCTGAGTTCTCTGTCCTTGAATTGCACTCAAGGCTACTCACACTCTAATTCCTATAAACCTGGTGATTCTGCTGGTTCAAGGGGATCCTGTGGCCGAAATGGTGGTGGTCGTAGTGGCTTTTCTGATCATGGAGTTGGTTGCAGTAGTGGTGGACCTGGCAAAGGTCGTGGTAGTGGCAGGTTTGCTAACTTCCAGTGTCAAATCCGTCTGAAGTATGGCCACACTGCTAATGTGTCATTTTCGCCCAGACATGAGCTTTCAGCCTCATGAATCTCTTACTTTCTTTGACCCTGCTACTTTTCAACCTATTCCTTACTTGGGTTTTTCTAGTACATCCAACACTTGGAACAATCCCAATTCCAAGCCTGCTGCTCAGCCTTTTAATCAGCCAAGTGCTATGCTTGCTAATACTTCTGGAAATGGTCACACTAGCTCCATCTAGATTCCAGACTCTGGTGCTAGTTTCCATGTGACTAGAGAATCCCAAAACATTAAGCAATTTACCCATTTTGATTGACCTGAACAAATCTTCATAAGCAATGGTGAAGGTTGAATATCTATTGTGCTGGTTCCTCTTCTTTTGTGTCTCCTAATGACTCTCACATTACTTTTAAACTTCACAAGTTATTACATGTTCCTTCAATATCCAAAAATTTGTTAAGTGTGAGTCAGTTTGCTAAAGATAATTTTATTTTCTTTGAATTTCATCCTCACTTGTGTCTTGTGAAATCTCAGGCGACCAATAAAGTTCTTCAGGGAATTTTTGGTGTTGATGGCCTCTACTCCTTTCAAAATCTCAGGCTTCAAGACACCTTACCTCTGTTGTTATCCACTTCAACTTCACCTTCTGATCATAGCTTGTCTAGTATAGCTGCTGTTGTAAATAAAGATTCTACTGTTGCTTCCAGTTCTGTTGCTTCTTCTCCTAGCACTGCCAGTCTTTGGCATGCTAGGTTAGGTCATCCTAATGGTCATGTACTGAAGCTAGTCTTCAATAGTTGTAATATTTCCCAATCTAATAAAGATTTTTCAGACTTTTGTTCCTCTTGTTGTATGGGAAAATCTCACAGATTACCATCTCATAGTTCCACTTCTGTTTATTCTCCTTTGGAACTTATTTTCACAGATTTGTGGGGATCCTCTCATTTAACTTCCTATGCTGGATTTCAATATTATGTAATCCTTTATTGATGCCTTCTCCAAGTACATTTGGATATTCCCTATCAAATCTAAAGCTGAAACTATCTCTGTTTTTCAGGCTTTTAAATCTCTAGTTGAATTGCAACTTAATACTAAAATCAAAAGTGTTCAATCTGATTGGGGTGGTCAATACATTCCTTTTTCTACTGTTCTAGCCTCCTATAGCATCTCTCACAGATTAATTTGTCCTCACACTCATCATCAAAATGGTGTGGTTGAAAGAAAACACAGACATATTGTTGATTTGGGATTCACATTGTTGCATCATGCATCTTTACCCTTACAGTTTTGGGACAATGCCTTTACTACTGCTGTCTATTTAATTAATCGACTCCCTATTGCTTCCCTTAACTTTACTATTCCTTTTACTACCCTTTTCAATAAGGACCCTGATTTTAAATTCCTTAAAACCTTTGGCTGTGCCTGTTTTCCATTACTGAAACCTTACCATGCACACAAAATTTTGATCTCAAGAGTGTATTTTTTGGGTATTCTACCTCTCAAAGGCTACAAGTGTCTGTCTTCAACTGGCAGAATTTATATCTCCAAAGATGTTCTGTTTAATGAGTTGAAGTTTCCTTATTCTGAGTTATTTCCTTCCTCTTCCAATTCTGTGAAAAATCTTGAGTCTTATTTTAGTCTTAATCCTAATCTGTCTCCACCAGCTGTGATGCCTACACCTTTACATCCTCAATTGTCTCCAACTCATTCCTCTTCTGCCCCTCTTGTTCCTCCTAATTTTTCTCCTTTTCTTGTTAACTCTTCTACTGTTTCTGTCCCTATGTCTCATCCCTCCATTACTTCTAAGTCTATCCCTGCTCTTCCTCAATCTTCAAAAGCCACTATTGTTACTGAATCTTCTTCTGGGTTTGTTCCAGCACCTAATTATATTCCTGCCAACACTCATCCTATGCTATTGCTATCAAGGTCCAAGTCTGGAATTCACAATCCTAGACTACATCCTTCTTTGTTTCTTGTTCATTCTGAACCAAAATCTGTGAAACAGGCCTTGGAAAATACAGATTGGCTTGCTACCATGCAACAAGAGTATGATGCCTTGCTGAAAAACAGAACTTGGGATTTAGTCTCTTTACCTTCTAATAGACAGGCTATAGGGTGTAAATGGATTTTCAGAGTAAAGGAAAATACTGATGGTTCTATCAATAAGTTCAAGGCAAGGTTGCTAGCAAAAGGATTTCATCAAGTCCCTGGTTTTGATTTTCATGAAACTTTTTATCCTGTAATCAAACCTATTACCATTAGAATTGTTCTCACTCTTGCCCTATCATATGGGTGGAAGTTATTTCAGCTTGATGTGAATAATGATTTCCTTAATGGGCTTCTTGAAGAATCTGTGTTTATGACACAACCTCCTAGTTTTGAAGTTGGAAACAAGTCCTTGGTCTACTACAAGCTTAACAAAGCTCTCTATGGCTTGAAACAAGCCCCAAGGCAGTGGTTTGATAGACTAAAGTCTACTCTACTTCAGCTTGGTTTTGTGGGAAGCAAATGTGATTCTTCTCTTTTTATCTACCATCAACAGGTACATATTTTTTATCTTTTAGTCTATGTGGATGATATCATCATTACCAGGAGTTCTATTTCTCTTATTCAGCAGCTCACAACTAAACTGCATAGTGCCTTTTCTATTAAACAACTTGGTCATTTGTATTATTTCTTGGGGTTAGAGATCAAGTATCTACCCAATAATTCCATACTCATGACTCAGCAAGTATATTCGTGATTTACCACACAAAACTCACATGGCTGAAGCTCACTCTATCTCTTCCCCAATGGTCTCTAATTGCAAATTATCTAGACATGGTGCTGATGTCTTTCATGATCCAACTCTGTTTAGATCAGTGGTTGGTGCCTTGCAGTATGCTACTCTCACTTAACCTGAAATCAGCTTTGCTGTCAACAAAGTCTGTCAGTTTATGGCTGCACCTCTAGACTCTCATTGGGCAGTGGTTAAAAGAATTTTAAGGTACCTTAAGGGTACTTTATTTCATGGGTTATTGTTTCAAGCTGCTCTTATTACACAGCCCTTGGTCCTTCGTGCATTCTGGATGCAGACTGGGCATCTGATGTGGATGACAAGCGTTCCACCTCAGGGGCTGCTTTCTTTCTTGCCTAAACTTAATCTCTTGGTGGTCTTGCAAGCAAAAGGTCACAGCCAGGTCAAGTACTGAAGCTGAGTATTGCAGTTTAGCTCAAACTTCTACTGAATTAACCTAGATTCATGCTCTTCTAACAGAATTGCAAGTTTCATTCACTACTCCTGTTCTATTCTGTGACAATCAGAGTGTTGTTTCCATTGCTCACAATCCTGTGTTCCATAGTCGTACCAAACATATGGAGATTGATGTCTTCTTTGTTAAGAGAAAAGATTTTGGCCAAGCAACTTTCTGTTGTGCATATCCCAGCTCTGGATCAGTGGGCTGATGTACTCACCAAACCTCTTTCTTCTGCAAGATTTGAAGTTCTCAGGAGCAAACTCAATGTGAAGAGCGTTTTCTCTAAAAACCCTTCCCCTTGAGTTTGAGGGGGGATATTAGAGTATATAATTATATAACTGTGCAAACAGTTTTGTAATAGGATTGTAAGGGCTGTTAGCTTCTGCTAACAGCACCTCTCTGTGTAGTGTTGTTATTGTAAGGGCTGTTAGCTTTTGCTAACTGAACCCCTCTTTGTACAGCTGTTAATTTCAGTTAAGTTAGTTTCTGTTATAGTTAGTTTAGAGATCTATAAATATCTCCTTTGTAACTAACTCTAGCTAATTTTTTTCACTCTGAAATAACATCTCAAGTTCTCCCTTGTTTTCTCTCTTCTTCTCACTTTATATAAGACACACTCTTACACAATCTATCTTATTGGTTAAAATTTATTGAAAACTTCAAAATCATGAGATTCATTAAATAGGAGGTGGGGCCTACAAAATTTTATGATCTCCCATAAATTTAACCAATAGGAAGGAGTGTGCTCAAAAAAGTGTATCAGAAAGTGTGTTCCTAGTATTTCTTGTTCTGTGGATATATAGTTTATAGTGAGTATACACAAATAGAAGGATAATTATACATCTTTAGAATGAAGAATCAAAATGAGAGGAGAGAATAGTAACCTCATATAGAAGCTCCAAAACACTTAAAGTTACAAGGGTATCATCTGCATTTCTGATTTCTGCTTCCAACAATTTAAGTAGATATAAATTATAAATGGTGGATGCTGCTGACCTAGATACTGAAAAAAGCTTCACCACTAATGCCAGTACACGAACTCGACCCTAAATCAGAACAGTAAAAAGTTATACAGTCGCAAATTAAGTACATTATGCACAAGGTGTGAAACATAGCCCTAGACCATGCATTTTAACTCGGAATTTTTTTGGGATAAATGGGGAATACCAGAATTATGCTCTATTTTTAATATTTGTGAATAACTACTATAACATGTTAATAGTGCCTATCTCATAAGAAAGCTTTCCTGTCCGTAATGACAAACAGATTGCCCCTGTAATGCTTATATTTTACTAAGGCTTTAACATAACCCCACAAGTTTGAAAGTTCAACAGCTTTAATAATTTAGTATGTATGATATATCTGAATATATTTAGACTTAAATCCAGCTTTATCTATTTTATTTCTATTAGAATTCGGACTTAGGGCCTAACTCGATCCTACAAAACTGGCTTGTAAGGTGAGAACTGTCAAGTTTTATAAGCTATATTTAAGTCATTTCTCTAGTCTATGTGGAACTAAACCACCACTCTTGAGGTTGCAATCAAGGCAACCCCCAAAGAGGCCACAACTAAGGTGGGCTAAGGGTGACCACAATGAAGGCGGTTGTACAACATATATAAATATCAGCATGCTGAGTGAAAAGCACTCAAGTAATTCATGAAAATGCTACTTGAAATTTATTCTCAATCCAATAAAGCAATAGGGCAAATCATTGCTTTCTAAGGATGCAAAGGAAGAGGTCTGGTCATTTGCTAGAGCTTTACCATGCATTCAAAGTAAATCCCATAGTTTACATGTTAATATATTCAATGACAAATATAAATCCATGCATTAACAGATAATTTATCATACCAGTGATGAACATTGTGATGCTAAAATCTCCAAGTCTGTATCATCTCCTTTGGCAGATGGAAAGATAATTTCCTACAATAGTATAAAATGTCAGCTAGCAATTATGAGCAGGAGGATTTTAACTACTCTCCTTTCATACAAGTGATAGACATTTATATGATTTAAGAAAAAGTTTGCTTACCATGCCTTCAGGAAAACCAGCTAACTTTTTTATTGCATCTGTTGCCACAGCTGCCACTTGTTCATTGCTGCATATGTGAGAGGATATGAAATCAAAGGATCTATTATATGAGTGAACTATTACAAATAGTATATTTAACTTGTTAGCAAGCAAACAGATCTAACCAAAGAAACATAAAATATAGAAAGGACAAGTAATAAGGGAACCCCTCTGAAAAAGCATCCCTTGACCACTGTATAAAAAGGGTCCTTTACTGGAATCCTGATTTACTGCTAATGTTTAACTAGTCTCAACTCTCAACCCCACATTGAGAAATATTATTTTAAACCAGCAGGACCTGGCCCTACAACAAAATAGCAACTTGTGCAGGAATTGTAGGGTTTACTTTATCACATACATAAAAACAGAGGAAATCATGCTTGATGATACAAAGCACAAGCAAACCCAACAATAAATACAAATGCTGGATACAGTTGAGAGGTCAGTTTAGAGAGAGAAACAGTGAGTTTAGAGAGAGAAACAGTGAGTGGGTTAGAGTGCACCACAGGGATAGACCTAGGGTGAAGAATAAGGGTAGTTCAGGTCTCATTTTCGCCGGAGATGGGTTCAGTCACCAACATTTGGTTCCAGAGGAGGCACGCCGATGGGGAGGTAATAGGAAAAACTGGAGGGATGCGGCAGATGTGTCGTCCTTTTATTTCACTCGGTTTCCAGAAGAAATGGACGAAAGAGATCTGTGGTTCGTTTTCAAGAAATGGGGAGATGTGCGGGAGATTTTCATCGCCAAACACAGGAATAGGAACGGCAGAAGGTACGGCTTCGTCCGGTTTAAGGGAGTTGAAGATATCAGCAGACTTGAAAGACAGTTAGATAACTTGATTGTGGGTGGCCTTAAGCTTCATGTGAATCGCCCTAAACACGACAGGGGATGGAAGATGGGAACGACAAAAAAACCGAGTGAGCAGCACAAGAAGGAGATTATGGAGGCTTTTACAGCAGCCAAGGATAAGGGTAAGGGTAAAGTAGGTGAGGTACAGTTGGACACGAAGGGTGGAACGCATTATCATCAGAACCGCAACGTCTCTTATGCACAAGTGGTTAAGAGGGGCCCATATACACAAACATGGAGGAGACCGGCAACACACGCGCAGGCTATGGGCAAACCATCTCAGTCAACTGTGGAGCTATCCATTCCCATGGAAAGTTGGAAATGGTGTTGTGAAGCTTGGGTTGGAAGACTAACGAACTTGTCGGCGTTTGACAGAATAGAAGAGGATTTTCTTTGGGACGGCGGCGAGGACATCAATCCTAAGTACCTGGGTGATGACATGGTTTTACTCATGGGACTTAGTGACTCTAAAGCGGAAGAAATGCGCAGGGAGGCAGAAGAATCTGGAGGATCAATGTTCCATACTTTAGAAAAATGGAGCCCAGACCTGAGGACTGGATTTAGGCTGGTATGGATTTTATGCTGGGGGATTCCACTCCACGCGTGGGACAAGGAGTGCATTAAAAAGATTGTTGCAGGCATGGGTGAGGTGGTGGACTTGGACGATAACACGGAGGATCTTCAACGCCTGGACAGGGCACGAGTACTCATAAAAACGCCATGGCAGCCAACGATTAATCACAGAATCGTGGCTACCATTAACGACATAAAATATAGCATTAGCGTTGTTGAGGAAACATGCTACAACTTCTGCAAATGCTTCAGGAGGAGGTATGCCTCGTCGGATGAGGAGATTCCGTCCGATGAGAGTGTGGCGAGCGCCGGCGAACTTTCAGGGGACAGCTTTGTTGCTGCAACTCCGACGGTGGATATGGCGGTGGAAGATGGTAGGAACGTAGCTGGATCCAACGGGGAGGAAAAGCAAATACCTGCGGGTCAATGGTCTGCGCAGGAACCGCTGGTCCGTCAACAACACTCTGACAGCAGGGGCAGACCTCGAGCTGTAGCCGTGCAAGCTGTCAGCGAGGGACTGCTTTCTGTGCATGCAGAGAAGGGAAAGGACTGTGACAAATATGCTGGTAGCCAGGAAGAAGGTGAGGCTATGACTGAGGTTAACATGATTATGGGGGGGAGGGAGAAGGCTGTCGGGGATATGGGAGAAGAAAGTGCTGGATATAGAAGGCTGGAGCAGGACCCACACATGCCAGATTTTTTATGTCCAAAAAGGGTGGAGGTACGTGAGGACTTTGTGGAAAAGGAAGCTGCACCTTTATCAGTGGGTCCCGTGATTAGCTGCCCAGATGAAGACAAAAGCAGAAAGTTGGGTCACAACAGAATTGGGCATAGGGATATGGGAGAAGAAAATGCTGGAAATAGAAGGTTGGAGCAGGACCCACACATGCCAGATTTTTTATGTCCAAAAAGGGTGGAGGCACGTGAGGACTTTGGGGAAAAGGAAGCTGCACCTTTATCAGTGGGTCCCGGGATTACCTGTCCAGATGAAGACAAAAGCAGAAAGTTGGGCCACAATATAATTGGGCCCAATATGCCTAGGAACTCAGCTGAGTCTAAGTGGAAGGTTTATACCAGAATTAAGGGGTGTAAAAAGGATATTGGGCCCAATATAAGAATTGACAAGCAATGTGGGCTCACTACTCAGCAGACACTCGAAAAAGACAAGGAGGTCTTGGTTTTACAATCTAACTCAGCTAATTCCCCAATTATGGCCAGTGGCAGCGGTCTGAAAGAAATTGCTGACTGGGGGGACAGAGAAGAATATTCCCTTGAGAAACAAAAGTCAGCAGTAAGTCCCTCAACACGTGTATGGAGGCAAGAAGCAAGTGAGGTATGGGGGCTGGCAAAATCAATAGGCGTTAATTACTATAACCAGGACGATATGATGAAAGCTATGGCTGCTATGGAGGAGAGAGACAGGGATGAGGTCCTGAGGCTGGGAAATATCAGAGGTGACCCATGAAGATTTTATCATACAACATTAGGGGGTTGGGTAGGGGGGTGAAGTGGGCTGCTATTAGGAAATTGGTGATAAAAGAAAGGGTGGACATGCTATGTTTACAAGAGACTAAAAAAGAAATTATTGATATTAAGACATGCCAAGCTTTATGGGGAAACTCAGAGGTTAGGTGGGAATTTCTGCCAGCAGTCAACAGAGCTGGTGGTCTACTGTGCATGTGGAGTGAGGAGGTATTCTTAATACACAACAAGATATCAGGCGATGGGTTTATATACTTGGAAGGTACTTGGGTAACAGACGGCAGTAAAATCATAATTGTGAATATATACTCACCTTGTGAGGCCTCTCTGAAGAGAAAATTATGGGAAGATCTCAGGCAACTGAGAAATGCAAACATGGGGGGATTATGGTGTGTTATGGGTGACTTCAACAATATTCGAAGATCTGGCGAAAGGTTGGGGATTTGTCAGAGATCGCAAGATGAAGGGATGGTGAAGGAATTTAATGATTGGATTGCTGACATGGAGATTGATGATGCACCCTGCGTTGGACGAAAATTTACATGGTACAGACCAAACGGAACTGCCAAAAGCAGATTGGACAGGGCCTTAGTATCAGCGGAGTGGATCACCAAGTGGCAGGGTACTACCCAATTTATTTTGGACCGAAACTTCTCTGATCATTGCCCCATCTTGTTGAAATCCTCTTGGGCTGATTGGGGCCCAAAGCCATTCCGGGTACTGGACTGCTGGTTCCATGATAAATCTTTCAGGAAGTTAGTGTGTGATGCTTGGAATACAAATATGATCAGTGGTTGGGGGGGCTTTGCCTTAAAAGAAAAGCTCAAGGGGTTAAAACAGAAGCTAAAAGTATGGAATAAATCCCATTTTGGTGATGTTCAGCAGAAGGTGAAGAATATTGAAATGGAGTTAAACAGGTTAGAAACAGATTGTGATGACAGACTTATGAATGTTGATGAAGCAAAGAGACGTAAGCAATTACAAGAGGAGCTGTGGGCTGCAGCTTTGTCAAACGCCTCTATTCTAAGGCAAAAAGCAAGGACTAGATGGCTCAAAGAGGGGGACTGCAATTCAAGATTCTTTCACTTGACCGTAAACTGGAATCGCAGGAATAACATGATGAGAGGGGTGCTGGCTGATGGGTGCTGGATAGAGGATTCGAATAGGGTTAAAGAATATGTCAGATCTTTCTTCAAGAGGAGATTTGAAGAACCAATCCAGGCAAGACCTAATCTGGATGGTGTTCTTTTCAAGACCATTGAACAGCAGCACAAGGAGTCATTAGTGGCACGTTTTGATGCAAATGAGGTGAGGATCGCAGTTTGGGCTTGTGGTAGCGAGAAGAGCCCCGGGCCGGATGGAATTAATTTCAAATTCATCAAGGAATTCTGGGACGTCATCAAAGCTGATTTTTTACGCTTCTTGGATGAATTCTATGTAAATGGGGTGTTTCCTAAGGGCGGCAATGCCTCATTTATAGCTTTGATCCCTAAAGGGCACGATCCACAGGGTCTGAATGAATATAGGCCTATCTCCCTTATAGGCTGTATGTATAAGGTTGTGGCTAAAGTTTTATCCAACAGATTGAAGAAGGTGCTGCCGTCCCTCATTGATCACCGACAATCTGCTTTTATTGAAGGCAGACACTTGCTGCACAGTGTGCTCATAGCAAATGAGGTGGTGGATGAGGCAAAAAGGTATAACAGAAGCTGTCTCATTTTCAAAGTCGATTATGAAAAGGCATATGACTCTGTTAGTTGGGATTTTTTGTCATACATGATGAAGAGGATGGGTTTCTGCTCCAAGTGGATCAAATGGATCGAAGGGTGCTTAAAATCAGCATCCGTTTCTGTTCTGGTTAATGGGAGCCCAACTGAGGAGTTCACTCCACAACGAGGTCTCAGACAAGGAGACCCTTTAGCCCCTTTCTTGTTCAACATTGTCGCTGAGGGCCTCACTGGACTTATGAGAGAAGCAATACAGAAGAATCTTTTTGAGGGGTATAAGGTGGGGAAGAAAAATGTTGATATCAGCATCTTACAATATGCTGACGACACCATATTTTTTGGATCAGCATCGGTGGAAAACGTCAAAGCAATTAAGGTCATCTTGAGGAGCTTTGAACTGGTGTCAGGATTGAAAATAAATTTTGCTAAGAGCAGTTTTGGGGCGTTTGGTACGGATGAACAGTGGATCGTCAATGCGGCCTCCTTTCTAAATTGCAGAGTGATGTCTTTACCTTTTTCATATCTTGGTGTCCCTATTGGTGCAAACCCACGGCGTTTTGAGACATGGGCTTCCTTAGTTAGGAATTGTGAGCGCAAACTAGCTAAGTGGAAACAGAAACACCTCTCTTTTGGGGGAAGGGTGACCTTGATAAAATCAGTCCTAACCTCGATTCCTATCTTCCTTTTTTCTTTTTTTAGGGTTCCGAAGAAGGTATTATCTATTTTGGAGAGGCTCCAAAGAAGATTTTTGTGGGGAGGAAGCGCTGGTCAAAAAAAGATTGCATGGGTTAGATGGGATTCGGTTTGCCAACCAAAGGAGTCTGGGGGTTTGGGTATCAAGAATTTAGCTGTGTTTAATCAGGCATTACTTGGGAAATGGTTTTGGAATATGTTTCACCAGCAGGATGACTTGTGGGTACAAGTGCTGGATTCGAAATATGGCGGGTGGAGGAACTTGGAAGAACCAAGGAGGTCAGGTACAGAATCTATTTGGTGGAGGGACCTTAGCATAGTGCTCAAATTGAATGAGGAAGGGAATGAATTCCTAAGAGGGATATCTTGGAAAGTGGGTTGTGGATCTAAAGTGCTGTTTTGGGAGGATAGGTGGAAGAATGAAGGGGTGTCATTGAAAGAGAAGTATCCACGACTTTATCATATCTCTCATCAACAAAAGCTATATCTCCAACACATGGGTATATCAACACCTTCAGGATGGGAGTGGCAGCTTCAATGGAGAAGATTTTTCATGGAAGGGGAGGTACAATCTGCTGTCAAATTTTTAGAAGATATACAAGATTCTGATCTGCATACACAACAGCAAGACATGTGGATATGGAAGGCTGATTCAAGTGGAAAATATACGGTGGGGAGCGCATACAAACTTATCAACATGGCAGGGACACACCTGAATCCAGATGTAGTTTTCCAGGATGTGTGGAAAGTAAAAATCCCCTTTAAAGCATCATGCTTTACGTGGAGATTAGTTAGGGACAGGTTGCCTACTAAGATGAATCTTGTGAGGAGAAATATAGATATCAATGATACCGAATGTCCTTTCTGCAGGAACGCTGTTGAGGAAGCGGCACATTTATTTTTCAGTTGTGCTAGTATTAGACCACTATGGTGGGAATCTTTGTCATGGCTAAATATTAGGAGTGTCTTTTCTGAAAATCCAATAGAGCACTTCAGTCAATATTCCTTTTTTCATCACAATGGAGTCAGCTCGCAGTGTTGGATCACATGGTGGATAGCTTTGACCTGGACTATTTGGTGGCACAGAAATAGAATCATCTTCCATCACGAAAGCTTTAACAGCCAGAAATTGATGGTTGATGCACTATTTATATGTTGGTCTTGGCTCAAGACTCTGGAGAAAGGATTTGACACTCCTTTTCATTCATGGTCTAGTAATTTGAGGGAGGCTTTTGTAATTAGGGGAGCGTTTAGCTTTTAACTGTCTATCCTTTTTTTCTTGGGGCTTGACCTACAACCTAGCTAGATCTTTGGCACCTTAATTCAGGCTGTTTCTTGTATTAAGCCGCCATAGGTTTTCAGTATTGGTGCTAGGTCTTTTTTGTATCAAGTACTACTTGTACTTTGTCCTCTTTTATATATATATATATATTATTTTTGCTGATCAAAAAAAAAAAAATATGAAACTGGGGAGGTGTTTGCTACAGCATCATTCTCATCCAGGCATCAATGAATTCTGGTTATCATTGATGCCTAAACCCATTGAATTCTTTCATATCAAAATGAATAAAATTGATAAGAGTTGGTCAATGATATTTGATCATGCACTTGTTTTGAGTGCCTATTTATTTTCCATAGGTATATATGGGAAGAGGTGCATCTGTTGGTGGTAGTTATAAAATTACTTTTATAGTGGCATCTATGTTCCCAGTAGACATGATTACAGCCAATTAATAGAATCTCGTTATCATCTAAGACCTCCTAAATGTGAGGGGAACCAACATTCTCAAGTACAAGTTTTCACCCACTTTTATAAATTATCAATATCAACCTTTGTTGCATAAGTTCCAATCCAACTTTTTTGTACAAAATATGGAGATCTTAGATTCCCGTGTATTTTATACTGTGTCATCTTAAACAATTAGAAATGAAAAAGGCATGAATATCAAGCACCTCCTTGGATTCAGCTTATCCTAATTGGCAATAAATCACTCAATCTAACCAAATCCCTTACCTAGTTGTAGGTAATTCAATCATCAGCACAATCATGATATTGAAATAAACACTTTGGCGAAGCAAGAATGATAACAAACCCGTAGTACTTCTCTACTTACCCCTTTATAAGGCAATCAAGCAAAAGAGGATATATGTTGAAGTCTTTAATTAGATGAGCACTAGCAGCAACTTTGTGATCATTGTCTAGATTCTCCAGAAGGCATGTAACCTGAAAGTTGATGTCATAAAAAAGTAATATTGCTTACAAAGTGTTCCACATAACTAGTAATTTGCATATCTAAAAGTATATCTAGCAAAATTTATTTCCAAATGTATAAATTCATAGGTAATTATCAAACCATTTCACTTCCATTTGAAGAGCATATACAACTTGGACTAACTGCTTTATTAAATATTAAGTGCCAATGCACAGCCACATGGCCAGCATTCTTTAATAAGAAGCACCAGAGTGGAATAGGATAACAGGAATAATAAGAGGAAAATATGAGAGTAAAATAATAGCAGAAAAGGAAATTCACACATATGATGGTAAGAGAAACCAACATTACAATAAGTTGCAAGCAAATGATTGAATATGCAAAGACTACAAAAGTTGCAGTAGTCAAGGACAGACTCTCCCCAAAGCTTATTGCATATCTGGGAACCAGGTTTTTTTATCATCCTTCTCTTGGGAAGCTAACAAAAAAAAGGTATTTATCTCAGCAAAATAAGCTAAAGCGAACACACACCAATTAGGTGAAGGTCTGCACTTATTTCTATATCTCTATAACACCCTTCAAACAACAACCCTTTGGGCTTGAAGCATGGATAATGCTCAAACAAACTCTACCTTTTGCTGAAAGTAATCTTTATCTGGAATAAAAGGGTGTCAAAGATCGAATACCTGATTACTTACTTGGTCATAAAGGATCCTGATAGCATCATGTCAAATACTATCTTAACAGCTTAAGCTATTAGTTAAATTATTTTTATATCTTTACACATGTAAACAATTGGCTTACGTGTCAAACCACATAAAAATCATTTTTGAGTATTGATCAACTAGATATTGCAAAGATCTATGTAAGGAAAAAGTAAAGTACATTCCATTAAACATAAAAATATTTGTCTTTATTGGTGGGGCGTAGGGTGATGAATCTCATTGTCCATACTATAGAAGGATTTAAATAAACTTGGCATAAATAAAGTATATCCACATACTGTTTTGCAAGCTAAGGATCTGACTGCTTGAGAATCTGCCTGCAGACCAACTTGAACAAAAGGCTGAACCAAAAACATAATAACAAAGCAATAAGAATAACTACTACAAGAATAATATGATGTGATAGGAGAAATAATATATCTTTATGTATGCAGAATGAAAACTAATGCTTCAACACATAAAACAACTTTTTAATGCCCTCTTCAATCAATGGTTAAACTGCACAGATACATTTTTTTATGTACTTTGCTAGCAAGTTCATCACAGGTCTTAATTGTTGAGTGCACACTTCTCAATAAAATGTATCAAGTCAAAGCTTTTTCTTATTCATAGTTTAACATGACATTTTCCACATGTTTTCACCTACTAATCCAAATTTATTGCACCTTAGTCCAAGGTTTATCTTATATACTCTATCTATTCTTTTTTTAATGATTCAAATGTTGCTATTTCCGTAATACTGAAACGTTATACGAAAATAGAAAATGATTATATAAAATTAAAAATAGAACTAATATCCAATGCTTTAAATGGATGAAAAGACTTCGAGCAATCACACTCCATGGGCTAGCAAACAGAGACAAAGGTAAAATAAACACTCTATCCCCCCATAGATTAATGATCAATTCACTCATCACAGAGAGAGAAGGAAACTCTAATTCAATTAGTTTTTTGGTGCATAAGATACAGAAACAAAAAAAAAAAAAAGTCAATTATTGCCAGCACACTTTTGTATATTTAATTTTTTTTCTTTTAAAAAAATACTTAACCAACTAGAACTATAAGTATAGTGGATAGGTTTTTTGGCAAAACAAATAATACCACTATCTGAAAATTTTCAGTTTACTTTCAGTGCAGTGAGCAAGCGATGTTCCACTAAAACCAAAAATAGAATGGATGAGCTAAGGCGGTATATCACAAACCATATGCTGCGGGATCAGAGAAGCACCCAACTTGGTATTGAATAACCTTTCAAGGCATGCAACAAGAGTATTTTCTAGGCTAGGCACATCAAACTGAGTCTGTAATGCACTGCAAAATTAACAGAGAAAATAAGGGAAAATTTCTCTAGAAGGATGTATAATGTCTTTGAATTAACACTGAACACAACCCCAACTTTATTTCACGACCAAGATCAGAATTTAACAACAAAAAAAAAAAAACTACAACACTAAGTCATACAGGCATGAAAAATTGTCCTCCACTGATCAAGACTTTAAAACAAAATATAATGTACCTCAACATAACAATAAGTTCAATAGTTTTACTCAAAATGCATTCAATTCAAGTCATGACGAAGATACTGAATGCACACAAATCTGAAACATGTCTTTTTATTTTCCTTTTTTTGAAGAATAATTCTATGCATACACTCACAACAAATGCCCCCTTTTTAAAACCAAGGAAACACTCCAACAAGCAACAAGACACAAAACGAGCAAAAGGGTATAACAAAATTGAGAAAACGAAGAAAACTTGATGATGACTGGGAGAGGGAAGCGATTGAGAAAGTCCCTGGCGGAATCATCGCTCTGCGCCCCTGAAATCGAAGCAATGTTAGTCACAAAGTGAAAAATGTAATGATCAAAGAGAAGGGAAGTGAAGAATAGGGAAGTTAGGAACCTGGGTAGTGAGCAAAATCAGAAGCTGCTTCGAGGAGTTGAGATGAATCGTCCATGGCGTGAGTCGCACTGAGACTGAAGCACAAGCCAGAAAGACGAGGGAAGGAAGAAAAGGAGAAGAAACAAACCTACGTACGTGGCAATTAGTGTTTTACGTGTAACGCAGGCATAAAACTGTACTGTCCCAGAAATATTGTTTTAAGTTTTAAATAAAGGAGTATTTTATTCGCTAAAAATATACTTTTTATCTCTTACTATGCTATCTCTTTATTAAAATAAAACTAAATAATGAACCCTGCATTGCCAAAATGTATGAGAATATAACGTTATAATTAAAAAAAATGAAGTTAAAAATTGTAAGTTGATAATTTGAGACTTAAAAATTTGTTGTTGAATCATTTTCAGATAAATAAATAAGATTTTCCTTAAAAATTTTACTCTTTTAGATATTGTCTTTTATTATCCAATATTAATATATATAAAATAATTCTTGAATTAATAACATATAGTTGTATAATTGGTGATGTGAAAAAATAGGTTATAGAAGATAAATAATAACATATCTCAAAGATTATCCTTACATCTTTTTATAATCATTTAAAAATAACATAAAATTATTTACACTAAAATTCAAAAAGGACTTATGTGGTCACATGGTGTCAATGAAATTTTTTATCTTAAAGTAGTGTACTTTTCTTTGTATTACAGAATTGAATCACTCTTTTAATTTTGGATCTAATCACTTTATTCCCCAATATACATTTTGCAATCCCCATTTGACCTAAGGTAAATCATAACACAACTGAATAATGGTGTCTTGATTAAATGATGTCACTCACAATAAAAGTAATAAAAATACAATTTTCTATTAAATGTTTTAATTCAGATGTAAAATAATTGTCATAGGACTATCATCTTGATGTGCATTTCCTCAACAAATTGTTTCTATAAAGTACATGTTATCATGTTATTACTACAATAATGCAAATAATTTAAATTAGCTTTTCCAAAATTATAATATTGAATTGACCAAATTGTTGGACATTATAAGATATTAAGATGGCTACATCTTATTTGAGATCCTAAAACACAAAGTCTATAAATTTCTCTTCTCTCCATGTTTGTCATCTAACTCCTTAATATCATCCTTCTCAACAACATGCATTTCTTGTAACATCTAACTATTGATTAACTCAAATAATTATTCCAATTAAATATTCAAGAACTACTAAATTCTAAATTTTATTAAATTATTAATATTAATAACAAATTTAAAAAATTAATCAAATACATATTTTATAATAAATATTTAAAAAATAAATTATAATGAAAATTTGTATAATATTTATATTTCTTTTTGTATTACATTATTTTATTTTATTTAACACTTATTTACTTATTTTTATAGATACCAAATTATTATTAAAATAATCATAAAAAGTTTCTTTCCACCCAAACCATTTTTTTAACATTCCTTTTATACATTAAAATTTACTTTTGTCTCCAATTTTAATCATTTTTTATGGAAAAAAAAACTCAATATAATAATTTGTTACTTTTAATGATTATATCATACTCATTAGTCTTTGTAGGGCAAAAAAATTAAAATATTAGTTTTTTTAAAAAATTACAAAAATATAGTCATTTTGAATCAATTTACAAATGTATAGTAATGGTGCCCTAGGTGGGCGCCATAGGTGCTGAGTCACACCCCCCCCCCCTTTAACGCCACTTTGCACCCCTATATATACCCCAAATTCATTTTTTCACTTCACTTTTTAACTTCTGACTTCTCTCTAGCACTTTGCTCTGACTTCTCTCTAGTTTTTTGTTTGAGTTCAAGGCTTTGAGCAGTGAAGCTCTGCCAGTCAAGTAAGTACTCGAATATTTGCTTTTTAAAATACATGAAATATATTATATTATTGTCTTATAAAATTGTTATTGATCTAGGAAATTGTTGGTAACTTATATTATAAGTAGTTACTTAAAAAATACTTTAACGATATAGTTAGTGAGTTATAACATGTTTATTGGCTTGGAATATTATTAGTTAGTAACCTAGGTTATGATTAAGAACCGACCTAAGACATACATAATCAATTTTTAAAAATAATATTTATTTGAAATTAAATAAATTATGATAATATGATTATAAAATGTGTAGCATATTATCATGGCTAAGTCATCGTCATCTGAGTCACCCGTTCTGCAGCTGACCATGAGTCTAAGTCTACCGATCCCACAACGCATGTTCTTCCCGGACCATATAGATGAGATATACTTAGAAGGCGCAGACAGCACACCCATATTTCAAAGGCTGTTTGGAACAAGGAAACACAGAGAGAGCTAAAGATTCACCGAGGAGGTAGACCTAGTGGTGGACCCCTACCCGACGATATTCCAGACCTAGTCACACAGTATTTGACTCAGGCTGGTTTCGTACATATTGCTCGCATGCGATATATGCAGGCATCCATTTACGAATATTGTTATGTTTACTGTGTTGAAGTTAGTACATTTTGAACTTATAAATTGAAAAGTGACTTATATTTTTCAGATTGATGCTACCTTTATTAATGCTATAGTTGAGCGGTGGAGGCCAGAGACACATACTTTTCATATGCCGCAAGGTGAGATGACGATTACATTGCAAGATGTCGCATGTATACTAGGATTGCCTACTGATGGACAAGTCATTACCGGACAGACTTACACAGATTTGCCGAAATTGTGTAATCAGGTTTTTGGTAATGGGCTCGATGCGGCCACAGAGTTTACCTCTGACAATTTGAAACTATCATATTTTGACAAAGTGTATCCTACATGGGGTGTAGTTGCTGGTAATCCTCATTATGTGATATACTTCACCAAGGCTCACATTGCAGGTATGTTAGGATCTTGGATCCTTTGTGACAGATCGGGGGGAAGTGTAGTAGGATGTCGCTACATTGGCTTACTTGTGGGGGATTTTGCTGATATTGGTTCATATAGCTGGGGGTCTGCGGTTTGGTACACTTGTTTAGACAGTTGTGCGATTGTACAGACCTGGAGAGAAAAAACATTGGGGGTTGCACTATTTTGCTTCAGATTTGGACGTGGCTCAGATTTCCACCCATTCCTCCCTGTTTGCCTGATTCGTATGAGCTGGACCGCCACTTCGGACACTGGTATGTTTATTTTGTATTACTTGAATTGATAACTGATGTCGTATCGCTTCAAAACAATTAAACTACGCTAATTCTATAACACATGATTAACCTAGGTTTAACTCAGAGACATAATCAATATGGTTCCAACTTCAATTCACTAGTAAATAATAAGGGGATTTTTATCGAACAGTTAGCATGCGTTGAATAAAAATTACAGAAAAACGTAGTAAAATAGAAACTAACAGAATTGATAATAGGTTTTCTAAAATAGATTAAAAAGCATCATTCTAATTCACTAAACCAAGCAATACGAATTATCATAGTTCTTAGATAATGATTTTTTTATGAAAGTTCATTCAATTTCATTAAAAGCAGTTCAATCGAATTAACCCTAAGTTAATTGAAACCACAAACCTAATTGAAATATCATCCAAATAATTTGTGATTAAAATTCAAAATTAGGAAATGAATCCATAACCTAATTCATTCTCAATCCTAAACACATTCATAATCACGAAAATTGAATTGAGGATTGAAGAAGAAAGTGAACTTTCACACAAAATTTGAAATACCAAACCAGAACTCAAATTCTCCTTGCTTGGGCTGGATCCTTGGATTGATTGATTGTTTAGCCTTCCATGATCATCATCAATGAAAGCCCCACAAAATTAATGCAAGAAAATGGAATAACAAAAATGAAAATGAAGAACAACAGTGAAGAACAATGAAGAACAGTTGAGAGAAAATAAGAGAAAGGATTTTAATTCTAAAAGCTTCTAAAAGTCACTACAAAATATGTTTGTGCTAAAATGAAGTGTGTCCATCCAAATAACTAAAATCACTAAAATATAGTGACTGAGTCAGAAGGAAAGGATGGGCCATAATTAAGCCCAAATAATCTAACTAATTACTAACTACACCAATTTCGCAGCCAAAATTCAAGTGTAGTGGTTCTGACTTCCAAACTTAAAATGACCCTTAAAATGACAGAATTGGCCTCATCTTATCTCTGAAAAAATTGTATATATTTTCCTTATCTTTCCAGAGACTACTCATATGCGCCATTTGGAGTTCTATAGAGCTCTCTAGGTCCTACACAAGGAAGATATGTCAAGTAAGCAAAAACTCCAAAAATAAGCAACAATTATCAATTAAGCCCACTTGTTTGCCTAAGAAAAAAATGAATTAGAATGGGAAAATAAAAGTCCAAGAGAAGTCAAATAAGCTAAGAAGAATAAAAAAATATTAAACTAAAATACTCAATCATGAATCACCATGTATTTATGTGTACTGCAATTAACAATTGAATGTTGAATCTGGAAATTAGGTTTAATGCTATAGGTCTCTTCAGAATAAACTCACTTAATTGGTATCAAGATAGACTAGACACCTTATGTAGATATGAGGTATGTTTTTTTGAATCAAATATATTTATTTAAAATGGATGTGAATATGCAATTGACTCCTATATATGTTTTAATTGTGTAGGTGGTTTGGCAACCTTATCGAGATTACAAATTCTTAGGTGTATCTCCTGACACAAAGCATTTGTGGATGGCTAGGACACCTGTTATTTGTTTTCACATTATTGAGTATGTGCAGCTTGATAGATGCATGAGGCAATTCGGGCGGGATCAACCGATACCTCACAGGCCTGGAAAATTGAAAGGTGTGCATGATTGTACCCTTCGGGGTAAACCCCAAGAAAAATGGGCTCGCAGGATAAGGAAATTTATAGACAGATGGAATAGGAGAGTTCAACATGTTGAAGTGCCTCCTGAAATACATGGTCTTATGTCACCCCACCATGAGTACATGGTTTGGTATAGACTTTGCAGCAAACGATATGTCACGAAGCGGGCTGCCAAATTAGGACATTGTGTAAGTTATTTACCCAAAATCTTTTCTTTACTATTATTATATGTTTTTCTTTATGTATATCTGATGTGAGTTATAGGTTGATGGTCTGGAGAATTTGTATTTTGTCACCACGCTTGAGCAATTTCTGCACCACACTTTGGAATATGTACACGAGGAAATAGGTCACCTAATAGCTGTTTTTAGATAGGCCGCTCGGGTGGAGGAGCCAAGTCCAGAGGCACCGCTAACCCAACTTTCGAAGGAGGCACAGTTGTCTATCGACATTGGGCGTCGTGTGAGAGAGGGTCGAGGGATAGGACATCGTCACCGACCTATTCCACCAATTCCTAAGCCTATTCATGCACCTAGGCCACGTATGGGTGGATTTTTTAGGCCACCCTTCATAGGTCACGAATACGGTTTTCAGCAGACATTTCACAAGCCTACCCAGCCAGGGGCTCATACATATTATTAGCTAGAGTGTTCACCGATGGACACGTAGAGCCAGCCAACGTATCAGGCCAGTCTAGTAGCCATGGCATCCGGGGATCAAGCTGCGAGCAGTAGTCAGGGACCTCAGTCGTGGGATGATATAGCTCTTGAGGACATGTATAACAATACAGATTTTTTACCACATCAGTCAAACTATCATCCAGAGTTGTCAGTCGAGGCCACTCCAGCTCCAGTGCTAGCTCCAGCACCTGCTCCTGCTCCACAGTCTTCACGTGGACATGGTAGACGCAGATTGTCAGATCGTCAGGGGCGTCATCAGTAGTGGCCTCCAGCTTCGTAGACTTTCTATTTTGTATTTGTTATTTGTTATGGACTATGTTATGGACTGTATGGTATAATGTTTCTATTTTGTCACTTATATTTGTTATGGACTATGTTAAAACGTAAAGTAACAAATAACAACATAGTGAACCTCATAGATAGTCAGTTATTAAATATAAGAAGATAAAGAAAACATTAACATATCGAAAATAAAATCATGAGGTAGATGGACGACTAGGACAATTTTGACGGTTATGACCAGGTAATCTGCATATACCACACCTAGTATGACTTTGACTAGCTTCAACTTCATCCATCTCATTGCGTATTCTAGTTGACTTTGGACGACCATTTGCACGCAACATAGAATTATCAGGTATGTGTTGCAACACAGCAAGTGCACCGCTCATTCAAGTAATAAAATGATAAGTAGAATATCGTTTCCACGAGGATTGAGGCACTAAAATTAATTGTAATTTACGATTCTTAATATTGGAAAAGGAATGAAATTGTTGAGAGATTTGAGTTGTGGTTTGGGTTTAATTATTGTAATTAAAAGAACTCTAAAAACAATGTAAATTGAATGTTATGCAAGAATTAAGAATAATTATGGTTAAGCACAATCACCACAGTTCCCTCTATGTAATTGAATTGATAATTTAACTCTATTTAATATAATTATTCAGATATATGCTTTTCTAATGTAGTTAAACTCTGATTCCTCGGTCATTTAACCCTTTATCCTAATTTAAGAACCCTAATCCCTTAGTAATTTCCTTTAGATTAAGCATGAAGCTAGCATAGTAATAATCTGCAATCCTTTATCCCTATCCCTAGGTAATATCACAACCGTTACTCTACTGCGTCTAGAAACTAAAACCCCAATATTCCTATTGTGAATTATAGCCCTAAGTAACCTAATAGATTGATCAAGTCTAATTAGATATAATAACAGAAGAATAAAGCAGAGTAAAATAATGATAAGAAACTTTATTAACTTCAATTCAATAAACACAGAGTTTACTTTGGTTTTTGGCTAAAACATAATTACAAAGGAACTAGCCAGACATGATGATGTCTGGCCTAATACAATGTAAAGAAGAAGAAGAGAAAGAAGCTAAGGTATGCAGAGTCACAAACCCTCCAATCTTGCCTCCTTCTTGATCTTCTTGCTCCTTGGTCTTGATGCTTGCTTCCTTTGCTCTTGCCTCTTTTTCTCTGTTCTAAACTGTCTATTCCTCTCCCTCATGCGTCCTACTTAAATTCTATTTATATCTAGGTCATAAAACCCTAAAAACCCATCATTATTATGTTATCTTTAAGCTAATTCAGAAATCCTGTGACGTCCACACGACTGGCGTGAGTCTCCAGTGTATCTGGCACGACTAGCGTGAGATCTCAGATTCAGTTGGCTCTTATTTTGCTTCTTTTCTTGCTTTTCTTGACCCTAAACATCAAAATAGCATAGAATCAATGATAAACATAAAACTAATGAATTTTATACTTATTCTAGCATTTATTTACTATATTATTCCTATTTTCCTAATAAAATTAAACTAAAAACTATATATGCTAACAGCATATCAAATAATTCCTAGATTTAGACATTGCTGTCCCTAGCAATAAAATAAATAAAACTTAATTGTAATGGAAACCATATTCAACAGTCAAGTATATCATCACATACATAACCTTAGAACTACTTTAGTAAATGTAATTGAATTCCATATGAAAAAAAAAAACAAAAATACTTTTCAAGTCCATCAATATAGAATCATAACTTGGATACCCCTCACCAAAAGATATAATTCTTTCATCACTTGAGTGTTTAGGATAACCAAAGCTATAATACTACCATAAGCTTGATTATATTCTCAAGTTCCTGAAAAAACAAGAAACATAAATACATGCATAGTCAATCCAAAGGTATTTACAAGGTTATAACTTGGCCTAGCTTAAGGTAGGATAATTTGGATAGTGGCTAAGTTGAGATTGGTTTCTGTTAAAATTAATCAAGTCTCCTTACCCACTCTACTACTCTTATTTTGATGCCCCTTCTTTGTTTTCTCTAATTCCCCCCACCCCTCTTTTTTATGATATATATATTTGACTAAAACAGATACAATAAAATAGAATAAGGGAAATTTAGATTCTCCAGCTGGTATTTCAGATTTGTTATTTCCAGCTGGGCTGTTTACTAGATTTGGTTTTTGTCATATCTGTTCTGTTGGCACTTCAACACCAAGCCTAGAATTGCCTTCTTGGGTAACATCTTTCTTCTATTTTCTGGACATCTTCTTCCTATTTTCACATCTAGTAACCTTGATTCTAATTCTCCTTTCCTCCAATCTCAATTAAGTTAGTCATGGATAACAGGTTTAATGTCAGGTGAATGAAAAGAAAGGTTTAGACTCAATATGGCTAACAATGGAAAATTCATTAAGGTCAGGTCCTTTGGCCCTAGCTTAAAAGAAAGAACATGCCTTTATCATTTCAACCATGCAGATATTATAGAGAAACAAATCAAATTCTAGAGTATTATTCACAATGGGGTCACTCTGAAAAGAAAATATACTGTATAGGCTCAATCCTCACAAGTTATGGTATCAAGCTAAATTCATTTGATTTTCTATCAAGTATCTATTCTTTTCACAGTGTACTTCAATCACAAAAACTAACATAGTTCTAACAAGTAATATACAATTCTATACTCTACCTGTCTCATACATAATTCCAAAACAATTATCATTAAATCCACTTTATCACTGTATTGGCAATTCAATAATTTGAAAATTATTCACAGCTCTAACATTTTATTCATCTACTTCTAAAAAGAACACCTAACTAATTGCCAAACTAATTTCTAAACTTTAATCTCTAACATCATCTCATCTCATCCAAATTTCTTTTTCTTATTAATTTCTAATTAATTATATGTAATCTAAGAAATTTTAATCTCTCAATCATCTAAATTCTCTAAATTCTGTCAGTTTTTCAATTATGATTTTTTTTTTCAAAATAACGCAAAATATGCATTCCCCATTCCCAGATTTTAAACATTGTTGTCCCCAGCAATCAATTTTCTATTCAAGGGAAAATACATAACTACATTATTAAAAAAATCATCTTTATGCATAATATCCATCCAACAGAATTATTTAATTAAAATTAAATTAATTAAATTCAACCATGTCCAAATTATAAATTATTTAAACTCAAACCAAATTGTTCCAAACAAACTGAAAATAAAGTACAGAACCATTAAACATAAAAGAACATAAAGCAAATAAAATATTGTCCTTTAAACTGCAATGTTACTCCTAATCCTCCATAGTATCATCAGCAGCAACTGATGGTTGTGAAGGTTCAGGAAAAACTCGTGGTGTTGCTGAATCATGTAGCTGGTAGGGAATGAAATCAATGGAGAAGTGTTTGAATAAGTCCTCCATCATCATGTTTTGATGCTCCAACAATCTGTTTTGAGAGCTCAATTCAGACTGGATTTGCAAGTAACTTTGAGAATCCTTATAAATCAGTTCATGACGTGGGCCTCTAGTAGCAGTAGAAGAAGATACTCGTGGTGGTGGTACTACTCTAACTTCAGGTTGAGGAATGTCCGCATGAGGACTCCTCTCAGCAATCTCCTCTGGTGATAATTTAGAGGCTCTAATCAACTGCTCCTGCCACTGAGTCTCTACTGCAGCCAGATATGTCTTGTGTGTTATGACAGATGTAGTTTTGACATCCATGGGTTCCTCATCAGGAATCTCCAAACCTGCTTTCATACAAAGGTGAGAAATCAGTGAAGAATGAGCAAGGAGGGACTTACTGCTACCATCATGTATCATATGAAATATCCTATCAGACAGGATACTGGCAATATCCAAATTGTCATCTCCTAGCAGCACATGTAGAAGGATTGCCCTCTCAACATTCACATCAGTGAGACTAGTAGATGTAATAATGGTATGATTGTTGAACTGATGCCAAAATTCTGCTTCCCCAGTCAAGTCTTGCTTCTTCAACTTCTCAGGCACATAATCCATTCCAGACTTGGCCTTCTATGCAGTATACAACCCTATAATGCCTCTTCTAATCTCATCTGCAAGTTGAGGCATATCATCTCTAAAAACATTTTTACTGCTGACAGGCTGCATCTTGTAGAAATTCTTTCTGAAGGCACAAGACTGAAATGGATAGTATGCAGTGTCTAGAAATTCCTCAATAGTCTCATGATTAAATGGAACTTCTACTCCTCTGACCCAACTGACTCTGTCCTTGTCTACATTTTCTCTGTTAACGTTGGCCAAGAACTCCTTTAAAATAGCACTGGAACTTGGTTCAGGAAAACTAACCAAAGTTTTCCAATCTCTCCTGTTGATTACAGCCAAAATTGGTGAATCCTCAGGAAGAGATTCCCAGTCTATCATCTTCTCCGGAATGATCTTCTTCAGAGCATACCAGTTCTCGTACCTCTTTTGACATTCGATTGTTCTGAATCTGGTTTCATCAAAGTCAGTGGTTCTTGCTCTTTTGCTACCAGATGTGTAACACCCCGTAGGCCTCCGACGTGTTATCATTAATGATGTCAGTTTAGAGTTTAAAACATCATTTTAAAATGTAACGGAAGCATAGAATCGTTTTTCTTGATTCATTATGTATGGAATAAAACACATCACAAAGAACATACATACCAGGCATATAAACCACGCCCCTGCTGATCCAGATTCTCATATAGCACACATATAGGCAGATAACCAGAAACATAATAAGTATACTCAGGAGGAACATAATAAATATATAATCACATCAGTTCTGTATATACATATATACAACAGTCTCACACCACACTGTGGTGATACCAAAAGAATATCTGCCCTCCCCGAGGTATACAGAACTGTACATAACTCAGGTGTACACACACCCGCTCTTATCAAGGGTACAAAACAGAACCCCCACAAAATTGAGCCATCAAGCTCCCTCTGCTGCTATCGGCTAAGCAGACATATCTCCACTAGGGTCTTCTACCCTGAGATTGATCTCCTCTTCCAGAAGAGTCACTTGAAATCATAAATCCCCACACGGGGTGAGATACACATCTCAGTAAGCTTAGGGTCCATGTAGGAGTCTCCTCCACCCTGGCCCACTGTCCACAACACATACATCAGGCAATCACAAGCAAATGGCCCACTGGCCCTTATAACAATATGTTAAACATCCAAACTTGGCGGAGTTACCTCAACGCCTAACTCAACAAACATGGCGGAGCTACCTCAACGCCTATCTCAGTAACACGGCGGAGTTACCTCAACGCCTTTTTCAATAATCTGGCGGAGCTACCTCAACGCCTTTTTCAATAACCTGGCGGAGCTACCTCAACGCCTATCTACTGGCCAATAGATCTATCATAAGCATATCATATAACAGTCACAGATGCACACACATATCATTATGAGAATGCACTACCAAATGCATGTATCAGGATTATGACCACCACTCCCCCGGAGTGTGGTGTGGCAACCAAGTGGGAATCATTCCCAGGGACACTGAACTTACCTGGCAAGATATCACTCTGAAATCTGGTCCCTGCTCTGTGGCTCCCGCCACTGACACCTTCAGTGTCAATCCCTAATCAAGACATATATTCATATCAAAACCAATTAAACAGGCATTCAGTCACAGGACATATCTTATCAGAAATCCCCTATCCTAGGGTTCAATCAATCTCAGCCCACTCTAGGCTTCTCTTAGACCACGTCAGGTCCATCAAAACTGAATCAGGGTAATTGAGTCACCACAGACTCAATGTATAGCACATGGCTGAGTTATGACTCACAATAGCCCATAACTCAACATTCACCAAATCAAAAACTGAAAGCTAATCCTTCATCACTAGACAGTTCTAAACAAGTTTCTCAACAGGACCCTGGGCTAATTCTAGCCCCAGCATCAGTATGGGTCACAATATCCAGAAAACCCCAAATTCAAAATCAATCGGAGAAACTTGAGTTTCTTACCTCAATGGCGACTAAACAGGCTGAAGGACAACCTTCCCAAGCTCTGGTGTCCTTCCCAAGCCGCGGTTCTCAGCCAAACTCAAGTCTCTGAGCTAACTCCTTGAGAAAGGATTTCTCACTCACAAGGGTTTTTAAAGAGGAAGGATGAAGGATTCAAGCTTTCTAGGTGATTCTCACAAGCATATAGGTCATTGGGAGGTGTTTAGGTCATAAACTAAGGTCCTTGGAAGCTTGGAACTGCTCTAATGGAGGTCCAGGGCGTTGGGAGGAAGAAGAAGAGGTTTCTTCTTCAGAAAAACGCGATCTGCCCTTAAATACTCAGCCTGCCCGAGCTCTGGCGCGATCCGCGCCAGCTCCAACGCTATCCGCGCCACAATGGCGGTGACCCTGGCGCTAACAGCGCCACTTCCGCGCCTACAGCGTCAGCTTCCAGAACCTGTGGCGCCACCCGCGCCACACTGGCGCCGTCAGCGCCAACCTCCCCCTGGTCTATGGCGCCGTCCGCGCCACACCTGGCGCTGACCGCGTGGAATTCCAGAGAAACTTGGTTTTCCAGACCCCTTACCGCGCCATCAGCGCCACCCATGGCACCATCCGCGTGGGCTGGGAAACCTTTGGCGCCCCTCGCGTGGCTCTGACGCTCTGGGCGTCAAGTTCCAGTGGGTTTGGCGCCATCAGCGCCAAACCTGGCGCCATCCGCGCCACACCCTTAACAGGGTTTTCTTCCAAAGATCCCCTGGCGCTATCAGCGTGGGATCTGGCGCCAACCGCGCCATAATGGGGGTCCTTACAAGATGCAGCACCCTTCCTTTTTTCTTTCTCTACTTGCTTACCCTGAAACTCAAAAAATTTTCATACATATATGCAATGAATTCCCAGATTGCTTGCCATCATATCTCAAACATTTCTTTATTTCAGATTAACAATAGAAATTACAGCATATAGAATCATCATGTATAAATTGAACAAGCAATTAACAATTAATCTCCAAATAAATCCTTCCCAATAATTCCCAGATTTATTTGGTTCTATATGAATCAATGATAAATTCAGAAGGTATACTAAGCATCCTCTTATTATTGCAATTGGAAATAAAATCCTTAACTCTAAAGAAACAAAATCTTAAAATAATTAACGACCATTCCCAGATTTTATTTCCCACTTAGGTTTTGAATTGCAATTGTTTTAAGTCTCAGATACAACTCTAATTTACTCATTAAAAATAAATAGCATTCAATCTTTCAATTCAAAAAGGTCTTATGTTTCAACATACTTATCATGCTAACTAAGGTTATTCATTCATAGACTAGAGTAAACATAAAAAAAATCAAAGCATTACACACCAATTCCCAGCAATCCTAAAACATAAAAAAACAATCCAATGTTTTGCAGTTGGCGCGGTTGGCGCCAGGTTCACGCGGATAGTGTGAACCTCCAGTAGCCCTGGCGCGAGTAGTGCCACTCACCACGCTATTCGCGCGGGCTGCAAAACAGGGATTCTCAGGAACACGAACTGCATTTGCCCTATCTTCTATCAATCAATACCAGAATCAATCCTAACCACATGCTTTCTAATCTAAACCCTAAAGTATACAAAATACAAGGATTAAAAAGAAGAAAACGTACCTTATCCCTTGCCATTTGGAAGAATCAAAAACTTCAAAAGAACACAGTGTTGCTTCCAAAAAAGTAAAAACTTCAACAAGAACTATGTATTCTCAAGTGCTTACTCAGAAATACGAACAAAATGAACATGAATGAGGTAAATAACCCAATGTATTTATAGACTTCAAAGCAAAGAGAAGTTAATGGTGGTTATGGGCACAATGTAACTGAAAAGAGAAGTTAATGGCAGTTTATTAACTTCCAACGTTTGAAACTCAATGGACATGGTATGCCAAGGGTTATGGCTGCTGAAGACAGAATAGGAAGCCACTAAAATAGGGTTTCAAAATTTTAAAAATAAAACTGCCTTCGAAGTGTCACGCGACTCGCGCCACCACTCACGCGAGTCGCGTCAAGTTCCAGTGTGACTGGCGCGATCAGTGCGAGACCATAATTTTGCTTTTTTCAATTTTTCTAATTTTAAAACTGCTTCCTTACCTAAAAACTTCTAAAATTAACTAACTGAAATTAAGAACATACCAATTAATAATGCAAAATTTAATTTCAAACAAAAACATCACACTTAACTAACTAAAACATAAATGACAATTCAAAAACAAAACAACTAAAACAATAAAATTTCTTGGATTGCCTTCCAAGTAGCACTTTGTTTAACGTCTTTTAGCTTGACGCATCAAACCTTTAATCTTCAGGTGTATTCAGTGGAATAGAAATAGTTTGTCTTTCCACTTTACCTCCATAATAGAGCTTCAATCGACATCCATTTACTTTGAAAGAGCGATAACTATCCAATGGAGAAATTCCTATCGTTCCATATGGATAGACTTCACGTACAATGAACGGACCGGACCAACGGGACTTCAGTTTTCCTGGAAACAATCTTAAACGAGAATTATAAAGTAATACCTGTTGTCCGGGCTCGAATTCTTTCGGGCGGATCTTGTTGTCATGCCACTTCTTTGTCTTTTCCTTATATAATCTAGCATTCTCATAAGCATTTAACCTGAACTCATCAAGCTCATTCAATTGCAATAATCTCTTATCATTAGCCTTAGAAAGTTCAAAGTTAAGAAACTTAGTGGCCCATATAGCCTTATGTTCTAATTCAACAGGAAGGTGACAAGACTTACCATATAACATCTGAAATGGTGACATACCTATCGGGGTCTTGAAAGCTGTTATGTATGCCCAAAGTGCATCATCGAGCTTCTTTGCCCAATCTTTCTGAGAACTTCCAACAGTCTTCTCCAAAATTCGCTTTAATTCTCTGTTGGAAATTTCAACTTGTCCATTAGTCTGCGGATGATAAGGTGTAGCCACTCTATGGGTAACTCCATATTTTGCAAGCAAATTTCAAAATTGTTTATTGCAAAAATGAGTTCCTCCATCACTAATGATCGCCCTCGGTACTCCAAACCTGGTGAAGATATACTTTCGAAGAAAATTCACAACAACTTTCGAATCATTAGTAGGTAAAGCAATTGCTTCTACCCACTTGGAAACATAATCAACAGCTACCAAGATATATTGGTTAGAATGTGACTTGGGAAATGGTCCCATAAAGTCAATTCCCCACACATCAAACAGCTCCACCTCTAATATGTTATTGAGAGGCATCTCATCTCTCCGAGATATGTTACCTGTTCGCTGACAACTATCACATTTTTCTACATAGTCTCTTGCATCTTTGAAAAGTGTAGGCCAATAATATCCACATTGCAATACCTTATGTGTTGTCCTATTTCCTCCAAAATGTCCTCCATAATCTGAAGAATGGCAATGCCAAAGAATCTTTGGCACTTCTGGACTAGCTATGCATCTACGAATAACACCACCAGTACATCTAAAATAAAGAAAAGGGTTATCCCATAAATACCTCTTTGCATCATGAAGGAATCTTTTCTTTTGCTGCCAATTAAGACCTCCAGGTAAAACACCTACAAATTTGAAGTTGGCCATATCGGCAAACCATGGACCCATATCAATTACCATCATCACTTTCTCATCAGGAAAAGATTCATTAATAACCATCTCTAGTCCATCTTGTAATTCTTTATCCTGAATCCTGGACAGATGATCTGCTACTTTATTCTCCACTCCAATCTTGTCCTTGATCTCCAAGTCAAATTCCTAAAACAAGAGCATCCAACGCAACAATCTTGGTTTTGCATCCTGTTTATTCATCAAATACTTGAGAGCGGTATGGTCAGTATAAATAATAACTTTAGAACCTATTAAATAGGATCTAAATTTATCTAAAGCATAAACTACCGCTAGCATTTCTTTTTCAGTGGTTGCATAATTAACCTATGCTTCATTCAAAACCTTACTAGCATAATATATAACATGTAACAATTTATTCTTCCTCTGACCTAGAACAGCACCAATGGCGTATGGACTCGCATCGCACATTAGTTCAAAAGGTAAAGTCCAATCAGGTGCTGTTAAAATAGGTGCAGTAGTAAGTTTTTCTTTTAAGACATTAAAAGCATTAAGACACACTTCATCAAAATTAAAATCACTCTCTTTGGTTAAAAGTTGACTAAGAGGTTTGGCAATTTTAGAAAAATCTTTAATGAACCTCCTATAAAAACCTGCATGAACTAAAAAACTCTTCACCCTAGTAGCATTAACTGGAGGAGGAAGTTTTTCAATCAACATCAATTTAGCCTTATCAACTTTTATTCCTTTATTAGATATTTTGTGACCTAAAACAATACCTTCACAAACCATAAAGTGGCATTTTTCCCAATTCAAAACAAGGTTTGTTTCCTGACACCTTTTCAATACTCTAGATAGATTAGTTAGACATGATTCAAAATTAAATCCAAAAACAGAAAAATCATCCATAAACACCTCTAAGCATTTTTCTACCATATCAGAAAAAATAGAAAGCATATGTAAATACAATGAATATCTAATCTAATAAACCAAGAGGGGAGGGGTGAATTGGTTTATAAAACTTTTTGACTTTTCTTGCAAATTCAAACTCAGCGGAAGATTAACAATGGATCGTATCTTTAAACCAAACACTTTTAATAATCAGAATTCTCTTTTCCAATCACTTAACTCTTATGCTGAAACAAAATTAGAATTGATTCACAATCCAATACCACAAGCAATTGAATGTAATGTAAATCAAAACACAATTACACACAAATTTATACTGGTTCACCTCTAACCACTTGAGGCTACATCCAGTTGTCTTCTAATCTAAACCAGATTAGAGTTCCACTAACAAGATTCAGTTCTTTACAAGCAATCAACCAAGTCTCTTTCACCCACCCTAGGCAAAATTCTAAATCTAACACTAAGATTTATCTAAAGACTTTAGAACCTGAGCACACCACTCAGTTCTACCCACTAGAAACACTATCTAGTAATGCTTTAAAGAATTCTAACTTGTTACATGGATAGTTTCAACACAAACTAAACAATACAAATAAAATCTCCCAAATAACAAAACTAAAGATTCAAGAAGGACATCACCTTAATCCTTTTGCAGCAGAAAAGGAATTATACGAAATTTAAAACCTGTGATGTTGAATGAACATGCAGTCTTGAATGATCTTGCAACAGATTAATGCATGAATGTTCACTTGAAAACTCCTTCTTTTACTCTAGCTTCATGATTCTCTATTTGAAGAACAACCCAATTGAAAAAGACTCTTTCTTCACATTAAAGCACTCAGAGAATGTTAATACACTTTTGTAATGAAAGCTCTCGAATTATGTAACTCTCAGATTGTGAGTCAATGCATGCTATTTATAAAAAAACAGATTTAACAGACTGTAATCGATTATTTCGTCAATGTAATCGATTATTTTAACTAATGTAATCGATTAATTCGACAACTTAATCGATTAAAGTGTTCGTAGCAGTTCTGGAAAATAAGCATGATCAATGTAATCGATTATTTCATGATTTAATCGATTATTCCAGTGAGCTTCCCTTTTTGCTTCTGACCTATTTAATCGATTACGATTACTTTGTAATCGATTAAATTACCTTCTGTATTACACAGGATTATGCAGAATGCTTATGTAATCGATTATTAACCTATGTAATCGATTATTCCAGTCTTAAAACATTTTATGCATATTTGAAACACATCAATGCATTTCTAACTTAATGCATATGGTTATTACTTTATACCTAAGCATGAATGCATGTTGATTTAGTTTTATTAGTAGCTGCAAAGGGATTTTTGGGTTATTCCTTTGAATGAACCATACTAAACAAACAAAATAAAAATTACAAAGCATGAATCAAATATCAAAATTCTTCTTCTTGAGATTCTTCAATCACTTGAATCTAACAGCATACACCTTTGAAATGTCACTGGTGCATTGCAGAGGCCAAATGACATTCTCCTCTATGCAAAGACTCCAAATGGGCATGTAAAAGCAGTCTTTTCTTGATCCTCAGGTGCCACTGGAATTTGGTTATAGCTGGAATATCCATCTAGAAAACAATAGTACGCATGTCCAGCTAACCTTTCCAACATCTGATCAATAAATGGGAGCGGAAAATGATCCTTCCTGGTTGCCTCATTGAGTCTCCTGTAGTCCACACACATCCTCCAACTGGTGATGGTTCTAGTGGGAATCAATTCATTATTATTATTTTGAATTATGGTCATCCCACCCTTCTTAGGAACTGTTTGTATCGGACTCACCCATGCAGTATCGGATATAGGATATATCATCCTTGCATCTAATAACTTAACCACTTCCTTCCTTACGACTTCTTTCATAGTAGGATTCAATTTCCTTTGAGCCTGTCTCACAGGCTTTACGTCATCCTCCATCAAAATCTTGTGGGTATAGAAGGAAGGATTAATTCTTTTCAAGTCAGATATGGACCACCCAATTGCGGTCTTGTGCTCCTTAAGAACCTTTAACAACTTCTCTTCTTCTTCTAACTTCAGTTCTTTGTTTATGATGACTGGAAATGTCTCATTCTCTCCCAAAAATGCATACTTCAAATTGTTAGGTAATTCTTTAAGTTCTATCTTTGGTGTTTCCTTCACTGTGTCAGCTTCTTCCTTCTATAACACATTCATAATCGTCTCCACTTCTTTTTGTACTTCATCTATACCTAATGTGTCAAGCTCCTCTTCCAGCTTTTGGTCATCTGTTTTATCTATATGAATCATTGTATCTAAAATATCCAATCTAAAACAATCATGTTTGTCAATAGGATGTTTCATCACATCAAAAACATTAAAAACAACGGATTCATTATCCATTCTAAGCTCTAATTTTCCTTGCTCTACATCAATTAATGCCCTAGCAGTAGCTAACAATGATCTACCTAATAACAAAGGTATTTCACTCTCACCTTCCATATCTAAAACAATAAAATCTGCAGGAAAAATAAATTTATCAGTTTTTACCAACACATCTTTAATTACTCCGGTTGACTTCCTCAATGAACGATCTGCAAGCTGCAGTGAAACTCTTGTGGGCTTTAGCTCAGAAATTCCCAATGACTTGCATAGAGACAACGACATCAAATTTATGCTGGCTCCCAGATCACATAATGCTCTTCCCACATCAACATTACCTATCGCAATAGGAATGTTAAAACTCCCTGGATCCTTGCTCTTTGGTGGAAGCTTCCTCTGGATTATCGCGCTGCACTCTTCAGTAAGTTGTAACACCCCGTATGCATCCGGTGTATTAACATATTACTTAATCAGATAAGCGCAGTAATTGATATAAAACCAATTAATTACAACCATGGAAGCGTTTTCGAAACCATGTTTCTTGATTCATTATGTATGGTACGCATCAAGCTTAAAACACTGAACATCAACACAAGCCAGCCTCATCGATCCAAACCACATAAACGACGGCAGATGAATAATTAATATCTCTACAAATATATCAGGAGAAAGCCACAAGTATATATACATATATACATCATCATGATACTCACATTATCTAATACAAAAGAATAAGCAGCAAGTGTTCTGATCTTAAAGATCACTTCCTCACACAAGGGCATAGTCATATACAGTCCATGTACAAAACATAAACATAACCACAATATGTGTACCCACACATATCTTCCCTTTACAGGGTACAAGGTATAACAACATAAACAAAATGAGCCTCCCAGCTCGCAAAATGCTGCAACAACTGTCCCTACTGGGGCCTTCTGCCCTGGGAACCGTCATCTCTGTCAGATGAGTCACCTGCAAAACATAATCCCCACACGGGGTGAGATACACATCTCAGTAAGCTCAGGGTCCTTGGAGGCATCTCCTCCACCCTGGCTCACATTCATGACACACAGCATCAAAAGGCATCACAACCACTGGCCTCCCGGCCCTCATAATAATACACAGCCAATCATCTAACTCTAATGTATATCTGCAGAATTACGCCGCCACGATGCATCATCATCAGCATCAGGACTCTCAGTCCTCAGTGTGAGACCGGAACTCACACCCGTGCCATCTCATCGGGAGCTACCCCTTGCGCATGGATGCACGTATATGGCACCTCCGAGAATAGGCTTCAACCGCAACGGGACCACCTATCTCTTGGTCTTAAGGGATCATCATCACCCTTTACGTGAGCAAACCAAACTAGGGAGTCCATATCTATCTAACTGGCCAGAAGATCTATTCAACAGGTAACCATACATACAAAGCATAGAAGCATGCATACATATCATTATGAGAAAGCAACAACCAATTCAATGCATGCATCATGAATGCAACCATCACTCCCTCGGAGTATGGTGGAACACAGTAGTGGGAAACACTCCCAAGAAACCAAGAACTTACCTGGCAAAGCCGTGCTCTGCGGTTCAATCCCTGAACGGTGATCTACGCCACTGACACCCTCGGTGTCACGCCCTATACAAGGCATATAAGTTCAATCAGACACCAATCTAATCATACAAGACATAAACACATCAACGGTCCTCAACCGTTATAACGAAAGGAACGTCCTTCCTTTCCAAAACCTCTAAGTCATCTAACTTATGGTTATCAAGACTAACCCATTCGATAGACAACTCATAGACCCTCAGCGGTCTATCTCGGCCTAACCATGGCCCTAGAGTCTCCCCGAGACTCGGTATAAATCAAAATAAAGAGCTCAAAGCTCTATACAGGCCAATACTCAAGATTATACAACATGGCTTGAACGGTTTCTTTCACACAATAACATCATTCCTAAAGCCTCTCTAGCACATAAAGATTAAGTATCAAGGCTCATGCATGTTCTACAATCATCAATAAACCAACATACTAGCTATACACGCATTTCTCAGAGCCAAGAATCAAAGTCCATGAAATCAATATTTGAAAGCTAATCCTTCATCACAACAACATTCTAAACATACTTTTCTAAAGGACCCAAGGCTGATTCCGGCTCTAGCTCAAGAGGGTCACTATTCATCCCAAGAACAAAATCACAAATCAAATGGTAAAACTCAAGTTTCTTACCTCAAAGACAACAAGGAAGGCTAATGGATCACTTCCCCAAGCTTGGGTGTCCGAGAATCGCCTCCTTTCCTCGCCGAGCTCGAGTTTTGCCAAGTTCTCTAGAGAAAACGATCTCTCCGTTTGATGGTTTTTAGAGAAAAGTGATGAAGGATTCTAGCTCATAAGATGATTCCCTACAAGTTTCATGTTGAAAGGGAAGTGTTTTGATGAAGTTTGGTGATGGTATGGAGCTTCCCAAGCTCAACAATGGAGGAAGGGCGTTCAGAGGAAGAAGAAGGGAGAGTTTTGGCCCATTTTCACGAAAATGGCCTTTTATAGGGGTTCTGACCGCGTTCCCGCGCTAACAGCGTCATCCCCACACTAATCGCGCCATATAAGCGAATCTGGGGGTCTCTAGGGCCATTCTGGCGCTAACCGCGCCATAACTGACGCTACCCGCTCCACTCAGGCGTGTCTCCCACGCTAACAGCGCCGGATCCACGCTAATCGTGCGGCACTATTCACAGGCCACAACAATTTTTTTTTTTTTACAAACCAAGGTTATTATATAAATGTTATCGTCTCGCATTCCTGCAATTTATGCTTCCTAGACAATAATTCTTTCATAAACTTTGCATAGTTAGGCATATTAGCTAAAGCTTCAATAAATGGAATATTAATGTGCAACTTACTAAACATATCTAAAAATTTTGCATGTTGTTGCTTCTGAGCTTGTTGCTTCAGCCTCATAGGATATGGTGGTTTCTCAAAACGAGAAAAATCCATCTGTTTCTTTTCTATTGCAGGATTTTTTTCTTTCTTCTCTTCCTTGTTCATAGGTATCTTGACTACTTGTTCTTCAGAAACTGGAACAGTTTCTTCTTCAATTGTCTTGGGTATCTCTGGAGATTTCGTTTCAAGTCCACTTCTGGTGGTGATTGCCTTTGCTTGTTCCTTTGGGTTGATAATAATGTCACTAGGGAATTGTCCTTGAGACCTCTCAGTCAATTGCTTAGCCAACTGACCCAATTTGATTTTCAAGATTTCTGATGGAAGCATCTTGATTCTTGTGATGGGCTCGGGTCTCACTGATGAAAGCATTTGTCTCCTTGATGAAAGAATTAGTAACCTGAATATGCTCAGTTGTAGTCTTAGATAGCTGCAACATAGCCTTCTCTAGTTCTGATGGCTCCTTAGGTGGAATGGGTGGAGGCTGCAAGTAATTGTTGGATTTGTAATCCAAACCTCCTCCCTGAATTCTTCTTTGGAAATTGTTACTTGGAGCATAATTCGAAGTCCTCTGGAAGTTAGAATGGTTTCTCTGATCATACCATACTCCATTAACTTGCACTGGGTCAGCCCCTACTAAGGTAGGACACTCATTGGATTCATGATCTCCCTGGCAGTACTCACAAATAGGTAGTTGTGCTCTAATAGTTGAAGCTTGAACTGAAGAACCTTGCACTGAAGAACCTTGCATCTTGTCAATTTTCTCATTCAACCTTGCTAATTGTTGTGATAAAAGCTTCTGCTCAGCCAGCATTGCATCACTGCTTCCTAGTTGAATAACTTCCCTCTTTAGTTGAGCTGCGATGCTCTCATTTTCATTGCGAGCCAGTGAATCAATTAATTCATATGTCTAAGTAGCTGTCTTTGATCTAATTGAACCTCCAACTGCTACATTCACTATAAGTCTTGATTCTGGAGTCATCCCATTAAAGAATATACATACTTTCTTTCCCACAGTTATATCATACTGTGGACACTTCCTGATCAATTCCTGGAATCTATTCCAAGCTGCACATAAACTTTCTCTCTCAATCTGAGTGAAATTGGTGATCTCGTTCACCAACCTATTGTATTTCTCCATAGAAAAGTATTGAGAGAAAAATTTATTAACCAGTTCTTCCCACGTACTGATGCTGTTAGGAGTTTGTCTGTCTAACCAACGAAGTGTTTTTCCCTTAATAGCAAAGGGAAATAATCGTAGTCTCACAGCATCATCTGATACGCCCTGGTGCCTGATTTTATCGCAAATCCTCAGAAATCTGTCAATGAAATTATGCGGATCTTCATCATCCTCTCCACCAAATTGACTTCTTTCCACCAAAGTGATTAATGATGGATTGATATCGAATTTGTTAGCCTCAATTGGTGGTCGGACTATACTAGGATTGGGTCTTGTGAATAATGGAGCAAGGATATCCTCCATTAATTCCTCCCCTTGTACTACTGGTCTTTCAACCATTCTTGGTTCTAATTCACTGTTTGAATTAGATTTTTCTGTCTCTCGTCTTTGCTTGGCTAGTCTTCTATTTCTTCTCACAGTCTTTTCTATCTCAGGATCAAATTGTAAATCTTCAGGTCCAACTAAACCTCGCATAAACTAAAGAAAAAAGATCAGTAAAACAAAAATCCAATACTAAAGAACAAAATTACAAGAAAATTAGTGAAATCAATCCCCGGCAACGGCGCCAAAAACTTGTTGCGACACGGCAAGTGCACCGCTCATTCAAGTAATAAAATGATAAGTAGAATATCGTTCCCACGAGGATTGAGGCACTAAAATTAATTGTAATTTATGATTCTTAATATTGGAAAAGGAATGAAATTGTTGAGAGATTTGAGTTGTGGTTTGGGTTTAATTATTGTAATTAAAAGAACTCTAAAAACAATGTAAATTGAATGTTATGCAAGAATTAAGAATAATTATGGTTAAGCACAATCACCACAGTTCCCTCTATGTAATTGAATTGATAATTTAACTCTATTTAATATAATTATTCAGATATATGCTTTTCTAATGTAGTTAAACCCTGATTCCTCAGTCATTTAACCCTTTATCCTAATTTAAGAACCCTAATCCCTTAGTAATTCCCTTTAGATTAAGCATGAAGCTAGCATAGTAATAATCTGCAATCCTTTATCCCTATCCCTAGGTAATATCACAACCATTACTCTACCGCGTTCAGAAACTAAAACCCCAATATTCCTATTGTGAATTATAGCCCTAAGTAACCTAATAGATTGATCAAGTCTAATTAGATATAATAACAGAAGAATAAAGCAGAGTAAAATAATGATAAGAAACTTTATTAACTTCAATTCAATAAACACAGAGCTTACTTTGGTTTTTGGCTAAACCATAATTACAAAGGAACTAGCTAGACATGATGATGTCTGGCCTAATACAATGAAAAGAAGAAGAAGAAAAAGAAGCTAAGGTATGCAGAGTCACAAACCCTCCAATCTTGCCTCCTTCTTGATCTTCTTGCTCCTTGGCCTTGATGCTTGCTTCCTTTGCTCTTGCCTCTTTTTCTTTGTTCTAAACTGTCTATTCCTCTCCCTCATGCATCCTACTTAAATTCTATTTATACCTAGGTCATAAAACCCTAAAAACCCATCATTATTATGTTATCTTTAAGCTAATTCAGAAATCCCATGACGTCCATGCGAGGTTGGCGCGAGGTTGGCACGACTGGCGTGAGATCTCAGATTCAGTTGGCTCTTATTTTGCTTCTTTTCTTGCTTTTATTGACCATAAACATCAAAATAGCATAGAATCAATGATAAACATAAAACTAATGAATTTTATACTTATTCTAGCATTTATTTACTATATTCTTCCTATTTTCCTAATAAAATTAAACTAAAAACTATATATGCTAATAGCATATCAGTATGACCATTGGATCTGCATTATGTGGAATTGATTGCTCATTACCAATTGGCTGCCATGGAAATGAGTACGCTTTTACCAGGTTTGTTGTAAGGAATACGTCATCCACATATTGTGCCGGTGTTCGACGAACATGTAAAGCGGCTGCTGCGGCATGACTACAAGGATACTTGAATGCCTTAAATTTCCCACACTGACAAAAGTGCTCAGGGAGGTTTACAGCATACTAATTCTCATAACCATCATCAGCCTCAAATATAGTTTGTTCAACATTATATGTACGAACATAATGACCAGTAGCATTGGACTCATTGGCCTTCTCATAATAGGCATAGACATCTATCAAAGAACATGACATATTTTCTTTTTCTTTTTTTAATCTAACTAATGTCATAGTTTTTTCTTAAATGTATTTACTTTTATTTAATGAAATTGAACATTTGAACAATATTAACTAAGAAAAAATTTGAAATGTACAAAACCACAATAGTATTAATATAACAAGTGTAGTTTGTATTCTTTTTT
>CM023952.1:23176429-23191509 GCA_013407115.1 Glycine latifolia | reverse complement strand
ATATATATATATATATATATATATATATATATATATATATATATATATATATATATATACACATATAAACGAACTATTAGTACAACAACAAGAAACCATTTCTCTACCCCATGATTCCCTTTGACACCCCAAAAAAAATCCATGACTCCTTTCTGTTATTACAAATTCCAAACTCGAGCTTTTTGCCATTGGACTATAGCACTTGCTTGATATTCCTTACCTTTAATTTCACAACCAATTTGGAGGCACAAGCAAGATCGTTAGAAACCATCAATATAAGACCCAAATAATTGTGAGAAAGTCCAAAATCTTGCCTTCGGTATGGTACACTGCGTGCCATGCCATTTTCATGCACAATTGCAGCTGGCAAAAATCTGCTCTCTCTGCCCCTTAACGGATGCTCACAAAGCCCTCCCCATAATAAGCACTATACTCATTGCCTCACCAATGATTCACATAACACACACCCCATTTCAAACTTGTTGTACCTTTCCGATTTCATCATCATCATCATTGTGATCGATCCTTTTGCACCCAATTAGGTCCCTTCACAAACTTAGCTGTATATATAACCCAAAAGTACGTACATGGCATCATGATGAGTGAGTGCCTCTTCTGCACCATCAGTCTGGTGAATTGTGAGGATTCAGAAGGATGTGTGTTTTTTTGTTGGGATATGAAAGACGACAGTGCATCAGTGTGGAAAGCATCCATGAAAATTTTCAACACAAAAATTGACCCTTTTATGGGTCACTAGCCTATGTATTTTTAACACCAAAATGTGCCTTCTTTTTCCACTTAATTTATATTGGTATCCTTTAATTAATTGATAAGAAAATAATATGAATTACACATAATAATGTCAACCTTTTTTATCCTTTGAGGAATTTAGTCACGTAAATTTTAAGGTGTGAAATGTGGTACAATGAGAAAACGCTTCTACTATTATGTAGAGATCAAATGTTTACTTGGAGGATTATTTCAAAGATTTGAACTATAAGCAGTTTTACTCATTTGTAATTAATTAATTCTTAGGCGTTAAGAGATCTTTTGGGGAGGATTGCCTACCAAGCCAGATAATTGGCTTCATCAAGAGTACTTGAACTCGCGCATAAAAAAAAATTGTACCAAATTCTTAACCAGAATTGTGTGAACCTGCATTGGCAATGGTATGTATCCCTTCTTCCAAACATTGGTTGTTGATTTGATCACCATGCCAATGCCAAGCACCCATTTTTTCTGAAGTGGAATTTTCTGCAAGTTTGTACTTTAGTGCTATGGGGTGGCATCACCTGCATCACTACCACTGCAATTATTTAGCTGTTGCAATCTTCACAATAGGACAATTTGGCCCCGGGGGGAGAGGGGGTGGTAAACTTTGAAGTTTGAATGGCGAATGAATGGCTTCAAATTAGGGTGCAAAAATATCGTTTGGCTTTATATGGGTCCCACCAGTGCCTGTAGCAAAGTTCAACTAGGCGAAGAAAAAGGTTGCAAAGCTAACAGGAAGAGCATTAAATTTGTCCCTTCCACAAGTAGGACGGGTGTAGCTTAGCCATGGTAGCCATGGTACTCACTCTCCAAGTCTAAACCTAGACTCAGACCCCCACGTGAAAATGAACCAAAATCAGGTCTTCTCTGACCATCGCCTCTGTGCCATATCCCTTCTTCAACTGCCCATTAAATGTCACAAATAATAATAATCAAATTTGACAAAATTTAGATATATTCTCTAATTATAATGAAAGTTTTTCAAGTAAGTATGTGTTTTACTACTAAGTGTGAGTTTCGAAACATGTTTAAAACACGTTGAACGGAAATTTCCTGAATTTCAATTTACAAACGTAAAATTAAAGCTATCCGAGTGATGAACTGAGTTCAAGTAAATTCAGTTGGATGTAAATGTAATTTAAACATATCCTAAGTGTGTGAATTAATTTATGTAAAATTATTTTAGTTTAACATGCTGTTGATCGAATTCAAATTTTATGTAATTTCATTAAATATTGAAAAGAAAATTCTTGTCACCAAAATAATTATATTGATTGGACAAAATTATTTCTCGTAAAAAAATATGAATGATCCATAAAAAAATTCAACATCAACATCTTTAACCTAAGTTAATTAGAGTCGTTGGTAATAAATAAACTCAATGATAAATACGAGGATGTTGAAAAAATGGAAATAAAATAAAAGAAAAAAATTAAGATAAAAGAAAAGAAGAGTGAAAGAAGAAGGGAAAATGAAGAGAAAAATAACTAAAATAAATTATATGAAATATAGAGATAACAATAGATCTAACCATTTACCTAAACTTATAGATTTTCTTCATTCCGTCCTAAGTCACATCATTCGCAAATCTATATTCATCTCCATTAAGTCTTGTTTAATTACCATTCTCCGGATAAGTTTCGATGTACCTGTACATCTCTTTGTGTAGAGCTCTTCAAATTTTTGTTCTCACGGGAGCGTCCAAGGATCATCTCATTACGTATCTAAATCACCTCAATCTATATTTCCTCATCATTTCACTCACCGATGCTACTGCTATCTTTCGTTATAATCTTCAATTTTTTTTATCTTATTCATCTTCCTATAAGCACACATTCATATTAACATCATCATTTTTGCTACATCTACTTTTGCTCATGTTTCATATGTGTGGTCAACATTCAGCTTCATATAATATTGCAGATCTTACGGTTGTTCTATATAATTTTTCTTTTAGCTTAAGGGAAATTTTGCAATCATACAACAACATAGATGCACTCCGTCATTTCATTCATCCTATTCTGATTCTATGATTTACATCTTCATAAATTTGTCCACCTTTTTTCAAAATTGATCTCAGTATTTAAAAACATCTTTTTTAAATACATTTTAACCAAATAGATGCATGGAGTCTTAATCATCATCTCTTACAATTAAAAATTCATATTTCATATGCCTAATTTTGTTCCAACTTAAAGCGCATCTTTTAAAATCCAAATAAGAAAAATTATCAAAATAAAATTTCTATTCTAAATGTGAAAAAACACCTAAAGATACATTTTATATTAAACCTTCAACTTTTTGGTGGAGGTGAAATTTCTACGTCATGATCATTGATAGGAAAATACGTCTATTCACTTCTCTTTCGTTTCATTTCCTTTTGGAAAGTGAAGGTGCACTTTTATTATTAAGCTAATTGATATTGCACCTCCATATTATGATATTCACTTTGTTAACACCCCATGCTCTCGATCAGGTCTTATCCGGGGAATGTGAATCCTGTTTCATGAAAACAATATCCAATGTCGGTTCATCATCACACATTACGGAGCTGTTGGCATACATGGAAAGACAACATAGCCAAAGTCATAGCATATTTCTAGGATTGTCTCTGCTTAACGTATATATAGCCTAGCTATCGAGATTTTTGTGTTTAGCTCAATAGTAAAAAGTTCGGATAAGAATATAGTTTTTGATTTAAAAAAGTCATTAGAATATAAATTATATTGTTTTGACTTTATAACGCTTTTGTCAAATTTAAAGGAATTGATTCTCAAGTTTACATTTATAAACTTATCTCACATAAAGTTATATAATCAGGAAAAAGGCACACCAAGAAAATCAATATCATCCTTCCAATGAAATATGTATATATTAAAAGTCATAACTTAGATAAGTTTCTTATATAAATATTAATTTTTTGGTCAAATTTGATCACGTGTGAATGTTTTTTAATACTAAATATAACTCCTAACAAAATATCCATATGTGACCATCAGATTGAAGAAATGTTTGCTTGGGCGTTCCATCCAAAGGCATCTACGTTCAATGCAAGTTGCTACAAGTAGCTTCAGAGATTTTTTTTTTTTAAAGTGAAACGTGGAGAGAATACTCTGTCCATGTTATTAAATTCCTTTCAAACACGGACGAAAATGATACATAGAATTTGATGTGAGATTCGTACATAAAATAATAACACAAATTCGTGAAAGACCGATCCACAAGTGTGAAAGGTGCATGTCCTCAAACAGATATACACGAAGCTAATATAAACAAAGAGTCTATTTAATATCAAAACCACAATAGAAACGCGGCTTGTCCCATTAAAAGCAACTCAAATAATTCAGAGAACCCTTTCTCCCCAGCACCTCAAATATTTTCAACAATCCAAGTCCTTCTGCAAATTTGCATAGTTGCCATCAAATCCAGCCGACAAAGGATATGTTTGAATTAAAATTTTTAAATTTAAGTTTGAATAGATTTTAAGGTAAACTTTTTTTGGTAGAGTATTTTAAGGTAAACTAAATTTATGCTTTATAATAATCTTCCTTTATACATGCATGATGTCTTGTTTTCAAACAATTAAGAAGTATTAATGTAATATTTATCAAACAATTAAATAAAAATTAAATAGAAAAAAAAGAATATATAGAAAAATTTGTCAAAACCTAAAAAATGTAAAACATTAGTGTTTCAATTTTATTTTATAAATTGATTTTAAAAAAAGTCTTTAATATTTGCTTTTAATGAATACAAACTTAGTTTCAGACTAAATATATTGGCCAAACCAAATATAGAAGAGGTAAAATGGTAAACCGCAAACTCTATAGCCAAAACCACACGCAATGATATATGTATTCACGCATTAAAATTCAAAAAGTTCAATACACGCAATTTAACTAACCCACAGTCATATTAAATCAATACACCCTAGTTGTACATTCTTAACTTAAATAAAATATCAGTACAACCCAACCACAATACCAAATACACGCTAACAATCACAATCAACAACCCTTGCAAAGCTCAATCACAATAATAATTAATAAAAAGCATAGATTACTAGCTAACGAGATACAGTATTCAAAGCCTAATAATAAAGTAACAATCATAGTTGGTCAACGCAAAAAATTCAATAGCCCCACATGCAATCCAAGTCGGACGGTACAATCGTCATGCCTGAGCCACCGTCAGCCACCCTGTGCTCTTCCGGTGCCGCCGTCCAGTTGCCAACGGCACCAAATGATGCCACTTCAGCACTGCTGATGTGGCCCGTTGGAGAGAAAAAGAAGGGAAGGTTAAGGTTGTCGTGCAAGGATCTGAGGCACGGGAAGGAGGAGACTCCGACACCAAAGTTGTTGTTGTTACGATGAAAGCGCGCGGAAGGGTCGAGCGGAGGATCCGGCGACGGAACGAGGTGGTCGAAGGCGGCGCCGGAGATGGTGGAGAAACAGGACACGTGCTCCCTTTCGTTGTTATTGGCGGCGCTGTCGAAGGAGCAGCTTTCACGGTCGTTGAACGTTGCCGACGCGGCGACGATGGAGGTGCTGGCGGCGGCGTAAGGAGAAGATTCTAGAAGCGGCGGAAGGTATATGGAAGAGGGTGAACCCGGTTCGGGGCAGAGGCTCATGTTGCTGCTAGTGTTTGATGTGGTCATTCTTGTTTTCTTAGAACTACCACCGGTGGTGGCGGCGGAGGCGGAGGACACGGTGGACCCACCACCGGTGGTGTTCTTCTGAAACACACGTGAGATCACCCACTCATCCTTCAACATTACAAAAAAATAAACAAATTAAGTAACCACTAAAAATGCACCACTTTTCCATAACAATCAATAATAAAAAGAAAGTTTAGTTACTCATTTGCTTTCAGCACAATGTTACATTCTAGTGCTTACGTCTAAAAATTATTTGGTTGAATTCTTGTGCATACACTTTTTTAATTTATTTTAGTCTGCAAGTTTTAATTATTAGTTTGCAACCGGGATTTGGATTGTAAAATCAAAGTTTTTAATTGTTTGCAATCACAATTAGGATCGTATTAGTTATATTTATCCGCAATTTGTTATTATATCAATAAATGGAACAACACCACGATCACGACGATATTTAAAACCTTAAGTCTATGTTCCAAAATTTCAAGAATTAAAACGGGTTGAAAAACGAATGGATTAAGACTACAGCATGAGTGTTAAGTTTTTAAATGTATAAAGTAAAAATACAAAATGAGTGTTAAGTTTCAACACAATGATCATGAGTAAAACTTGTTATATAATTTCTTTTATAATTGCTTATAAATTTTAATAGAATAATAAACAGTGTATCTACAAATAACTGAATAAGTACTAACAAGATTTGTAATAAAATATTAGTAATAAATAATTAAAAAATATATATTCAGAAGAGTGTAAATGAATTTGTTAAAAGGTGTGATTCTATCGTTTCACTGATAATAAATAAACCAGTAACTGTTTAGAGTGTAGCAGAATGTTTTAAAAAGGAGGTCAAGGAGCAGGATTCAGGATCTTATGCTTGGTAGCAGCAACTGAGGGAAAAAAAAAAGTTCACAAATGATGATGATGATACAGTGGCTTAGTTGCTGTGCCCTTTTGATGATTATACCTTGTTGTCATCATTTTGATAGTAGTAGTTAATTAATACTCCCCATGCAGTGCAGCTTGTACATGCTAAGGAACGTGCCTTTGCACTGAAGGGTAATAACCTTTGACTAAGTGGTAGTAGCATAGCTTTTGAGCAAAATTATAAAACTCTATAAAGTCTAATCATGAAATTCCAAAAATAAAAGGAAGAGAAAATAAACCATGAAAATAATTAATGAGACCTAGAATGATTCAGTTATTATGGTTACCTTGGAGCTTCTAGAGAGATAGTGGTAAGCGAATTTGCCTTCTAAGCGATACTCGTGCATGACCCAGTTGCTCTTTTCACCCTTTGGAGCCCTTCCCCTATAGAAAACCAAGGTTTTCTTCATGCCAACGAGTGAGCAAGTTTTGGAGCTGTAGATCTCTCTGTCTTTCCCAGTGGCTTTCCAATAACCAGCTTCAGTGGCTCTATTGGTGCGTAACCCAGTTGGGTATTTTCGATCACGAAGGCTATAGAAGTACCATTCCTTCTCGCCCATCTTTGCTTTCTCTGTCACATGAAACAATAACAAAGTTAGAAATTACAAAGTTTTGGCCTTATTCTCAACCCCAATGATTATTTTACTGAGTTATTTTCTACATATATACACTGTTTTAGTCTTAATATTAGTCGATTTGGGATTTCTCACATATTTTACATGAAAACAGAAAGACAATATAAGAGGGTTTTAGTTTTGTTGTTGTAATTAGTTACCAGGAAGTTCCCATGGCTCGCACTTGTTGAGGTCGACTTCAACTATGGCTCGGCCAGTGAAGGAGCTATCTAGAACCTTCTTGAGGAGGTAGTATGTGATGAGTTCTTCATCTGTGGGGTGGAATCTGAAGCCAGGAGGTAAATGTGGTTCATTGTTGTCAAATTGAGGGTTGTGGTGTTGATGGTAGTAGCTATCCATTGGAGCATGCAGAAGAAGAGCACAAGGACAAGAAGAGGATAAGGCAAAGACACAGAGAAAGAGAGAAAAGGTTGCGATCTTTTTGAAAGAAGGAAATTGATTAGAATGGGAATGTTGGATTCAAACAAATGATGGCTCTTCATTATATAGGAAATGATAAGTAACAAAGGAGAAATGCGAGAGAGATAGAGAGAGTTTTTTTTTTTTTTTTTTTTTGCTTCGTGGGGTGTGCAGTTGTTTGTTTTCTTTATCTTTTTTCTTTTTTTACAAGAGTTTCATGGGGATTTGATAAATCGAGTGGCAGGGGGAAAAAGGTTAAATTGTAATAACAAGGCATGTATGATATGGCTGGAAACATGTTTCTTTTTTTCTTCTTAAATAATTCTAATTAAATTGCTTCGTTACATTTTTATTTAATATTTCCTTTGTTTGATAAAATTATGCAATATATAAATATATATATATATATATATATATATATATATAACATCAAACATATTTATCTTTTGTTTAATTTTTTATTAAGTATTAAAAAGATTAATAAAAATATTATAGAAAGATATAATTACCTTTTTATTTGTACTGTCCATTTGTTCTGATATCTCTTTACACTCTGCTATGGTCCTTATCATATCCCATAATTCTACATAGCTAGAGAGAGAAAATAAGAGAGAGAGAGAGAGGGTGATGAGTAGGAGGGAGTGGTTTCTGTGAGGCTCTGCATTGAGTATGCGTGCGTGTGTGAGGAAGTGTGCAGGTATTCCTCTGTCAGTGAGTTACAAGGAGCAGCAGAAAGTAGTTGCATTGTATGTATGAGAAATAGAAGATAACTTTTTCAAATGAAATAAAAAGAAAAAAAATATAAAAAAAGTTCTTGATTTTGTTTTTGAAAAACTCGATAACACGCAGTATCTTAAATTTTTTATAATCTTAACTATAAAAACTAAAAATTGCAAATGTTAATCATTTATTAATATGAATTCATATATATTCGGATACCTTAATGTATATTTAGTATTTTGACACTAATTATATTATAGCTTTTAATTTTAAAAGAAAATAAGTTATTCACTTGCCATTCAATGATTAGTAGAGATTAATGACATAATTAATAAATTAAATTATTATTTTATTAAATTAATTACTAATTATATTGTATCTAAATATGTTAATACATATATATATATATATCATAGTATTAATATGAAATAATTTTTTGTCAAAAATAATATGAATCATCTTAAAAAAATCGATTCTATCTTTGTATTACTTGATTAAACAACATAAGTCTTTTTATATTTAATATAATAATGTAAAGTATTTTTATGAGTATATTATATTCGTTGATATCCTTTACTAAATAAAACATTTAAATTGTAAAAAAAGACTTGTTTTCCATTAAATTGTGAGTTTTTGCTTTTTATTAAAGTCAAATGGTTAGAAAAAAATAATTTATGAGACTGGAGCTAGCGTACGATATACAATATCTTAAGTAAGATAAGATATAAGTTAAAATTTTATAGATGAAAAAAAATGAAAAGATGAAAAATATTTTATTAAAGATAATTAGTTAATTTTTTTTGAAAAAAATTAATTATTAATAATGTTAATAGATACTTTATATCAAAATAATATAATGATATAAAAATTAATTTTTTTTCCTTGATGAAATATTTACCTTTCTAAAAGTTAATATAGTTATTATCAAGTGCATATTTTATAATTTATTTTAAAAAGTAAATAAATAAATGCTTTTTAAAAAATTTATGAAACATACACTTAACTTTTTGGGTATTTTAAAAGTTTCTTCACAAACTAAACAAATATATAAGTGATTATCACATGTAATTTTTATGAAATTTCTTTTTTTGTTTTTGTGAGTGAGAATTTCACATGAATACTATACAACATTACACCCATAAAGCTGCTTCATATCTTCTCTGTCAGCGCAGTTTAAACATTAAATAATTGTAAAGCTTATTACACGCCAACTCCTTGCTCTCCTCTCTCTCTCTCTCTCTCTCTCTCTCATTTCCGCAAATTTTGGTACTCTTGGACCTTGGTCACAACCTTCTCAATTACATATTCTTTTTCAAACTCTATTCTATCTTCAATAATTTTCTTCTGGGATACACAGATAATTATTTCTGTTTATAGGTGCTTGGTCAATTGTGTACCAGAGTTTTGGTATCTCTTTAGCTTGAAGTAGATATTGCATTTGGTTACATCAAAGGATAATATTTCGTATTTTTAACTGTCTTTCCAGTGATTTTTGCTACAACATAGAACAACACTTTTATCCATGCGATTTACTGTCCCTTTTAAGATTAAAAGTGAAATAAAAAAAAACGTAACAAATAATAACAATAATATAAATAAAATGAAAATACAGTTCATAAAAATATTATTATTTAGATGATCAATAAATTTTTTTTAAAAAGTAAAGAAAATTTTCTACGTCTATATAATGAGTAAAGGAGAAAAAATTAATCATATAATTTTTCATACAAATTAAAAAATACTATATTATTTATTATTTAATATAAAATTATTTATTTTTATTTTATTTTATTTTTAGTAGACTAAAAAAAAGTATTCCACTCTCCCACTGTTTTCGGAATAGAAGTTTTTCTTTCTCACAAAAAAATTCTTCTTATTTTTGTTCTTTAACAATAAGTTTTCAAATATTTTTTATGTTATCTTCTTGCCTATTTTTACAAATCTAAATTGGACCAATAATGATTGATCTCTCTTGGAGCTTTATCAACTTGTTTTTGGCAAGATTATTAAAGGCTTGCCTATTCTTTCTTGATTTTCATTAACATAGTGAAATTGTTTGTAGCTTAATTTTTTTTATTTTAAAAAATTGCCTCCCTTTAAATAAAATTCTTTATTTATGGGAAATAATCATTTCTGTAAAATGAAATGAATCAAATAATTTATATAAACCCTGTTAATAGTAAAAGGAAAAAAATATTAGAAATAACTAAAAACTTTATTTAGTATTATCGAATATAAAAATATATTTCAATTCTTTTGTTTGATGAGAATTTTTTAGCAAAATACTCTCTAATATATTTTTCAAATTGTATTATTATAAGTTGAGATTGATTAGAAACTATAAAATTGTATTTTTGTCATTTCTTATTTAATAAGCCTTCACTCATGATTTGTATAAACTTTAATAAACTTTAACTAACAATAAAAATTGTGTTAAAGAAAATATGTTGAAAAATATATTGTTAACGTACACCCCTTTTTGTTTGATTTTCTAATACACACGGGAAGACTATACTATTATTTTTCGCATTTCTATTTACTATGTATTAAAATAATGTCTTGTCTGAATATATCTTACTAATTATAGTAACTTTTTTTTCTTATTTTCTTTTCTCAACTTGATCAACGTGATTTTTTTAATCTAAATTAATAATCTGAAAGTTAATTAATATTTATTCAATTTCTTCTACCCATGAGGAGACCTATAAGCTTTATAATTTCAACTTTATAAATTGGCTATTCACTCAAATATTAGTGAAGTCCTATTTTAATTCCTTGTTATTTTTTGTACTTTTTAAAAGTTTCTACTTTGCTCTCTTTGACCGTTGTCGTTGTCTATTCTTTGCTTTTATCATTGCCTTCAACGCAACTTGTGAAAGTATACTAAATCTATTTTTTTTAAATAGCTATTAAAAACGAGGTTATTATAAATATATATTTACCTTTTACTTATATAATTTTTCTCATTTTTCTTGTCTTTCTTTTGTTTCTTTCACATCACTTTTCTTATTTTCCCCTTTTACCTTTACTTCTTTATTCTTATCTTTACATCCGTCCACTTAATCCACTAAAATGAGATTTACCTTGAGTATTTTCCTTAAAAGTTCCAAAAACATTGTTTCTCTTATTATTTTTGTGGTAAAAAAGTATCTATCAAAAGAAACGAAAAGTGGAATAATTTTCGTACTTATTTTACTTTTTGTTAAAAAAATTTAATTTTAAATATAAAAAATAACTTCGTACATAACACAGAGGTGGAGCATATCTCCAAGTTAAAATTAATTACCTAACTGAACAAAAAAATTGAATCATGTGGAGTGGAAATTCACATTCCAAATTCCTAAAGAAAAAAGCTGAGTAACTCTGAATTACCATAATAGTTAGCAGTATATATATATATATATATATATGTGTGTGTGTGTGTGTGTGTGTGTGTGTGTGTGTGTGTGTGTGTGTGTGTGTGTGTGTGTGTGTGTGATTATTTAACTGTTTCAATCATAATCAAAGCTGGAGAAATTGCTCAAATAAAAATACCATATTTTACAAGTTCCCCATGATATCCAATAGCTATCATTTTCATATGTTCACAAAAAACAAAAACAAAATATAATTCACACGGCATATCATAAAAAGGAAAAGAAAAAGAAAATACAGAAAGAATTATTGATGTTATACACAATCTAATATCAAGGGGATATCATTCTGTCCCCAGTCCCAGCTTTTAATACCATAACACATTTGTGACCATATCCATGAGCATTTGCAGAACAAAACAAATTTTACCGGAAGTGGGTATTTTGTATTTGAAACCATGAAAGCGGAGCAGAAAGCGAGAGTATATAGCTGAGGTTGATTTTTTGATTTTACACGGTACAAATTGGATAATTAATGGCACAATATTTGAGAATTTTTTTCTTCTAATATTTCCTTTATCAATAAAATTTCTGCAGAAAGCTCCAGGCATAAATGTTGGAACAAACATAAAAAAAAATTGAAATAGGTGATGGAGGTAGAATACTTGAATGCATAGTTTTACTAGTTTTTACCCATCCTCAACTGGTTGAAACTTAAACGATCCGTGAAATTAAATTTAATTCCTAGGATTTTCTTTTTTTAATGGTGAGTTTAATTAGTTACTAAATTTGTATCTCACTATCATTTAAGTCACTAAAACTAAAGAAAATTCAAATAAACTCTTGAAACATTTTAGGGTTTTTTTTAAATCTATAAATTATTCTTTTTTATCATTTTAATGATCCATAAAAATTAAATTTCTAGGGTTTTTTTTATTATAAATAGTTAATTTAACTCCTGAACTTATATTTTACTGTTATTTAAGTTCCTGAAATTAAAGAAAACTCCAATAAATTTTCAAAAGTTTGTATGATTTTATTTAAGTTCTTAATATTAATTTATTTATCTCATTTTAGTCCCTAAAATTATTTTAAGAAAAACAAAAACGTATTTGTGCCTTAAACATCCACGAGTATGAGCATGCATGCCGTCCAATCCAATCCATCGTTATCAGCAACAAAAACGGGAAAAAGAGGGAGAAGGTGACGCTATAGCTATTAACTATTGCTAAGTGGCTGTAATCGAAATCGAAGTGTGAACATTGATGCAATGGGAATTTGACACATCCTAGCTCGTATTTTGAGAACACACAGCCCTCTATCACAGGCTCTACATCAAATCACCTCTTCAATCTGCATGTTCGAATCCTCTCCCATGCCACGCCCCTCGTGCATTGTTTTATTACAAGGTGAATATTTTGCTTGAACAACACTGTTTCCATTGTTTATAGATTTAATTAATTAGTTTTATTTTCTTTTAAACATTATCAACCGTTGATATGTTTTTTGCTACAAGGGAAGAATCAGCCATTGAACCAATGGGAATTGAACTCTTAGTATTTTGGTATTTCTCTTTAATTTGAAGTGTTCATAAAATCATTTTAATGAGTTGTTTGGATTAAGAGTGAGATAAAGAAGAAAAAAAAGAATTGATAAAAAAATATGAATAGAATGAAATAGATGTGTACTTATTTGAATGAATAAATATAAAGATATAAATATTTTAAATTAATTTTTTATTCTATTATTTTATAAATTATTTATTGAATTTTTTATATTATAAAAATATTTTCTCTCTATATCCTGTCAATTTGTGGAGAAAATCAATTTGAGGAAAAATATTTTCTTGTGAGTCCCGTGAAAACTACTTATTTCATTTTTTTTCACTCTACTGCACGTAAAAAAGGGTAAACTCTTATATTTTGTTTGGATGTAGAATAGGAAAACAATTAAAAGGTTAATTTTCTTTTGTATGTTCCTCAAGAAGGACAATTATAAAAACAAAATGATCGATTTTTTATTTGATTAAAATTATTATATTGAATAATGATTAAAATATATTTTTTATTTTCATAAAATTAAAAAATAAAAAAATTGTCTCTGCAAAATTTTTAATACATTTTTTCATTCAAGTTATTGCCCAAATTATGTAAAATTTGACTAAGTTATAAAAATTATGTTTAGATATACCTGTCTCGAGAGGAATAAAAGAATTTCTTCAAAAGAGATCTGGTCTAAATTTCGAGAAGTTGATTGTATAATTGAAGAGAGATATTTCAATTGAGATTGATGATTTTGATAATTTCATTAAGGTATGTGAGATTGGAAAGCATTGAGAAGCAAAATCTTTTTCAATAATCCAAGTGTCAGTTGACGCGATTGCATAGAAGATGTGGTTGTGGAGAAGTTATACGAAGACAATTACTAATGTCAGATTGATGTATTTAGGAATATCACTATACATGTATCGAAATCATATAATTTAATCGTTAGTATTATAATTCTATAAATAAAATTGTTGACTGCTAATTTTCGGGGATTGAAACACTATCACTTAATTCCTCAAATACCAACAACGCCTACAATCGAAAATTAGTTATAGGTTCAGCAGTTCATCGTATATATATTCAATTCCTATCTTTTATGAATTCATGTCTATTTATTTTATTGTACATTTTTAAACCCTTTAGTTTTTTCAATTCTCCATTTCTTCTCAAAATTTTACTTTTCGAAACCCTACTTCTTATTATTATCAAAATTATTATAAAACTAATCATTAAATCAAAAATATTTTTATCAAAGTTTCCTTATTATCTAATAAACTACGATATTATTGTAATAAAAATGGATATATTTATCGAGGTTATAATTGTGATTTGCATTAAGTACTAAACAATTTCCTGATAAGTTGAAAACTATGAACTTGTTTAGTAAAAAAGAACTTATAATGGAGAATAAATTCTATGTCTCATTTTTAAACATTTGCCAATAGAATCATTTAGTGAAAATTCCTTTATTATTTCGAAAATATTTTTCTTGAGGAATAAATATAATTTTCAGGATTTTATAACTTTTTTACATTATTATTTATATGCATAAGTAATGTAGGCAACAATTCATAGTTGTAGGTTAGAATATACCCAAATTGTCAGCTTTGAACCAAAATTTGACTATTTTAATTTTATGAGAATAAAAATTGTATTAAAATTCTTGTAAGAATGAAATTCAAATATTTCTAATTTTATGAAGATGAAAAAATATATTTTAACGTTGGATAAATTTTATATCCATGTAATATTTTAATAAATAAACAAACAAACAAGTAAATAGACGAGTTTATCGTTCTAATAATACTTTTTTGAGTTATTTATTTTCTTTTTTAATAATTTCTTCCTTCAAATAATTAACAAAAGAAAATATTTTTCCCCAGTTCCCATCACGTATATATTTTTTTACGCAACTTCGCCCAAAAGTCAAAAACATATTTAACGCTGCCCAAATTCTCAAATGCCAAAGCCATTGTTTATAGTTTTTTTTCTCCCTCGAAACTTATGTTAAATGTAACATGCAGCTTTCTTTTATAGTCGTCAAGGCACTTTCTAACAGTGAATCCCGAAAAAA
>CM023952.1:23144389-23176329 GCA_013407115.1 Glycine latifolia | reverse complement strand
TATATATATATATATATATATATATATATATATATATTACTTTTATTAAAATATATCTTATATATATATATATATTATTAATTATTAATTTAATGGTAATTGGTAGGCAACCTAAGCTTTGTTGGTGCACATATAAGTTTGTCTTGTCTTTATGTGAATTATGAATCAATACATTTGGAATGCATTGTAGATTGAATGAGAACTAGTTTTTGAAACTTATGGTAATGCACAAAATATCATGTAAATTTACTTGTAATACATTTTTTATTGCTTCAAAAAATAAGGATAAATAATATTTCATTTGATGAATTTTTCTTTATTTTGTTATTAGTGAGTGAATGCGTGGATAAAAATTAATCTTAATCAATTAGTCATCATCATAACTTTTGGTTTTTTAATAACTATATATACTACATATAGGCTTGAATGCAAGTGCTGAATAAGCCTTTTGTTGATGCTTGTTAGGTTCCAAGCTTAAATGTAGGGTCAAACATACTTTTTGTTGATGCTTTTCTAATTCTGGGATTGAATGTAGGTGTCAGGTTAGTGCTGGGCTTGAATGTGGGTATCAAACAAGTTTTTCATTGATGCTTGCCTAGTTCCATGCTTTGATGGAGGTGCCAAATAGCCCTTTTGCTAATGCTTGCGAAATTTTGGACTTAAATGTAGGTGCATGGTCGGCGTTGGCCTTTGATGTGGTTGTAAGGTCAATTCTAAGCATTGATGTCAATGCTAGGTTTTGGATGCAAGTGCCAGGTTGGTGTGAGGCTTTAGATGTGCTAAGTTGATTCTTGGTTTTGATGCAACTGTCAAGTTGGTATTGGGCTTGAATGCAAGTGTCAGTGATGGTTTCGGGCTAGGATACAAGTGCAAGTTGATTTTGGGCTTTGATGTAAGTGTTAGGTTTGTACTAGGTTTGGGTACAAGGTGCTAGTGTTGGTGCTGGTTCTAGGATTGGATGCAGGTGCTAGGTTTGTACTAGGATTGAGTTGTAGGTTGTTGTGACGGTGATAGTTTTGGGCTTAGATCTAGGTGTCAATGCTAATTATAAGCTTCGATGCATGTGTTAGAGTTGTATCTGAGCTTTGGATGCAAGTACCAGGTCAGTATTAGGCTCTGATGCAGGCATTAGGTCGATACTAGGCTTGGGCTTTGATGTAGATGCAGGTGTTGGTTTTGGGCTTTGGATGTAGGTGCAAGTGTTGGTTCCAACCTTAGGATGTAGGGTGCCAATGTTGGTTTCGGTCTTTAATGCAAGTGTTAGTGTTGTTTTTGGGCTTGGAATGGTTTATGGATTTGGAATATAGGTGTCAGGTCGATGTTGGGAACAAAAAAGTAACATGTGTCAAGTAGGTATTGAGCTTAAACAAGGAGTAAAATGTGCCACGTAAGTACTAGGCTTAAATTAAAATGTGTTGGGAGGGTACTAGGCTTAATGACTTTATGCTATAAGTTAGAAAACCTATCCATAGGTCGAGACATTTACAAAGAACTAGATGTAATGCAAAGATATGGTGCATGATCTGTTTATGACCTATCTAGGCATTATTTTGCATTGGATTCCCAAAACTTTGTAACTACAATTAGTAACCTCTTCTGCTATGTCTTTGATGCATTTAGCGACCACTACCAACCATTTTTTCTCTAGCGTCTTCGCAATCCAGCTACTGTTTCGGTGCTTGTGTTTCATACTCCCATATGCCAATGAGCTTCTCACTGGTGTTCTCCTCCACTACCATAGTGCCTCTGATTGCCAGTGTGCCTCCACGTTTCGCAGGAGTACCTTCAGACGATTTGTTCTGTCCAAGGAATGTCATTGTCTGCCATACGCATTGTCACTCTCCAATGCGTGCATACCATGGAATCACACTACATTGGCACATGAGCACCTTATAGGCAAGACCTACTCACCAACAACCTTCTCATCGTGCTTTTTTTCCTTCAACGCTCCCATTTGGCCCTCCATTTGGATGTTTAATGTCGACAACCTTCCTATCATGTTCTCTCTTTTCCTTTTTTTCTTTTCTTTTTTTCATGCCTTAATGTGTGCTCTTTTCACTGGTGCACAATACCCATTGCCACTATGAGCCTCTATTGGTTTTTGTTGAGCCATCATTTATCCAGCACGACCTTAAGGCCAAAACCACCTTTCGTTTCTCTTGGGTTTACAATATTTGTAACAAGCTTTGTTTATATGACATATATGCTCTAACTTAAGGTGGAGTATTAGATTATATTTCATTCTTCTATTTATTGTTAAATAACAAGTTGGAACTTAGTCCCTACCATCAAGACTACGTCCAGTTCTTAGCAAATCATTAAGTTTCACTAACTTCAACAAGTTACAAGTATTTGTCACTGCCACTTCTGACTCCTTAACTCAAACTTTACTCCAAGCTTGTTACAACCAGTATTCTTTGTCCTACCAAGCTACCATTAGCTTTAACACAAATAATAAAGATTTATTGGTTTTGTTGCACAATGACTAACACTTTATCGTCTTACAAATGGATAAACAATTTTAGCACTTAGTCTTTTCTCTCGAGATGAACAAAGTGTTTTGAGAGCTTTTCTAAACTTCTTAAGAATTTACACAAAGAGCTTTTTACACAAAGAATGAAATAACGAGCACTTTGAATCGTACTTCATATCTTTAAAGCTTCTGATATATATAAGCCACCTTCAATATCAACTTTTTATTTCCAAACTCTGTTGCTCTAGAACTCTATATGCTCTAAAACCATGATACAATCTAGTGTGAAGGTAGGGATGCACTTGAACATTTGGTTATGTATGAATAGGTGGTCTTAAAGGAAAGATCCATTTTGTGGCTTCCTGTTCAATTGGCTTCAACAATCTGCGATTAAGCCTGTGAAAGATTTCTGAGACTCGTAAGGTTTCTTTAGATTTCACCATTTGTTTCCTTGTCTCTAGATTCTCTGCCATTACCTTTATAGAAACATATTCTAGACCTCCATATATTTCTTCGCGTTGTCTTATCCTGTCTTCATCTGTTGTATTAGATTGATAAGCAAAATGTTGTTCATCAGCATTAGACACGAGGTTAGGATTAATGGGAGTAGCGCCAAGGTTTATCTCAATGATGTCATCATTTGCTTCCACAAGAGATGCTTCAATGATTGATTGAAGCATAGCCACTTCAAGAGATTACCTTTCAACAAGGTCCATATCTTCATGAATAGTGGCAACATCTATTTTACCTTGCCTTTGAGCAACATCCAGAGTGAGAATTTGTGCAGTGAGTTCTGCTACGGATTGAAGTCTCTCTAGTTCTTCCATATGAGAATTCTTCATTTCTTGTTTAGATTGTGCTTGTATTGATTCAACAATAACAACTTCTAGCATTGACTCACCATCTACTTCCATCATGGTAAACTTTTTAGCATTATACCTCTTCTCTTCCGAGATTCTAGAATGACTTCATCTAGAATTTCTTCAGATGGCTTACCTACTAAGCCAGCAAGTTTGAAATCTTCCTCCATCTTTTTCTTGTGCTCCTCTTTAAAGAGTGCTTTAACAAACACAAGAGCTCCCTCTTCTACCTCAAAGGGTTCTTTCTTCTCAAGTTGCTCATCTATCTTGGCCTTCTTACGTGCTTTAGCTAGGGATTGCTTCTTAGCCTTAACAATGACTACAACTTCCTTTCTATTGATAGGGGATGTAACAAGTTTAGGTGGAGATATAGGTTTTGGTTTTGAGGTGGAAGGACTAAGCAAGGGAAAGGTTGAGGAGTAAGGGTTTTAAGAATCACATTATCAAATTCTTGGTCTTTTGGAGGTGAGGTTGTTGAGGTTTTGGAGGTAAGGGAGGTGTAGGTTGAGATTGGGGGTGTTTAATTTTGATGGTTGGTCGTTTGCTGGTTGGTTTAAACTCATGTTCAAGTATAGGGTTTGGAGCCTTTCTCTTTAGGGTCCTAAGGTCTAAAGGTTTAAGATCTAAGCGTTGTTGTTTCTTAAGCATTTTGGTTGAGACAGAAGGGTTAGGTTCAGATGAAGGTGGGGGATATTTTCTTTTGGTGGGAAGTTTGGGTCTTGGTGGGTTGGTCTGAGGCTGGCTTGCTCCCTTTGTGTCTGTAGAAACGCAACTTCAAATACAAGATCAACAGGTTGATCCTGTATTGTGACCTACTACAGATTGTGGTTCCTCTTTTGGTTCCTTCTTGACCTTCTTCTTTGTGTGTTTCAGGGCATAATCAAGGATTTTGTCAGCAATCCCCATTTTCACAAAGGTCACTCATTTTAGCTGGAAAGCTCCAGCATATGCTTCCATGTCAGACACATTTACTCTAACATTTCTCATAATCTAAGTGAATAACATTCCAAAAGAAATAAGGTTTTTCTTCATTTTTGGGTTAAACTTGTCTTTGAAGGCCTACATCCAATAGAAGAAGATGATCTTAAGCAAATTCACCTTTTCTCCTACCATGACTTTGTACATGCAAAATCTGTTTATGTCACTCGCATCCCAATCTAGGCATCACTATGTTAAAAAGGAAACTATGGATCAACCTATGCATGTAGGTCAGATTTGTGATTATGAGAAAGTTAATCATCGCCTTCCTTTCATCTGTCACAAATCAAGGAGTACCATAGAGTATGATAACCACAGTTTTATAGGTTATCTTTGTCAAAGGCTAGACCTTCTTCAAGGCAACCAGACACAACAACAATAGTTGATGGCAAAATCACTACTTTCTTCCCTCTAACAGTTCCTCTGATGCTTACACTATTCTGCCTTGCAGTTTCCCAGAATAGAGAAATGGACCATAATGGCATGAATTAAAGTTCTCAAGGAAGTTGGTCCAACCAACACGATCAAACAGACCTTTGATGGGGAAATCCTCTTATTTTAGGGTTTGGAAGTTCAACTATTGTCCAGGGATGAAAGAGTCCAAGGGAAAAACTTTCTTAGCCTCTTCTTTAGAGTTAATTCCTTGAATTATAACAGCTTTACTTCTCTTAGGTGCCATTGTTTCATAAAGATGAAAACTTTTGTAAGAAAAGTTGAGATTTTTGAAAGGTTGAGCTCTTAGATGCAAGCAAAACACACACAAACAGTTTTGAGAATTCAAGATTTCAAAAGAACTTCTTGAATGCCCACCCCTAGCCTTTTATATGTTTAAAAAGAGCACCATAATGGTTCAAATCACATTTAATATTTTTCGAAAACAAGTTTTCAATCATGGCGAAAAAGGTGACACACATCTTTTAAGAGAATACAAAAAGTTTTTATCTTTATGGACATGCTACCTCTTCTGATGTACACTTGAACACACGTTAGATCAACCAGGTTAAAGAAAGACTTTAAGATAATGCTATTGTTTGAAACAATGTAGCATATCCCGTCAGTCTGATAAACTAACTATAATTAAATGTTCCCTTATATAGACAAAACGATCTTCAGACTAAGGCTTAGTAAAGATATATGCTCGTTGATGATTTGTATCTATAAACTTTATATCAAAAACACCTTTTTGTACATACTCACGAATAAAATGATATCTTATCTCTATATGTTTAGCCTTTGAATGATGTATGGGATTTTTAGACACATTGATTCCACTTGTATTGTCACAATATACTGGTATATTGTTCTCAAAACTAGAGTAATCTTCTAATTGATACTTTACCCATAATAATTGTGAACAACATGCAGCAGACACATACTTAGCTTCTGTTGTAGATAATGTGATGAAGTTATGCTTCTTACTTGCCTAAGATATTAGATAGGGTCCAAGATAATGACATCCACTACTTGTATATTTTGTTCAATTATGTCTCTTGCATAGTCTACATCATAGTAACCTACTAACCTAAAATATTTATTTTTCTTATAGAACAAACTTTGGTTAGTAGTGCCTACTAGATAGCATAAGATTCTCTTAATAGCTTTGAGACATGAATTTTGTGGATTAGACTAAAATCAAGCACACAAATATACACTATACATAATATTAGGTCTGTTGGTAGTCAAATATAGGAGTGAGCCAATCATACCTTTGTAGATCATTTTATCTATTGGTTTACCTAATTCATCTTTGCTCAGAGGATTGTAAGCATGCATAGGTGTTTTCATTGGTTTGACACCTTCCATCTTGAACTTCTTAAGAAGTTCTTTAGTGTACTTCTGCTGATGTATGTATATACCTTTATTTTCTTGCTTGATCTGAAGCCCTAGAAAGAACTTAAGTTTTGTCATCGTGCTTATTTCAAGCTCACTCTTTGTTAGATCAGACAAATCCTTGCACAAAGATTTATTAGTAGCTCCAAAAATAATATCATCAACACGAATTTGAATTATAATGAAATCTTTGTCGGCTTCTCTTCTAAAAAGTGTAGTATCTAGTTTGCCTCTTATAAAACCACTTTCTAAAAGAAAAGAGCTTAATGTGTCATACCAAGCATGTGGTGCTTGTTTCAAACCATGCAAAGCCTTTTTAGGTTTGAAAATATGGTTTGGAAGTGTATGATCTTCAAACCTAGGAAGTTGTTTTAGATACACTTCTTCTTCTTCTTCTATAAATCCATTTATGAAATCACTTTTAACATCCATTTGAAAAAGCTTTATACTTTTATGAGCAACAAAGACAAACATGATTCTTATAGCTTCAAGTCTAGCAACATGAGCAAAGGTTTCTGTGAAATCTATACCTTCTTGTTGGATATAGCCTTGAGCTACTAACCTAGTTTTGTTTCTTAACACCTTACCTTGTTCATCCAGTTTATTTATGAAAACCAACATTTTTCCAATAATGCTTTTGTTCTTGGGTTTGAGAACAAGTGTTTAACGACCCGCCTTGCCGCTACAGTATCACTAACTCTTAATCACGCCATTAACACGTTTAACTTGAAAATCACTTTAATTTGATTAGGGAAAACTGTAGTAAATTTTTCGCGAGCACATAGTAATCATCATCATAAAGTAAATACGTAAATAAAATACATATAAGACACCTCAAGTATATATATATATATATACAAAACATGGTTTAGTTTTGGGTACAATCAACCATGTCTAAATGTATTAAGTATTTTACAAAGGAAACGAGAAATTAAATGTCAGGAGTGTGACTATCAAAACAAGGGGTGTAACGAGCAAAACATAACTCCTGCCCGGGATCTAATCCATCGACATCGCGGCCACTCGACGGCTCCAACCAAAAAGATAGTCCTCTTCCAAATCACCTACTATTACCCGTCTGCTCACACGAATGCGGTTCGCGATCATCACAGGTACCAAACCACATGGCACAACAAAGCAAATGTGAGTTCATCATATAAAACAATAAGCAATAGATATTATTAGTTAAGGAAGGCAATCCAAACATCACAATATAACAACCATAACCCGGCATTCCATCACGCAGCCAACATGGACAATCAATCCACAAACATTCCACAAGTCAACTTATATTGCCTAGCATAATGCATGCTCCTGCCATTCTCTCAGCATGCAATGTGGTACCATCACAGAAATAGCCCATCCCTGTGGTCTCGATGATGCAGTAGCTTGTCAGGGTCACTCTGTCGTGCACAGGTCGCTCCCCCCAGTAGTAATCAGCTCCAGGTGTCAGAAGGAGTACCCAACAGACGTGACCCCCAGTACTCTAGTACCCTACAGCCAATCATCCTATTTCTGTCGTGCAAATGTAATATGTCACATGGGCACCATCAATGTATGAACCTCCAGGAACAAACTCTTCTTGGGTAGGATAATGTCATACACCCCCCATGTACATACATACCGCCCCAAATGAGGGCCTCCCCAAACGAGGGCATCATCGATGCACTGACCGTGGTCCTTGCAAGGTTAACCACCCGGTCCCTGCATCTCATGTGTCTATACATACCATATCACCGTGGCACCATCAATGTATGACCCGCCAGGAATGAACTCTTCCTAGGTAGGATAATGCCATACACCCCAGTGGGTATCTATGTATATCCACCCGCATTTGGTAACCATGGGCACCATCAATATATGACCCGCTAGGAACGAACTCTTCTTGGGTAGGATAATGCTATACACCCCCATGGTATCAGTACGCATCATCATCTCACGAGCCAACCTTCCAAGGTTTCAACAATACCATATAGGTTCATTACACGTGTAGCACACAACACAGACTAGAGAGCCCATGTGAAGTATTAGGTGTCTGGGTTGGCACTCAGACATAAACACTATGATTGGGAAATAAATACCCAAATGAGGATGGACAAGATCGGACGAGGGCAGACGAGGTCGAACAAGGTCGGACCCTGGACTTATAAAACACCAAGGCTAGACCCATCACTATATAATCGATTACATAAGCATTTGTAATCGATTAAAAATAGACAGCACAAGCCTGGCAGCTCCAAAGGAAGGAACGAGCTTAACTGATTTAAAGAAAGAATAGGCACGGGAAGGGAGCCCGGTATCCCTAAAGAAAAGAAAGCGAGTTCAACAACTCGAGAGAAAGAACGAACTCGGGAAAGGAACCTTGTTAATTCAAAGAGAGGACACAAGCTCAACCGAGTAAGAGAACCTGATGACTCTTTTCCCAAAAAGGCACGAGCTCATCCAAGTTAGAGAACTCGATGGCTCTTTTCCCGAGGAGGCACGAGCTCATCTGGGTAAGGAACCTGATGGCTCTTTTAGAAGAACTTGAGCTCGACAGCTCTAAAGGGAGAATAACAGACCCCAGATAAGGAACCCGATATATCTAAAGAGTGAGCTTAACAGCTCTAAGGGAACAATCCTGGGGAAGGAACCCGGGATGTAGACATCTGCCAACAAAAGACTACTAAGAGTCACGTCCCGCATGTACATATACATGCTACGTAAAGAGTTCAGCTCGGCATACCCAACCTGGCATCCTACACCTCCACTAACACTACTAAAAAGTGTCTTGGGAGTTTTCAGCATCAGAGTGCCAACCTCACAAGCATGCACGGGGAGTTCTTACAACGTCAACTCCCCCACAAAAACATCATCAAACTCTTCATACCAGAATATCATCAAACATCAACACACAAGGACACCATCAAACATCCACACACACATCCCATTCATTAAAAGACAATTTTACTAAGAAAACAACATACAACAGGGACATGCAGTCATCTTCATAGTCGGAATCCCTGGTCCCCAACTATGGTATCTAAAGTTGTTATTAAACATGATAAACTCCCTTTACCTAACAAGGAGTTCCTCTTGAAGTCGAGCGGTGCTGAAACACTATACTCTGAAGCGTGAAAGCAAGGGTAGAGCTCCATTCTCCTTGAACTTCACGAAGGGTTGTCTAAGACTTCCGCTCTGATTATGAGGTTCCTTTTGACGTAGGGGTTTCGTGGTTGCTACGGTGGTCCTCTGGGGTTTAAGGTGACACAGAAGGGTTGAGGAAGAAAGGTTTCTGGATGTGGGTGAGCGTAGAGAGAAAAGGAGAGAAAGGTGCAAAGAAGAGAAGAAAGAAAGAAATAATCTTCTGCAACACCACTCCAATGCCTATATACCTCGCTGACAGGACATGTCCACTATGCGTGCACGGACAGCAACCACAGACCAAACAGAGTTGACTTAACATATCAATCACCAAACATGCATACCAAGACAGAAACACAAAACAACAATTACCAATTAAATCAATTAATCAAGCAACATAACACACATCAAACATCAAACTTAGCAACTTGAAATTTTAGGGTGTTACAAAGTGTCTAGACGTCGTTTCTGGTGAACGAGTGGAGTTCTTCTTCCATTGCAATGATTCAGTTATCATCTGTTAGTGCTTCATCTATCGTCTTAGGTTCAATTTTAGACATAAGCACATAAGATGCAAGATCTTTGAATAATTATCTAGTTTTGACTCCTTCGATTTGATCTCCAATGATCTGATCTAGAGGATCATAGTTAACAAATTTCAAGTCCTTAGTCTGAGGTTGTTAACTAGATGGTTCTCTAAATTGAGGAGGAATTTCGTCAGAATGTTTTACTTTGTCTATCTTGGGAGCAACAAATGGACCAATCTGCATATCTGCAAAATCATCCTCAAGGTCTGATAGTTTCCTATCAGTTGTTAGACTGTCATTGAACTTAACATTGATAGATTCTTCCATGACTAAAGTTCTTGAGCTGAGCATTCTGAAAGCTTAAGATGTTTTAGAATATTCTAGGAAGATACCTTTATCCATCTTTGAATCAAATTTGTGAGTTGATGTTTGGTGTTAAGGATAAAACACTACATCCCAATGGATGAAAGTATGAAATGTTGGGTCTTCTTCCTCTCCATAGGTCATAAAGAGTCTTTTTAATCAATGGTCTTCTTAATATATTCTATTTTGAACATAGAAAGTTATGCTTACTACTTTTTCCTAGAAGTGTTTAGGAAGTGAGTTTTTGCAAAGCATGGTCCTAGCCATTTCTTGCAGGGTTATATTTTTCCTTTCAACTATCTCATTTTTTTGAGGTGTTGTTAATGAAAATAAGTTGTGGAAGATGCCATTCTTTTCATAGAATGATTTAAATTCAACATTCTCAAACTTAGTTCCATGATCACTTCTGATAGAAGAGATGCAAAAACCTTTTTCATTTTGAATTGCATACAAAATATCTCAAAGACCTTGAAAGACTAATGCTTATATGCAAGCAAGTAAACCTATGTATATCTTGAATAGTCATCAAATTTGACAAAGCCATATATATTGATGATGACCAAGGTATGAACGCTTGGATTGGATCATTTTCAGATGCAAATTACAAGACCCCAATGATAGTTATTAGAACTTAAAGATAAAAGGTGGGGAAGATTAAGAAGATGATAATGAACAATGCCATGATCCGTATTGGAGTGATAAGTTGGAGGATGATTTGCCACAAAGGAAAACTTCATTGATAAGAATCGATTTGGCTTCAACCAAGAACCAAGAAGAGGCTAAGCTCTCAATTGAAGCAAATGCTTAATTTCACTATCAAAAGTTATCCAAAAATAGCAATATCTGAGTACTTATAGAGTTAAGTCTCTAATAAAACCTAAAAACGCATCGTTTGGGCCTATTTTAGTCCACATTGAGGCCCATTACACAAATAAGAAATTACTAAATTACGACATTACAAAAATTATGAAAATTTTGAAAATTAGGAAAGTTACGAAAGCTACGAAAGGAATTGCGCTAAGGGCGACATTCGCGCTAAGCAAGCTTTCCTACAATCTTCAAGGTGCTCCAATTCAGCTCCTTTTGTCTTCCTCCCTCCTTGCCCTTGTTAAATAGTTAAACCATGATTCTCTTGGTCATCTCTTTTTGTAGAATCTTGGTTTTGGACCTTGTCATTGAAACCTTCAATTCATGGAGTGCTTTTAGAACTTCATGCTCTTTGGATAGTCCTCTATCATCTCCTCCTTCTTGAAAAGAATTTGTCCTCGAATTTGCATTCAAAACACCTATATCATAAGAAGAAAGATCAGTGGCATTAAAACTAGAGCTCACCCCATACTCACTTGACAAGTCAATCCTGTAGGAATTGTCATTAATCCTCTCAAGGATCTTGAAAGGACCATCACCCTTAGGTTGGAGTTTAGATTTCCTTTGGAAAGGAAACCTATCCTTCCGTAGATGTACCCAAACCCAATCTCTGACATCAAATACCATGGTCTTTCTCCTCTTGTTGGCATGTTGTGCATATTGCTCCATCTTCTTCTCAATTTGATTTCATACCCTCCCATGGAGATTCCTAACAAAAGTGGCTTTAGAAAGCTGATTCTTACTCAAAATAGAAGAATCATTAGGTAAAGAGATTAAATCAACAGGGAATAATGAGTTAAAACCATAAATGACCTCAAAAGGAGAAAAAAGAAGTGGTAGAGTTGGTTACCCTATCATCAAGTCTAGGATTAGGATGCCGATACCTTACGATGATGTTGTTGATGGTTTTACAATCTGTGCACATCCTCCACGTGCTATCTTTTTGGGGGACTAGGATGACCGACATTGTACATGGGCTCAAGCTTTCCTTCACCCATCCTATTTTCATCAACTCTTCAACCTACTTTTGAATCTCATTGGTTTCTTCCAGATTACTCCTATAGGCAGCTCTAGTAGGAAGTGAAGCTCCCAGAACAAGATCAATTTGATGCTCAATTCCTCTTAAAGGAGGCAAGCCATGGGGTATGTCTTGTGGAAAGACATCCTCAAACTCTTTTAAAAGTGTATCAAAACCTTGAGGCAACTTAAGGGCAATAGAAGAAAAACACATATAATTTGGAATGAGTAAATAAATTGGTGGTCTAGCTAGCATCACTCTTTTTACCTCTTTAGGTTTGATGAACAAACTTTCTTTTATCACTAATTGTTTTTCATTTTGTTTCTATTTTTGTTTTTTTTATTTTCACTCTTTTTGTCATCTTTTTTTCTTTTCGACTTTTCTCTCTCAAAAGACTCTTTTCTTATTTGATTTTCTTTTCTTTTTCTCTTTTCAATCTCATTTTTATTTGATCCTCACACGCTTCACTTGGAGACAAAGGTGGGAGAACTACCTTTTTACCTTTATGTAAGAAAGAATATTGATTGGTGACCCCATAGTGGATAACATCTCAATCATATTGTGACGGTCTACCAAGCAAAACATGGTCCACTTCCATGGGAACCATATCACAAAGCACTTCATCAACATATTTTTTCAATGGAGAATGTAAGCAACACTTGCTTATCCACAACCAATTCACTATTGTTACTCAACCATTGCAATTTATAAGGCTTAGGATGAGGGGTGGTTTTTAAACCAAGCATCTCTACTAATCTAGTGCTTGCAACATTAATACAACTTCCTCCATCAATGATAAGAGAACAAACCTTTCCATTCATCAAGCATCTAGAATGAAAAATATTTTCTCTTCGTGTATCATCTTGATCTTTGCACAAGCTTCCCATGGGTCTTCTTACCATCAAAAGATCTACCTCTTTCAATTGAAGAAAACCATCATCCTCCGCTTCACTAGAGTAACTATAAGAGCTTTTAGATGACTCACTATCCACCTCTCCATTCTCCAACACAATCATGGTCCTTTTGTTTGGAAATTGAGATGCAATATGACCCATACCCAAACACTTAAAACATTTAATTGAACTAGATTTATTGGAAGGGGGTTGAGTAGGAGAAGTAGGATTACCTCTTGAAGACTTCCTTTTAATATGTTGTGAAGAAAAACCCTCCTTCTTGAAAGTGTCCTTATCTTTTTAAGATGAATAACCATATGAAGACTTCTTGTAAGCTTATTTTCTCTTCAATTGTTGTTCAAATTTCACAGCCCTATGTATAAGTTCATCCAAGGTGTTGTAGCTTTGAAGCTCTACAACATCTTGAATGTCCCTATTCAAACCATTCAAAAATCTAGCCATTGTAGCCTCATTAGTCTTTTCAATGTTTGCTCTTATCAAAGAAATCTCCATCTCCTTGTAATAATCATCAACACATTTATTTCCTTGGTAAAGCTTTTGTAACTTGTTATGCATATCCCTTATATATTGAGGTGGAACAAATCTCTCCCTTATGATTCTTTTCATTATCTTCCATGTGTTTGGTCTATGTCTTCTCAATCTTTCTCTCTCCTTTTGCACTTGATTGCACCACGCCATGGAATATCCCTCAAATTCTAAGCTTGCCAACTTCATTTTCTTTTCTTCACTAAAATTGTGACAATCGAAAACTTGGTCGACTTTCATCTCCCAATCAAGGTAAGCCTCCAGGTCATAAGTACCTAAGAACTTGGGAATTTTGACCTTCACATCATCCATGCCATCCCTATTCCTTCTATGCCTATGTATTTTACCATCTTCATAGCCATCATCACTCCTTTGAGAAGAATGAGGTGATCTATGATGTCTCCTTCTCTCAATGTCTTATATTCTCCCACTCAACTCTTGAGTGCTTCTTTGTATCTCATTAAACTTGTATCCCATCCTCCTTTCAACATTTCTTTGCAACTTATCCGTTTTCTTAGCCAATGAAGCCATTAGCTTAGCGGTTCTAAGGGGAAGGTGGATCACTATCACTTTCGGACACCATTGCTACAAGAAAATGTTAGTAAAACAAATAAAATATTGGATCTTACCACTCACTAAGTGTTTACAATCTTCAACACTCGTGTTTCACTCTTGTAAGACTTTTTCTATAAGGTTCACTCTTGCCTTTTTTCATTCACTAACTCTTCTTCAGCCCTTGAAATCAACCAAAAATTTCAATTCAAGGAGTAACCAAAATGAAAGATGAAACAAATCCAAACTCAACTTAAGAGGTCAAAGAAGAAAAAAAAAACTCTAAGACAAAACCTTGGGAATTTAGAAGACAAAAAATAAAAGCTAAACAAAGAAAGTATAACTCAAAAGGAATGTCAAACAAGACAAATAGGAAAATCATTTTTTTTGTCTAAGTATAAACCATTGCAATTATGCAAAAAGAAAGTACTAGAAAGCAACAATAAGCACACACACTAAGAGAGAGAGGGCTGTTAAATTTTGACTGTAACTTTTTTTTCCATTTTTTACACTTGGGTCCTCATATTTTTGATATTTTCATTTTGACCCCAAAATATTTTTGAATATTTGCTCTTTGGTCCTTGATATTTTCTCTTTTAGGACCAGAAACTTTTGATATTTGCACAAATGTCCAAATACTTTCCAGACAGAATTTTAAGGATCAAACTCAGAAATTTTCCAACAATGTTATGAGTTTCATAAAGAACACGAAGAACAACTCATATTGAAAACAACTCCGAATTCAACAAAAAGATAGGGTAATTGAAGACAAATGTAAGATAATCTTATGAAAATACCACAAAATAAGGTTTGACCCTATTCTTGGGGATTATGTAAATATTCCATTCCTAAAAGAGAAAAAAATTCGAAACAATTGGGTTTTCAGAAAAGCACACAAGAGACACAAAATTAAACACAAACAAGCTAGAATCAAAGGAATATAATTTTCTGTTTTTCCCAAAAAAATAAAATAAAAATAAAAATGAAAATTGTACCTAAATTGATAAAAATCTTTTCGAATTGCTTTCCAGATTCAAGCTCTGATTACCACATGACGACAACCAAGGCATTAATAATTGGATTGGATCGTTTACGGATGCAAATTTCAAGACTCCAATAATAGTTATTAGAACTTAAAGATAAAAGGTGGGAAAGATTAAGAAGATGATAATGAATAATGCCACAATTCGTATTGGAGCGATAATTTGAAGGAAGATTCGCCACAAAGGAAAGTTTTCTTGATAAGAGTCGATTTGGGTTCAACCAGAACCAATAAGAGGGTAAGCTCTCAATTCAAGCAAATGCTTAATTTCATTAATTAAAAGTTATCCAAAAATAGCAATATCTGAGTACTTATAGAGTTAAGCCTATAATAAAATCTAAAAATGCATAGTTTGAGCCTATTTTAGTCCACATTGAGGTCCATTACATAAATAATAAATTACTACATTACGACATTATGAAAATTAGGAAAATTACGAAAGTTACGAAAGGAATTGCGCTAAGTACGATATTTGCGCTAAGCGAGCTCTCCTACATTCTTCAAGGTGCTCTAATTCAGCTCCTTGTGTCTTTCTCCCTCCTTGCCCTTGCTAAATAGTCCAACCATGATTCTTTTGATCATCTCTTTTTGTAGAAGCTAGGTTTTGGACCTTGTCATTGGAACCTTCAATTCATGGAGTGCTTTTAGAACTTCATGCTCTTTGGATAGTCCTTTATCATATATTTCCTCCAAAAATCAATGTTCGAGTTGATCCAAATATATCCATGTGCAATAGTTGTGATGGTTTGATGGTGGAAACACGATCATTAGATTTAAAATAAGTTTTGATCTATTTCCCTTATTGACATCCTTCACAGAGAATATGGGTTTTCCAACAAATCTTAGGCAATCCTTTCACTAATTCCTTTTTAGAAAGTTTTGAAATATGTTTCAGATTGACATGCCTATGTGTTTTTGTGCCAAATCCATCTCTTATCTTCTCTAAAAAGAAGACACATTACATTTTGTTTACTTAGACTTTGATAGAGGACTATCCAAGGATCATGAAATTCTAGAAGCACTCCATGAATTGAAGGGTCCAATGACAAGGTCCAAAGCTAAGCTTCTTCAAGAAGAGATGACCAAGAGAATCATGGTTGGACTAGTTAACAAGGGCAATAATGAAGGAAGACACAATGATTTGAATTGGAGCACCTTGAAGATTATTGACGAACTTGTTTAGCGCGATGCCTTGGCTCGCTCAGCGCGTCTGTCACGCTCAGCCCAATTCCTTTAATTAGGCTTAGGCACATGGCTCGCTTAGCCCAATTCCTTGGCAGATTTTTGGGCTTAGTGCACGTTGCTCACTTAGCGCGATGCATTGACTTGCTCAGCGCGCCTGTCGCGCTCAGCCCAATTCCTTGGCAGAGAGGTTTTTGGGCTTAGCACGCAATGGCTCGTTCAGTGTGCCACCTCTACGTGGACTTTTACAATTTTGTTTAATTTTGTCATAGGCTTTAATATTACCAAAAATAGGCCTAAAGTTATGTTTTTAGGAGGTTATTAGAGGCTTAGCTCTATAAGTACTCAGACTATGCTATTTTTGGACAACTTTTGATTAATTAAATTAAGCATTTGCTTGAATTGAGAGCTTAGCCTCTTCTTGGTTCTTGACTGAAACCAATTCAATTCTTATCAAGGAAGCTTTCCTTTGTGGCTAATCCTCCACCGACTTATCGTTCCGTTACTGATCGTGGTGTCATTCATCATTATTTCTTAATCTTCTCCATTTTTTGTTTAAGTTTCAAACAACAATTCATTGAGTCTTGAAGTTTGCAATCCGGAAATGATCAAATCCAAGCATTCATGTCTTTGTAGTCGTCAGACCTATTAGATCAATCCCATACAGATTGTTGTGTCATCTTGCAATAAAAAAGGACTTGTCATCTTTTGTCTTGACTATACATTAGTCTTTGTTGAAGGATACAACATAACCACTGTCGCAATTGATTTATGCTTAGTAAGTTATACTTAAGACCTTCAACATATAAACGTTGTCTATGGAGGCTAAAGAAGAAATACTAACTTTACCTATACCAATAATCTTTTCCTTACTCATGCCTCAAAGGCAATTATTCCTCCTTCAATAGGCTTTAGGTCGAGGAACATAGACCTTTCCCCCATCATGTGTCATGAGAATGCAATGTCCAGGTACCAGTTTAAACTTTAGCCTTTTTCTACTAAGATATCTGCAATAAGAACAATTTGAGATTTTGGTACACAAATATTTTTGGGTCCATAAACATTAGTACTCTTAGATATTTGTTTCTTCTTATGGATGCATCTGAACTTGGAATGTCCAAACTTATCATAAAAGTCACATTTTTCTGAGACAAACTATGACTTAGAAGATGATGCTCCTTTTTCTAGTCCTAGGTCAGACTTGTCATTAGGATGTTGATGGAATTTTAAAAGCATGGTTAAGGTGTTAGAACTTTCCAAAAACTTCCCAAAGTATATTGTAAGACAAGAGATATCCTTTCTCATTTTTTCAGAAGAAAAGGGGTTGAATTGTGATTTTCACAAAATAAAACCTTTTTTGTGCATTTAATGCATGGACTTCTTCATGTTGAGAAATTACTCTTCGTCGCTGGCATGTTAAACACTACATCATGAAACCACTTCCTTTTATGTTAGAGTAGGTTGTGCAATAGAGCTATTCTTTTGATGTTGATTGAGGGATTTTAGAACTTGTCTTCATTCATTATTCATAGGATTCAATAGGTCTTAGGAGAATGTCTATGCAAAATAGATCTTAAATATAAAGTATTAAATAAAGTCTTAAATGTCATCTTTAATATTATATCAAATCATGATTTTATCTTGCTATTGTCTGAAATATCAGATGCACACTTCACAAAACATGTTCTAATAGCTCATAAGATACAACTTTTAACATTTATATTTGTTTACATTTAATTAAAATAAATAAGGATCTTGATTCTTCTTAAAACATAAATATCTTTTAACTTAACAATAATCATCCAAAACACATACACATATTCATATTATAGTAAACCATTTCAACAAACACAATAATTAAGTGAATACAAATAAAATACTTTTTCAAATCATTATAGTTCTAGTACAATAAAACACACACACAAAAATCATTGATGTAAATTTTATCTCTTTCAATAAAGTATTCAACATTAACATGATTAAAAATCAAATTCTTAACAATATTTTTACAGAACCCGATACATTGTATGTAACCTTTTTTATGTATAAGTGAAATATATTAACTAACTTAACTTAAAAACCACTAGGAAAACAAACAGCAAGATCTGCCTTCAAGGCATTACACATAAATTTTGATCTTCAACAAAGACATGATAATAATATACATTTGCAGCTCATGCTTAGTCATAAGGTTCAAAGCCTGCTTAGCCTTTCCCATCACATGAATCCAATAAATTTGATCTTCATATCTATGAATATGATGAATCGCCTTAACCAAATTAGAACACTGGTGTGTATGCACAATTTGTCAAGTAAGCTAATTTGATTAAATATTGAACGAAATCAGAATGAAGGGATTTAATATTAAATGAGAGAAAAATTGAGAAAGGATCGATTAATACCATCGAAAAATAATAGATCGGAATTGTACAATAACAGTACGTAAAACTTAAAAATTTAATTGAGCATAATGATTTTTCTTCTAATCATAAAAATGTCTTTTTTTTCTTAATCCTTTCTTTGTTGTTTTTATTTTTATTTTCTTACATCCAAAGGTTAACAAAATGAAATTAGAAAGAAAAAGAAAAGGACAAGGAGGGGCGTGGATCGAGGAGACGCGTGACGAGAGATTAGATCACACTCCGCCGCCGTCCGGCAGCGGCATTTTGGGTTTCGTGTGTGATAGTTAGGGTCACAATTTATTTGTTATTTATAAATACTAATAAGCAAATAATTGTCAGTAATCATAAATATGGATGATAATAATAAGGGCAAGTGGGTCCCTCTGACGTGTCAGATTCTGGATCGTCTTTAGTTGAAATGGGACCATGTGCGCCGTCTGATTCATAGATTGGGTGGCTACTGCTATGCTTATGCAACTGAAACTGACTATAGTTGTTGTACTAATAATATGTACGTACATTAATCTGAAAAGTCATGCTGAACCAAGTTCAATTATCTAAGCAAAGGACAAAAAACAAAATTCATCAATTTACAAATCAAACAAGTTTTTTTTTTCCGAATCTATAATAATAATAAATCATTTGTTTGTTCTTTCAAGTATCACACATTTTTTTTATAACTATCATAATATTGTAAATAGTTTTTCAACTAATAAAATTATATAAGAGAATATATCAAATTAAATTAATATAATTTTGATAATTTTATATCATTTTATAAATTTTAATTGAATAATATTTTTTTAAAACTCATAATTGAATTTAAAGTTTATTTCATATAAATTATATATGCAAAATTTTATATTAATTCAAACTTATTTGGTATGATATATATTAAAATTGACATAATATAAATATTTTAAAATATGCTAAAATTTAAATGATTTAATTATTTTTTTCTTGTTGTTTAATTTTGACAAAATTTAATACAAATAATATTGATAATATATAAATATAAATCAATAAAAAATATATTTTATATTAAATTTTAAAAATAATATAATAATTATTAAAATTATATTGATATAATTTGGTGCTTGATCGTTATATATATATATATATATATATATATATACATTAAAATATTATAAATGATGAGAATAAAAATATATTAAAGATTTTGCTAAGTAACTCCTCAAAATTGAAGAAATACTTCAAATAATACTAACGTGAGAGTTTCTTCCTAATAATATATAATAAAACATTTTTCAATTAATTATTTTTAAGTGTTAGTAATGTTAATGTATTTTGATTACACATTCTTTAAATTTAGTTATTTTTTAAATACTACTTTATAAATTAATTATTTTTATTCTTATAATCATATAAAAATTGATTATTCTTTTTTATTTATTTCATAAACAATTAAAAAATACAAATAAATTGATCTTTCCGCATGATTTACAACAACAATGGTCCTGTTAAAAACTAAAGTTTTAAAAAATATTATTAAGTTATAAGTCATTTTTTTATGATTTTTCTTAATATTTTATTCGGTCTTCCTATTCATTTTTGAATAAAATTCATGCAATTTACTCTTATAACAAGTGTCTCTTATAATTATCTTTATACATATCTAAACCACCTTGATTAATTTATCATTTTTTAATAAATATTATATCAATTTCTTGTATATATAACTTCATTTTTGATATTTTATCTTTTGGGTCTTCCGCATGTTTTCATTTAACTTATTCAAAATATTGTTGTTTTTAAAGATTAAACTAAATATTTTTTTATTCATAAAGATTAAACTAAAATGCCTATAAAACGACAATTTGGTTATATTTTTATTTCAAAATTATGTTATTCTTTAATTTTCAAATTTATATTATCAAGCATTATTTATTAGAGAAATAAAGTGTATGTAAAAATTATACTATGATAATTTATATAAATAAGAAAGGTGAAAAGCAAAAAGTATAAAATGAGTAATATAATAAAAATATAAAACACAAATTATTATGTAATTTTATTATATAAATACAATAATTCTATTTATAATATTTTGTTTTATTTCCTTAATCATGTCAGTCGCTTTTTAGGTTTATCTAGGTTGGTCAATATCTTCCTTTATCACCCTTTATTTCATTTCGTACCTTGTGTTCATTGTTAATTTGACCGTGAGTCGTCGTCAACTGTTTGAATGGTAACATTGCTCAAGTCATGTAATCCTTTAAATTTTTTAACTGTTTCTGTCTTAAAATAAATTTATGGAAAATAAAGGGGATAAAACCTATTTTTATTATTTAATTTGTAGATAAAAAATTATTTCTTAACATACAAAGTAAATTAAGAAAATATATTTTATAAAAAAAAGTTATATTATTTTAATAGGTTAGATATGTATTTTAACCTTTTAATAATCCTTCTCTCTTGTTTTCTCCTATCAAAGCAAAACAATAATGTCATGTTTGATTTGAATGGTTTTTATTTCATTTTAAAAAAATTCAATAATCATAAAAATACATTTGCTTAAAATTTTGAAAATTTTTATCTGAAAATATTGTTGAAAATAAGTCTAAAATAAAAAATAAAAAATCAATATTTGTAGTCTTTATAAAGAAATGAAAATGTGTGACAACTTAAAATACTTTCTTCTCTATCCATATTTTCTAAATCTTAAATTATTATTATTATTCTTATTTTTATCATGAAAATTAAAAAAAAATAAACAATCCTACACATTATACGGTATAACTTATCTGTATTAAAAAAATGTTATAATTTATCTTGAAAATATTTTCTACTTTTATCTTTGTATTCTAATTACATTAAACAAATGGCACGAGCGTACGAGCACATATCCATGCACTACTACTTTTCTTAAAAAAAATCCATAGATTACTACTCAAAAGACATATAATAAAAATACTATGTCTATATTTTATTTAAAGCTTTAAAAGTATTTTTATGAATTTTAATATAAAATCGTGAGTTTCAATGCATGAATTGAGTAGAAAAAATGTTATTTTTGGAGTATATAAAATTATTTCTATGTTAAATTTAACTTTAGGGAGTATTTGATAAAAAAAAGTTAATTTCTTATGTTAGTTTATCCGAAATTTGTAATTTAATTATACTCATAAAATAGAGTTCCAAGACATATATGTTTTAAAGTGATAACGACAGTTTTTACATCCACACTTTATTAGTTACCACAAATTAATTATGGTAATAATGATTGTGCTAAAGTGACAACGACAATTTTTATTGTGAAAAACTAAGTAGTGCTAATAATATTTGTTGTGAAAGTAAAAGTTTTGACAGAAAAATTGTCATTGTGAAAACATAAAGTAACAACAATAATATTTGTTGTGAAAACATAAGTAGTGACAATGATAATGTTTAGTGTGAAAGTAAAAGTTATGGCACCGGAATTTTTGTTGTGAAACCTTAGGTAATGGCAACAGAAATTTGCATGGTGAAAACATTGAATAACAATGGTAATGTTCATTGTGAAAGTAGAAATAGTGACAACAATAATGTTTGTTGTGAAAACAAAAGTAGTGACAACAATTTTTGTTGTTGTAAAAACATATGTATCTACAGCAAAAATTTGCGCTATAAGAATATAAGTAGTGGCAATGGTAATTTTCGTTGCAAAAGTGTTAATAATAGCAACAAAAAAAATTTGTTGCGTAAGTGTTAGTAGTAACAACAAAAATTTTCGTTGTGTGAAAGTGTTAGGAGTGGTAGCAATATTGAATATTTGCCAACAAAAAATGTAGTTGCAAATGACCTTTTTTCTTGTAGTGATAATTAAACACCCATTTATTAAAGCTTTAAAATTGACTACATGATTTTCTTTAGTTAAACTGATTACATCATGCTATTTGTATCAAAGTTTTTTTAAAGTAAATTTCTTTTTTAGCTTATGAGTATTAAAATAGTTTTTTTTAATTTCTTTTGATGTATAAAAAAATTATAAATTAATCATTAAATATTTTGACATTTAAATGTAAAAGTATCTTGTATACAATAAGTCTAAACAAAGGTTAATTTATGCTTTTTACTTTTTTTTTCTTGGGATATTTACTTTTGGTCTTTGAACAAAGTTTTAATTGGTCTTAGTCCCTAATATTTTTGTCTATTTATGTTTTCTTTTTATCTATTGTTAATGTACCTTTAAATGATGGCGTGGTAGTTACCATGACACATGTTAATTTTTTTTAATTATTGCCACATTTCATTTTCTAATAGTTAAAAACCTAAAAGAAACATAGCTAACACATTTAAAGATATAAAATGTAATGACATAACATATTTCTAGATCATTTTTATTATTGTTTATTTGAAGGACGCGTATAAAAGTAAACATTTAAAATTTGTTTAAAATATACAGGTTATAAACTATTTTATTAAACATATGCTAGTCGTTGTTACTTCACCTATCATTACAAGTCACATAGTCCTTTGTACATATCCATAATATTTGACATTAAAACATAGAAATACTACAAACACTTTCATCATCCATTTCCTAGAGACAATTCTTTATCTTTGTACTCCCCCAGTCTAAGGCGTCAAGGAAATTGACCACTGTTGCCATCTAAACAAAATGAAACAAATCTAGTGAGAAATAAAATTTTTTAGTAGGCAAAACTAAACCACCAACATGTTAGTACGTTAGTAAATCATCATTAATTATATTCAAATGAATCCATACAATAAATAATTATGCAACAACATGAATGCATGAATGAAATTCTAAGGTGCACATGACCTCTACATATCGTACTGTATGTAGCTACATCTCGTACTGGATGTAGGATGCTGCGGCCGTCTTACGCAAACATGGATGATTAATTCCATGTATTTGCACCTGGTTTCTACATCTCGTACTAGATGTAGTATCAGACCTTGTTTTGCAAATATCGTACGGGACTCAGAAATATGAATCAACATATCATCACATCATATCCATCATTTTTCTCAATAATACAATCCATGAGAAAATTCATACAACCTCATGGAAAAAATTCCATCACAACATCATTCGTACCAAAAGTATGATTAGGCTACCATACCTCATACAAGCAAAATCATGCCAACTTATGCATGACAAGAGAATATCCTTAAGCTACATAAAACATGTTAGTAATCTAACTAATAACCACAATATATCTTATAAATAATTTATAATTCCTTTAAACCTTCACAATAAAAGATTAAAACTTAGTCTAGATCTTAATCTCCTTTCATCTACCACCCTACTACTTAATTCTCAAATTTGAACCACTTAAGTATTTAAACTATTTATCTACATACAATTCATCCTCTACTTCTCACAATTAATTAAAAACAGTTCCATAATAAAAATATAAATAAAAGTCCAAATGCCATCAAAATCAATCATAAGGATCATCAAATGTGATTCCAAACATCAGCAATATTTCAGCCTATATAAATCATCACCTATCGTATGGTTAAAATCAACATTTTCACATCATAAAATAACCTTTAATGACATGAAATTCCAGCCTAAATAATACACCATAAATATGCACATTTAAACATATAGGTTAGTCCAAATAATTTCTTAACTAGAGATTGAAGCCTAGCCTACCTCAAGTGAATTTTGGATTTGCAATTAACTGAATACGTGGTTGTCCTCCTTTGAGATCTTTAAGGAGGAAAGTCTTAGGATGATTTGGATAAAAGAAAATGAGACAATGGATGTGTAGAATACTTTAAGAGTGGATATGATTACTAGTAAATGATAAATGAAGGCAAGATGTGAAATGGAAGGCAAGTGGCCGTGAAAGTGAGCTTGGAGGTATTAGTCTTACGTGAAATTTTTTTGTAGTATGATAGACTATTTATACTAAGTTATTTAGTTAGATATTAAGGGAATTAGTTAGATTTCAACTAGATTAGTATTTAGTTTAGTTACAAGGTACTATCTTTGAAGATATTATCCTAATCTAATCATTACTATTATTCCTTTATTTAAGGCTTCAGTGTACATGGAGCTTGCTAAATAAATGAATTTAATTTTCTTGGTGTCTAGCACTACATATACATGGCTGAAGCTAAATAAAGTAAGATTCCTTCATTTAATTCTTGCTTTCCACGTTGAAGGCCACCTAGAAAGGTTGATTCAATAAGCTTATCTTTATTGACTTACCTTTGACTTGTATTTCACATACCCATGCATAATCCTTGGGTTGTAGCACGTGGAGTTTTGGGAGTTCTTATCAACTTCTAATTGGTCCAAGTTTAGGCTAAATCTTCTAGCCTTTGTGCCAAAATTCTAAGTGCTACACTTTTGCCAAAACAAAAGTGTTACTTCCAAGTAACTAGAAATATTTTACTACACATATGGTTCGTTCTTTATTTATTATGTACTAATATACTAGTCCAGAAATTCTCATCTTTTAGTATATTAAACTAGACTTCATAAGATTTTTAACAAGATATCATATGCCTTATTTGGAGTTATAAAAATCAAGATATAGCATTTTAAAACTAGACTCCAAAGTTGCTAGCGAATTCAACTTAGGACAATGACATATCTTAGTATTTTTGTTACTGTAGGTAGTACACAATCTAGATTTATCTGAAATTTTTATGTGTTATAATTGATATCTAGATATTTAATTCCATATATCATACACCTAATTTGAATTAGAAATGAGAGAGATATAAATTTTTTAATGCGGATGGCAAAAACTATTTTTGAGTGTGGATAGTTTTGAGAAGCTTGTGTTAAATAAATTCTATCCTACTCTTCTTGTATCAAACTATCATCATATATCCATCATTAATTTGAACATGACTATTAGCTCAAAATAAAAAGTTGAAGATGTTACATAAAACATTTTTTTTTGCAACTTTTAAGTTGTAACGTTCATAGGCTCTAAAAGAAAATCTCATCATAGCGCACAAAAGAGAAGATTTAAATTGTCTTGTCTTGACATTCTCAATTCCTTTTGTCTTATACGGTTAATGTTTCCTTCGATTCATACAATGAAAGTCATCTCCGAGCACTAGGCCACACTGGCAAATTGTAATTATCTAAAGATATGCTTCAAAAAGCATTTGTGGTCCCCACTCTCTCTTTGTGCATATTAGCGGTCTCTTGTCAAGCACCAAAGTTATTAGACAGCGACTAGTTGGGATCTCTCAATGAATTAAAGCTCTAAAGTTTATATAAAGCTTGGAGATGTTCTTGTTAAGGAGGTTGAATAACAAGATAATATTTTGAGGCAAAACAAACAAGTGACGTAATGTTGTCAGTCTATTGGACGAAAGAAACTTGAGTGAATTGAGTGAATCTTAGCTTTGCTAAGTTAGAGAGTTTCATCGTATTCGAGCTTATTGTGTAAATACTCTTTGAGTGATTAGAATACATTTTCTATCAAACATATGTTGTTTGTGAAAGCCAGAAGTGGCTTAGTAACAAAAAAATACTTGGTTCTTAATCTCAATGGGAGATTAAGTGTAGTTCCAGGAGTAACCTAAAGAGTACTTGGTGTAGACAGAAGTGACACAAAGAATACTTGATTATAATCAAAGAATTGATTAGTGGAACCCTTCAAGGTTTGAAGGAGAACTGGACGTAACCCAAGAGTTGGGGTGAACCAGTATAAAACCTGTGTGTTTTCTTTACTACTTCTATATAACTAGTTCTTCTCTATAAATCACTTCTACACTACTATATCTAAAAAAAAATTGAGATAGTTTATAGGGGACCTTCCAAAACATCAGAATTACTTCATATAATATCCCCAAAATTTATAGTGCACTCCAAATACCTTTTTTTACATTTATTTATCCCTGTTGGCAGAAACCATATTCCAACATAAATAGAAAAACAATTTTAATTTTTTTAGAAAATTCCCACATGCTAAAAATAATAATTTCAAACCATATATGTTTCCAAAATGAAAATAATCACGAAAAATATAATTTTCCTTCTCCATTTACAATGCAAGACAGATTCTAGAAAACAAAATTAAAATTCAAAATAAAATATCAAAGTGCTTGTAAAATTCTAGAAAAATTCAGAGACTTCACATATTATTATTAGCAAGGGTTTATGGATTCATTTTAAAAAATAACCTTATTCAAACAATTTATTCATTCAAAATAGTACCCAAGACAAAATCAAGGAAACTGAAACTAAAAATAAAAATAATAATGTGCTTAGAAAATTCTGAAACTCTTTGGAGGTGTTCTAGAGGTTGGATTGCACTTATACATGGTATCACTTCTAAAAAACAATGAACAAAAATATTCAAATAAATTGCAACACAGAAGCTACCAAAACAAGGAAATAAGAGATTTTCAAGTAAGAACAATTATTTCTTTGTTATTTTTAACTTTAGGGAGTATTTGATAAATAAAAAAGTTAGTTTCTCATGTTAGTTTATCTGGAATTTGTAATTTAGTTATACTCATAAAATGAAGTTCCAAGACATACATGTTTTAGAGTGACAACGACAATTTTTACATCCACACTTTAGTAGTTACCACAAATTAATTATGGCAATAATGATTGTGCATAAGTGACAACGACAATTTTTATTGTGAAAGACTATGTAGTGTTAGTGATAATATTTGTTGTGAAAGTAAAAGTTTTGATAACGAAATTGTCGTTGTGAAAACATAAAGTAAAAATGATAATGTCTGTTGTGAAAACATAAGTAGTGATAACGATAATGCTTGTTGTGAAAGTAAAAGTTGTCGCAACAAATTTTTTTGTTGTGAAAACCTTAGGTAATGACAGCGAAAATTTGCATTGTGAAAACATTGAATAATAACGGTAATGTTCGTTGTGAAAGTAGACGTAGTGACAACAATAATGTTTGTTGTGAAAACAAAAGTAGTGACAATAATTTTTTTTGATGTAAAACATATGTATTGACAGCAAAAGTATAAGTAGTGGCAATGATAATTTTTGTTGCAAAAGTGTTGATAATAGCAACAAAAAAATTTGTTGTGAAAGTGTTAGTAGTAACAACATAAATTTTTGTTGCGAAAGTGTTAGGAGTGGTAGTGACATCAAATGTTGCTGCAAAACTTTTCGCAGTAGATGTTATTGCAACGAAATGCAACAACAATTTTTGTGTTGGCAAAAGTAATTTTTGCAACAATATTGAATATTTGCCAACAAAACATGTAGCTGCAAATGACCTTTTTTCTTGTAGTGATAATTAAACACCCATTTATTAAAGCTTTAAAATTGATTACATGATTTTCTTTAGTTAAACTGATTACATCATGCTATTTGTATTAAAGTTATTTTTTTAAAAGTAAATTTCTTTTTTAGCTTATGAGTATTAAAATAGTTTTTTTTTATTTCTTTTGATTTATAAAAAATATAAATTTATTATTAAATATTTTGACATTTAAATGTAAAAGTATCTTGTAACAATAAGTCTAAACAAAGGTTGATTTATGCTTTTAACTTTTTTTTTCTTGGGACATTTACTTTTGGTCTTTGAACAAAGTTTTAATTGGTCTTAGTCCCTGATATTTTTGTCCATTTATGTTTTCTTTTTATCTATTGTTAAGTGTGCCTTTAAATGATGGCGTGGTAGTTACCGTAAGTGACACATGTTATTTTTTTTAATTATTGCAACATTTCATTTTCTAATAGTTAAAAAAAAACATAGCTAATACATTTAAAAGATATAATTTTTTTTTGCAACTTTTAAGTTGTAATGCCCTAATTTAGAGCTCATATATACTCATACAATATCATTATCACTTAAAAATAATTGTCTGTATTAATAAATTGATTTTTTCCATGTATTTAAATTTGCGGGAGAAATTAAAACTCTTTTGAATTATTACAAAACGAGTTAATCGCCTTTCAATCACAATTGTGAAAGAAACATTTCACAAACGTCATCTCCTAATTCCATTATTAAATCAATAATAATCTAAAACATACATCCCAAAAACTGAATAAGCATAAACATCATCATATAAATTTAAATTTGTTATGTCCATGATCAAATCATAAAGAGTAAAGTGGTGTAAGTAGTGAAATCAATGTCAGCAACAGGTTACGTCATCATATACAACCCAGTAAGAGTATAGTGTAACAAAATGGTACATAGGCGACAACTAAATACAAAAGATGAATCCTAGACTACCCATATTAAAATACAAAACAAAAATAATCTAAAATCCAGAGCAGTCACCTACGTACAATATAGCTCTGTATAGTTGTACTCCCAAACCCATAGCTAATCCTATGAAGAACCTTCATATGGGTCTTCCTCAGGGTCTTCCTCTGGATCTTCCTTGGGGTATTCCTTGGTATCATTGTCCTCCAAAGCATCACATAGGTGTAAGACACTGCCAGGATAAGAAATAATAGTCATAATCCCTTTGTACTCAACATCAGACATACCATAACCTCCAGAATAAGTCATAGGGGATGAAAGGGGAGGTGTGTTAAAAGCACGACTATAACCAGGTGCATGTTCCTGTGTGAAGTGCACATGTAGGTCAAAGAAAATCGGTCCTACATGAGGCCTACACTCTATTGGCACAAAACTAAACCGCACCCAACCTATGAAGATCTATTTCTAGTTCTAGGCTTCATGAGTCCAAATTCCACTAAGCGGAGGAACCCATATCTTAATCACTGGAGGTTGAATGTCATCCATCAATATCTGAAAAATAAAGGTGTATGGAGTGAGTTTCTCACCTCCTCTAAAACTACTAGCAAGGTAGACCTTTTGGTCACAAATTAATCTATTAACCACGATAGTGCAGTTCATATTAGACTTCTTTTGTAACCCTAATCAATTTATTTGACTTATCTCACAACACACTTTGTGCTCGTTGTCACTGGAACTCCTAGAACTTAGTGTTCTTACAATTTTTTTAAAGCTGCATGAAAATTAGGAGTACACCTCTTGCCACAGTACCATGATAGAGCTCTCACGATCATGGTTATGCCTCGCATTTGTAGGGATTGCCAAGTCGAATCCTTGCAATCCATCACAACTCATCACCACACCACCAAGAAATAGCAAGTCAGCGAGCATACCTCATGTATCACTCTTTGACATTTCAGTTCCTTTTAGGACTAACTCCTTACATGACTCTCCTAACTGGGATCATCCTTTACAAATCTATATGGGGTTCCTCTGTCAATGGTACTCGATGGCACTTAGTTATCAACACGAGCACCAGGCCACACCTTAAGCTCCACAAACATATCAAATGCAGATCAACATCTTCACCACCACCTCAAGTGGCCAATCTATGTTAATCTCATCATCCATAATTTAATCATTTATCACAGATGGAATTCCTCACACAACTACTTTAGCTTTTGCTTCCACAACTAGCCACCATAATTTGTTTGTATTCCTTAAAATGTATGTCATCCTTGTCTGGTCCATTACAATTTTGACACGACAAAATAGAAGAAGGCCATTCCTTCTTCCTCCTTGAATCACAACTATTTACAAACACACAACATCACATCACATCACAAGCAAGTAAGTGCACAAAGTGTTAAATTTGGCTGCGTCTAAGTCACATTAGACTGTACCAAACTATTAAATCCCTAAGGTTTTGATTTTAACAAAGTATAACTAAGTCACATTGGATGATACTGCTTTAGCGTCTAGCCCTAAGATGACAAATGCTTTTGCACTTGGTTCACAGTACAAAAGCAATGAAATAGTTACTCGATCCTCATGTACTAAAAACATTCACAAGAAAGTAACATCCATAGGCTCAATAAGAAAAAGAGATAAGAGGGCCCTATGGAAAATGTGGTCAGAAATCCATAATAGAGTTCGACCATAACTATCGAATTAATTATCTTCATGCATAAGAATACTAGATTATCCAGTATAAAAGATTGAAAAATAATCTCAAACCTCTTTTTTTAATTGCACCATAGCGCACAAAAGGGAAGATTTAAATTGTCTTGTCTTGTCTTGACATTCTTAATTCCTTTTGTCTTATGTTGTAATGTTTCCTTCGATTCATACAATGAAAGTCATCTCCGAGCACTAGGCCACACTAGCAAACTGCACTTATTTGAAGATATGCTTCAAAATCATTTGTGGTCCCTACTCTCCCTCTCTGCATAGTAGCGACCTTGTGTCAAGCACCAAAGCTATTAGACAACGACTAGTTGGGATCTCTCAACGAATTGAAGCTCTAAAGTCTATATAAAGCTTGAAGATGTTTTTGTTAAGGAGATTGCATAACAAAATAACATTCTGAGGGAAAACAAAAAAGTGTTGTAATGCTGTTAGTCTATTGGATTTCATCGTATTCGAGCTAATTGTGTAAACACTCTTTGAGTTATTAGAATACATTTTCTATCAAACATATATTGTTTGTGAAAGCCAGAAGTGGCTTAACGACAAAAATACTTGGGTCGTAATCTCAATGGGAGATTAAGTGTAGTTCCAAGAGTGGCCTAGAGACTACTTGGTATAGCCAGAAGTGACATAGAGAATACTTGGTTGTAATCAAAGAATTGATTAGTGGAACCCTTTAAGGTTTGAAGAAGAACTAGACGTAGCCCAAGAGTTGGGGTGAACTAGTATAAAACTCGTATGATATCTTTACTACTTCTATATAACTAGTTTTTCTCTATAAATCACTTCTACACTACTATATCTAAGTTTTGCGAATTGATTTTAAGTACAACATGATTTCGAACCCCTTGGATGAAACCCTTCAACCATTAATATCTATTTAAAAAGTGTTTTTTAACAGACTAAGTTTTTGTCTATTACACTATTTAACACTATGTATTTTAGGTACTTCACAAAGTACTGCTATTCCCATCATGAACTTAATTCATGATTCCCATCATTTTGATTAAGTTTTATGTAAATCCTTTCCCTCTAGAATTTTATGCTAAATTTTGGTCCATGATCTTCATTCTCCAAGAAAATGTCCTAATGTATCATTTAAGTAAACTTGAGAGTATTATCCACATCTATTAGATGATCGAAGCCGTATTCAACCAAATTAATGCAATTAAATGCAGTACTAGGAAGTGACCTAGATCGTCTCACAAGGATCGATTGAATTTGTGTTCAGGTATAAAAACTGTTTTTGGGGGGTGTTTTTGAGTAGATTCTGGAATAACAAAAAAATATTAAAACCGAAATACAAACTAAATGCAGTAATTAAAACAGTTAGGTCTGGAGCAGATTGTCTTCCTAATATCCTTGATTCACAGAAAATAATCAATTCTGTCTTAATCCTAATTAGTCCAGATTA
>CM023952.1:23121822-23134389 GCA_013407115.1 Glycine latifolia | reverse complement strand
TTAGTTAATTTAGTTATTAGCATTAAATTTGTCTATATTATAATATTTTTTCAAGTTTATAATTAATTTTATTGGAAACTTATTCATCTTCTCCAATCTCCATAAGAGAGAGAAATAGACAATTCATGATATTTTAGTTAAATATTAATTAATGCACATGACAATTGAAATGAAGTCTTATAAAAAGGACAATTTTTATTCAAAATTATTTCTTATAAATAGGGACAAATGGAGTATTACAATTTACAAGCAATTACCAAAATAAGAAATATTAGGAACACATTATCTGCACATTCTTTTTCATACACTTTCTTTGATTGGTTGAAATTTATTGAAAATGATAAATTTTTGTGATCCCACACCACATTTAATGATTCTCTTTCCTAATTTTGTAATTTTCAATAAATTTTAATCAATTAGAAAAAGTGTGTTTAAAGAAGTGTGTTAGAGAGAGCGTTGTAGCACTCATCTTACCAAATTAATTGAGCCATTAAAGAGCTAAAATTTCCTTTTATTTAGAAAGCGTGAGTTAATCACAAACAATGCCATTAATGAACTCTACCTCTTTATTTTGACCAAAGCTTGACTAGTTTGATTAGTCTTTGACTTTGATTGACTAAGGTCAAATTAACTTAAACTTAGTTTAAATTAATTGTTGTCATCATGATTAAAATATTTAATTACTCCAAACACACATTTCCTTATTTAGCACAATTAAATCACACAAGCACACAATTATTAACTTGTAATTTTTAGGGTGTTACAACTCACCAAAAATTACTTCCCATTATGCTAAAAAACAACAAAATCGAGGGGCGAGGAGTGTACCTTCAAGTTCTTTTGTGCTAATATACATACCTAAATTTTGACAAGATTTCCTCACTACTAGAAAAATAGCTTTCCCCATCGATTTTTTTGGACATTCAACATCGATTTTTAACCGATGTTGAAACCAGCGAGGTTGAAAATATCAATGTTAACATCAGTTTTTGAAAATCGATGTTAACATAACTACACAACATCGGTTTTCTTAAATAATCAATGCCAAATAATAAGAAATTAACGAGAAAAAAAATTTAAAATATGTAAATTCAACATCAGTTTTTATAAAAATCGATGTAGAAAAAGAACTTTCTACATCGGTTGTATCAAAAACCAATGTGTAAAAGACACATTCTACATTGGTTTTGTCTAAAACCGATGTAGAAAGATCTTTTCTACATCATTTTTTGGGAAAATAAATATTGTATAGTCACTTTCTATATTGTTTATTACATAATCGATATAGAATGTCATTTTTTATAAAAAAAAATATGACCTATTCTCTTTATTTCTTTTGTAATTTTAAAAGACACTTTAAAAGCTTAAAAAAAAACAGAGCTCAAGCTTATATGGAATTAGAACAAAATACAATTCACAATAATTATCTTAAACAAAGCAAATTAATTATGTAAGGTAATACATTAAAGGATAAGCACCCATAAGATCCATGACAATTACTAAGCAAAATTATCTTAAACAAAGCAAATTTTAGCAATCTACCTGGTGAAGCTCCATGAGATCCTGGAGACAATTACTATGCAATACTTTCTTAATGCAAGCTTTTCCCATAAGAAGAACAAAATTTATCAAGACTTTGATAGTACAAGTGGGATAAAAATATTCTGCATTAGTTGAAATTCAACAACGTAAATGTGATTGAGCACATGTGACTAACATGAGCACAAACATTTCAAAGATATATATAATTTAGATATGACTCAACTGACATTCTCTCATGCCATGTGGCAGAGATTGTACATTCTGTGGGAAAATATCTAGGAAGCTTATATTTCATCAATGTCTCATTTTTCTCATTGGTAGCAGCATATGTAACATTTTGAAAATGGAAAAACTCAGTTGGAGGCAATATATTCTCTCTTGAATTGTTGATGCTTGATGGTGATATTTAGGTGGTTGACTTATGATGTTGATGCTTGATTGTATATGAGAGGTTTGTTTATGTGATTTGAATGTTGTTAGTTTTATGTCCAAATCTCATGATGTAAAGATGATAAAGTTTATAATTATGTTAGATTTTAAAATTTTTTTAAGCATATTTTTTATAAGTTTACTCTTATATTCTGACACATGTGGTTGTGAGTGTGATGATCTTGAATTTCGTGCTCATGGGAGTGTATTGTTAGGAGGTGTACCTTTCTTTTGGACACATCAAGGATGGTCACGCAAGGATGTGAAGATGTGATTCATCCTTTTCCTTTTGTTGTTTAAGATAATTATCTTTCTAATAGTTTTACATATATGTATAGATGTGTGTTAAGTTACTATGATGTTGTATCTTATGATGGATGTTGAAGTGCCAAAAGGCACATGATTTTATTTAGTGACTGTTTCACATATGGTTTTATATTTAACCTTGGTTTTAACTTTTGTTTCCAAACCTTGACAAGTTCACAAGTATTTTTGTAAATAAATTAATTGAAGAGTTTCAAAATAAACTAAAATATAGTCTCATGCTTGTTAGTTATCAAGTAGTGACAATGCGTTGGTATACACAATCCCAACGCCTATCATGTTGTGAAAAGTGTGTTTTAACTCATAGAATACGATTCTACGAGTCCATGAAGCCTCCGCAAGTTAAAATGGTTGCAGAATCATTTTTGAGTGGAATCGATAGAGTTTACGCAGACTCGAGTGATTTAGCATAAAGTCGTGAGTTTGCGCCGAGTTTGCAGGTTTGGGCAAAAAATGAAACAACGTTGTTTCAACTTTCATTTATTTCATTTTCTTTCTTTCTCCTCGTTTCGTCTCAATGCCACAGCCCGCAATGATTCAATTTCATTTTGTTTCTTCCTTCTTTGTGCGATTGGTCGAAATGAGACCGTGGCAGTGAAGGGAGCTCATGATCATGGCAACGGGTGGTGGCCGCGAGCCCGTGACAACGGTGAAGGCTGAAGGGAGTCAGAGTTTTGTTTTCGTGCTTTGTTCCTCTTCTTTGTATGAGTGGCCGAGAGCCTGTGACCGTGAGTGTGAAGGACTAAAGGGAGCCCGTGACTGCAAGTGCATGGTGAGCTGGTGGCTGTTTGTAGGTCTTAGACTCTCAGTTATTGACATTGCTGGGATGCTGTTAATTTCCCACTCAGTTTTTTGAAGTTTGCAACATTTAATTTTCTTTCTGATTCTCCAATTTTCTAGGATCGATCACACCTTTGATTATTGGAAAATTTGCTCCAATCGGGTATTATCAATCATCTAATATTGATTACAAATCTTGTATCTGGGATCTTTTGCGCATCAATTGCTATTGTAATATTTGAAAATGTTTTATCTTAATTACTTTTGTGATCCGTGGATGTGTTTTGAGTATTGATATCATTTGCCTATTTTCAATTTCATATTTTTTCCCAACTGGATATGGTCCTTTCGCAGAGATTACTGCATATATGTTTTCAGGTAGTTGATTAATTTATTCATTGATTTTCTTTATTTGGACAATTCAGGAAGTTTAATATTTTTTTTGGCAATACTAAAATTCATAGGTGATTAATTTTGCTTAAATGCATGTCAATCTGCAATGCCATATAATCCAATGTTAGTTATTGCAAATTCCATTCATTCAGGAGAACAATGTTTGCACTCTTTTCTGAATTTTCCTCATCAATGTTATTCTCATATACATATTTTTCTTTCAAATTCCTGGAACTTAATTTTGGAATAAGTAAATCATGGATGTTTGTGAATAAATGCTAGATAAAACTTAACAAGTGTGTTCTTTCTATATTTTTCTTATTGTTTAGGATTAAAGCTAAAATGATTTCATTGGTTGCCGAGATACAGTGGAACGAACTTCTGGCCACAATGTCATTGTGTTATTGTTGCATCCTTTTTTTTTTTTGGATGATGTAGTTATTATTAAAACTCCAAGCTATATATAATCCCGATAGATTTAAGCTTGCATTTGCATTGCTGGATGCTGCTATTGTCTTTTCTTTTTTGGTCGATCTTTGCTGCTATTGTCTATGTTATGATAAATTTATGTCAACTTTAAAGGAATTGATACTAATGCCTTTTGATAAACTGTTATACAAAGTTGTTGCCTTTCAAGCTAATGGCATCTCTGCCTTTAGTTTTTCTTTCTCGACTTATAATACTTTTGCATTCTCAAGCTATATGAATATGGCAAATAAATGAAAATGAAAACAGAATTTGGAACATCGCATGCATGTGTAATTTGTAAACAAAAGGAAAATGAAAACAAAATTTGGTTTTTCTTTTTGGTATTATCATTGGTTTTCATTCTCAATCTATTATTTTTGTTTGAAGTAGACTCTTACGTCTCTACGATTTGATTCTACGAGTCGAGTCTATGGAGGTCCCACGAGTCTATGTAGACTCTCAATTTTGACAACCTAGATGCCTATGATTAAAAGATAGAACCTTCATTTTATTCTAAACCAATTCGTTGAAGGCTTTTTGAGAGTTAAAAAATATCGATTCAGTCATTGCATGTTTGTAAAATAATCTTAAAGCAAAGTTGAAATGGGAAGGGAAACAAACCACATTTAGGTATATAAAAAGAATTAGAAGTTTATAATAGGGCTAGTTTGATTTAAATTATCAGAGAAGCATTTGTTCTCACTCACTCATTATCGATCACAAAGTAATGCCTATTTAATTTCCCCCAATTAATTAAAGTCACACATGAAATGATGTTTTCCTATTGAAATTGGTTTGTGAAACTAATTGCTTATGTGAGGAAATTGTGAAGCATGAATTCAATTTAATGAATCCCACTTACCAAGGAGAAAATAATAACTAATAAGGAAATGTAACTTACAAGTTGCACATTTTTATAATTACATAAATTCCCTGCTTTTGGGTAAGAAAGATGACTTACCTTGGATATGTAAAATCCGTTACTTGTGTATATATATCCATCTTGTCGAATTCTCAAAGCTAGATATTATCCTAATGATGGATTCTTGAATGCATAACTCGATAATAAATTGGGTTATTATTAGAGGAGCATCTAGTGTTCCAAGGTAATAGTTAGGGAAGGTTGCCGATGGAAAGTAGGCAGTGGGTCTCAAATTCATATGAGGGACTGAGCCATTTATAAGGGAAAAATTGTTGCGCGATGAGGATCACATTCTATTCATATAAATAGTCGTAATGGAAAATTGTGAGTTGTTGGTTAGTGATCTTACTAACATAGAAAAAGGTTGTTGGAATAGGGAACTGATTGAAGATATGCTGGAGCCCTAGGGTGTGGGGGAAATCTTGAAAATTCCTCAACTGAATTATATGGACAAGGACAAGTTGGTTTGGAAATGGAGTTGTTGGATATAGGGGGAGCTAAAGAAGAAGATCAAGGATGAAGCCCTTTTCACTTGAAGATTTTAGCTTTTTACATGCCATTCAATTGAAGGCATTTGTAATTTGTAAAATGGTTTAAGAGGCTTATCTTGTGATCCTTGCATTGCATAAAGCATAAACATATTCATGCATACATGTTTTAAATAAAAGAACTTAAGGTTTTATGTTTGCATTTGAAAAGAAACATTCCATGGATTTGTTTTTGAAAAATTCATTTTACACTGCTTTAATCGATTACACAAGGATATAATTGATTACTAGCTTCTGTTTAATTTCTAGAAAAGTCATGTAGAACAATTTAATCGATTACAAGCTAATCGTAATCGATTACATAGTATAAAATGAAAATCATGACTATCTGTTTTAATCGATTACCACAATCTATAATCGATTACCAAGGCTTGTTGCATAACTGAGACTGACTGCTTTAATTGATTACTTCACAGAATAATCAATTACTTTGTTCATGAAAATTTTCTAGATGGTCTCAAGAACATTTTAATCGATTACTTGGATAAATAATCGATTACATATCATAAAATAATCGATTACAGTATGTTAAAACTGTTTTCTATTTAAAGCTGCTTGGGTTTGTCATTTCAAATACATCATATACTTCATTCTATTAGAGAATACGAAATACCCAACACAAGCTAAGCTCTCATAGGTCCAAGAAATTTTTTTCTGAGTAATAGATTTCTTGCTTGAGATGTAAAGATCATTTGCTTCATAGTTGAAGATGAGTTAAGACAAGATTTAGAAAATAAGTTCAAGAGAGCTAATTCTGTGATTTAACATTCTTGCAATCTGAAATTGATTGGTAACTTCATTCGTGCATTCATTCATCCATTGAGGATCACATGTTGTGTCAATCTTGAATCTTTCTTATAGATTGTTTTTGTGTTTCAAATTTCTTTAGTAAGGCTAAGTTCAAAAAGGTTCTTTTAAGCTTTCTAGAGTAGTGTTCTCTAAGGGAAAGATCTAAGGAGGGTTCTCAGAGTCTTTGTGATTTAATTTCTAATAGGGTGTTAGAATTTTGATTCTTTGTCCAGGGTTGATAAAGAAGATCACTTGTAATTGCTTGTAAAGAACACATTTGAATTAGTGGAACTCTGATCTAGTTTGATTAGAAGAACTGGATGTAGTTTCTCTTGAGAAGTGAACCAGTATATGTGCTTGTGTTGATCTATATTGTTCTATCTCTTCTTGCTATCTTGATCTTTTGACAATTGTGATTTCTTCATTACTCAACAAGTGCAGGTTTTTGTAATTGGAATCTTGGACTGAGTGGTTTGATTGAATTGAAGACTTATTGGTTTTAAAAGTGATAAAGATCCTTAAACTCTGATTTCATAAAGGTTTTTAAAAGGTCAATATTATACCAATTCACCCCCCTATTGGTATTTGAGTGTATTCATATTGTTTTCAGGAGTTACACTATAAGAACAACTTATCATGGCTATCAACATACATTGGATATGAGCCATTTATAAGGGAAGGGAAGTGGAAACAATTATGGGCCTTAAAATTTACCCCAAAGATAAACAACTTCCAGTGGAGCGTTTGTAGGAAATGCCTTCCTACTTGAATAAATTTACAATGAAGGGGGGGTTCTTTGCTGGGTCTATGTCCATGGTGTGAAACAAATCTTGAGAACGGTTGGTATATCTTGGTTGGTTGCATCAAATCCTAAAAGTATTGGGAAAAGGAAGACTTGTGTTGCTTCATAAATCAGAGTGTTGAGTAGATGGAGAGCTTAACTTCCCTAGTCTTTAAGATATTCACAAATATAGCAGGGAATAAGGTATGTAAGGCTCTTATGATTATGTGGAGCCTTTGTAGAGTAAGAAGTGAAAGAATTTGCAAAAAATCAAACGTGCTTGATGACAAGATTATTCATAAAGCAAGAGAGATCCTTACTTAATGGGAAGTTGGTAAAACATAGCAACACAAAGTGCCTCGAAGCCTAATTTAGACTCTTGATGGTTGTTTACCTCTTGAATAATTAAGGTTATTTCAAATGCAATGTCGATGTGTCTTTCTTTGTGGATGTTAAAAATATCAGTATGGGATGGTGCTTATGATAGGATCATTGAAACTTCATCTAGGTAGGTTTGAGAGTTAGTAACTATATGTCGTAATGTGCATGAAGGAGAGGCATTAGTGTAACATCCTAAAAATTTTATTAAACACTTGTGGAAATGTGATGATGATTTGGATACAAGTATATTTGAAGAGAAATGACTAAATCACTCTTTCCATGAAGTAGAAATTACTAGAATACCCTTAGGATGAAAATTACAAAAATACCCTTGTATATTTTTGAAAAATGACCAAAATGCCCCTAGGAAGCATGACAAAATTACCAATATGCCCCTAGGACAAAAATGCTCAAATAACTTTAAAAATTTTGTAGAAACCTAATGGAATTATAGCATACACTTAGCTAACTAAGTATCAAAATATTTTGAGACACAAAACTTTAGAATAAAATTTCTAGGAATTTTTCAAGATAACAACTTTGAGACTTTATTTAAGAAAATTCAAGCATAAGAAAAATATGGAAAGATGATACATATAATCTAAGGAATTTTCTCTTAATTATAGAATATATAAACCAATTTAATAAAATGGTTTAGTAATTTTTGATAATCAGCAGAAGTATAGGCCAATCAAAAACAAGATAAGAAGAAAAATCTTCTCTTGTCTCCTTTGGTAGATCACGTGGAAAGCTCTAGAGATTATTTTATCAATCCCAACGGTCAAAAGTTACATATGTGGGATATTAGTGTACCTTTAAAATTTTAAAGAGATCCAACGGTTAACGAATCCAGAATAAGGCTTTTACTAAAACAGGTTTTGTGATAAAAAGTGGAAGGACATTTGTATGGCATAAAAGGAAGAAAAATTTATGTTCCCACCCCTATGTATGAAGAGCACGTGAAGAAGGGTGTAGAAGAGGCAAGAAACTTCATGATAAGCCACTTAGAAAGCAAGCCACATGATAGAAACAAGTGGTATGACACTTGTATGGCATGGATGCAAGATAACATAAAAATCAAGCCAAGATTTCTCCACCTCCATCTAGCCTTCACATGAACTTTGATGAAGCAAGGAGAAGCTTCATGAAATTGGACACATGTAGGGACACTTGTAAAGGAATGCCAACTAAGTGGACACTTGGAAAGGCATTCATTATGACCAAGACAAGTGTTAGGACACTTGTATGGCACAAAATCAACTTGGAAGATTTTTAAGAAAAAGTTATATTTTCTAAACACTATATAAAGGGAGGGGGGGAACCTTTGGTGCAAACCATTCTCAAGGCATTTCATCTACCTAAATTTCGTGCTCCCTCTCCCCTCATATCACCTTCATTTCATTTCATCTTTCTCTTTTAAAACTTGAATCAAGAAAGAAAAGCAAACCCATCACTTTGAGAAAATTTTCGTGAGAAACCTAGCAACCTTAAGAAGAGTTCTTGTCAAGTTTAGAAGGATATCAAGGCTTCATCTCTAAGAGGATTTCCCAAGAAAGGAAGGAAGGAAGGAAGCCATTTATCCATTCAAATTCAAGACTCAAACTCACTTGAGGTAGGCAAAGCTTAAATCTCTAGTTAAGCCATGGTTTGGATTAATTTACATGCTTTAGTAGGCTGAATTAGGGTTATTATTTAGGCTTGAATTTCGTGATGTTTGAAGGTTATTCTTTAATGAGAATATGTTAATTTAAGCCATAAGATAGCTGATGATTTATATCCATCAATATTAGTGATGTATGGAAGCCCATTTGATGAACTTTTGAAGGTGATTTTAATGATATTTTGGACTGTCTGTTGATATTTTTATGAAACTATTTTGATTTAAATTTAGAAGTAGAGATTGAATGGTATGTAGTTTAATGGTTTAACTATTGAATGATTCACTTTTGAGGATTAATTAGTGAGGAAGTAAGTGAAAGAAGAATCAAGATTTCATACTAGGTTTGAATCTTTTCTTGTGAAGGTTTCAAGGGAATTAGATATTATTTATATTGAGGATCATTAGTTAGATTACTAACATAATTTCTCTATAGTTAAAACTATTCTCTGGTTATGCATAAAAGATGGTAATAATCTTACTTGATTAAAATATGGTGGTGTAACCATACTTATAATACATATTATGGTGGTGTAACCATATTTATAATCCATATGATGATATAATGAAAATATTTTTCCATAAGGTATATGTGTTTCACTTATGGATTTGATTTTTATTATGGATGAATATTGATGTGATAAGATAGGTGGATTACTGTTTCCAAGTCTAGTACGAGGCTTTGGAGAAACAGAATCTGATGCTACATACAGTATGATATGTAGTACCCAGGTGCAAGATACATGGCAATATTTCATGCATGTTTGCGTAAGACTATAGCAGCGTCCACATCCAGTACGAGATGTGGCCACATACAGTACGATATGTGGAGGCCATTTGCCCTGGGATAGTTCATTTCATGCATTCATATAGCTTGCATATTTCTTATGTATGGGTTTGAATATATTGATGTTTTACTAACCTACTAGTAAGTTTGGGATTTAACTTTGTCTACTGAGAAATTTTATTTCTCACAAGATTTGTTTCATGTTTTTCTTAGATAACAATCATGGTCAGGTTCACTGAAGAGCTGGAGTAATGAAGGAAGTTATGTATTAGAATGAAGCATAGAAAATACTATATTTGTATGGACTTTTGTAACAAGAACTATGACTATGTACAATATTAAGTTTATAATTGTACGTTTTATGTTTTAGTAATTTCACTAATAGTTTTCTTGGAAATTTTCCATTAAGCAAATAATAACAAAGTTAATAAAAATAAGTAGAAATTTAGGTCGTTACAATTAGCACTTATGTAGGCTCTTTCGTTGTTGCAGCAAATGTATCTATAAGACATTATCATTGAAGTTGACTGCTTACGAGTTGTCACAAGCTTACATAGTAGGAAATATGATATTTTTGAGTTTGGATTCATATTACATAATTATAGACAACTGCATAAATCAATATCCAATTGTATAGGTTGTTTTGTTCGTATGTAAGCTAATCTAGTAGCTCACAACTTAACTATGGCATCTAGAGATTATGCTACCCTTTATAACCTTTATCTGATACCATCTTGTATTGCTAATAAGTTAATGCCGAAAATAATATGTCTATCTTAAAAAAAACATATCCATCTTGTTTATTCCTTTTAGTGGAACAAGAATTGGAATTTGGCATTGGTATTGCTTCCATAAACAAAATTTTGGAATGGTTCAAAGTTTAATGCTTCTGGAAAAACTTTATGGAAGAGTTGAAATTTTAGCTATTCTAGAATATAGTTTATGCAAAATGTAACGACCCTAGATGTCATTACATGAATCATCTTGGAGTCTCAATTAATGTCATGCCCACATCAGTTCACAGATCACTACTACATCTTAGTAATTTGAAACCTACTAGTGTTGTCATTTAGCTAGCCACCAAGAGCGTTATGCTTCCACTTGGAGTTATTGAAGATGTGCTGGTGCAAGATAATGATATGATTTTTCAAAAAGATTTTTACATCTTGGATATGGAGAATGAGTCTTCCAGTCATGGGTCCACATTGATACTAGGCAGACCATTCATGATGACAGTCAGGACCAAAATTGACATGCATGTGGGAACTTTCCATGGAGTTTGGTGATGATGTGCATTTCAACATTTTTTAGGCCATGAGACATCATGCAAATGAGCATTCTGTTTTCCTTGTAGATATTATTGATGTTGCAGTAGATAATGTAGATATTTGTACAAATTTACTTTTTGATTTTTCTGACTTTTCTGATTTTGGTCTTGGATCTTTAACTGTACCTATGAAGATTCTAATGATTTTTCTATTGTGTGTAGTATTTGTGCAGAGATCTCCTTTACAATTCACTCTGATTGTGTTGCAGGTGGAGATCCTATTTCCCTTCCACTAGCCACCACTAACCTTCCCTTGCCTTCCACCATTAAGCCACCTTCCTTGGAGCTGAAACCACTACCTAAGAGATCTCCTTTACAATTCACTCTGATTGTGTTGTAGGTGGAGATCCTATTTCCCTTCCACTAGCCACCACTAACCTTCCCTTGCCTTCCACCATTAAGCCACCTTCCTTGGAGCTGAAACCACTACCTAACCACCTTAAATATGCCTATTTAGATGATGGTTAGAAGATGCCAATCATCATATCCAACAACCTTTCACCTGAGCATGAGAAGAAGTTGTTGCACGTTTTGAGAGGTCCCAAAAAGGCCATTGGGTGGACACTTGCTGATCTTCCTGGAATAAATCCTTCCATATGCATGCATTGGCTACTCTTGGAGGATGTTTCTAGGCCTGTAAGGGAGCCATAAAGGAGGATGAATCCAACCATTCTTGATGTGGTGAAGAAACTACTAGTTGCAGGAATCATTTATCCCATTTCAGATAGCAGTTGGGTTTCACCTATCCAAGTGTTCCCTAAGAAGTCGGGCACCACTGTGGTGAGGAACCAGGATAATGAGTTGATTCCGACTAGAATGACCAACAGTTGGAGACTTTGCATTGACTACAGGGACTTAATGATATGCGTTTGTCGTGTGGCTTCAAAACAATTTAACTAAGCTAATTCTGCAGCACAGGGTTAACCTAGGTCGACTCAGAGACACGATCAATATGGTTCTAGCTTCAAATCATTGGTAATAATAAGGGGGAATTTTGTCAAACAGTTGGTATGCGCAAAGTAAAACATGCAAGAACACAAACTAAATTTAAAGAACAATGCAGAAATTAACAAGAATATCAAGGAGTAAAGTAAAACAGATTAGAAAGCATCAATCCAATTCACCAACCCAAGCTATTCGAATCATCATCATTCTCATAAGTTGATTCTATCATGAACATTCATTCAATCTCAATAGAAGCAGTTCAATCGATTCTACTCCTAAATTAATTGAAACCACAAACCCTAATTGAAATATCATCCAATTAATCTGTGATTTATATTCGAAATTAGGCAATGAATCCATAACCTAATCCGCTTTCAATTCTAAACGCATTCATAATCATGAAAACAGAATAGCAATTGAAGAAGAATGTGAACATTCACACAGAATTCGAAATACTAAACCAGAACTCAAATTCTCCTCTTGCTTGGATTGGA
>CM023952.1:23091202-23121722 GCA_013407115.1 Glycine latifolia | reverse complement strand
GGATCCTTGGATTGAGTAATTATTTAGCCTTCCATGATGATCACCAAAGAAAGCCCCATGAAATAAGTGCAGAAAAATGGAAGAATAGCAAAGTGGAAATGAAGAAGATGAAGAACAATGAAGAACAAATGAGAGAAAATGAAGAACAAGCTTTTGATTCTAAAAACTAAAGAAAAGAAATAATAAACTTGTTTGTGCAAAATGTAAAGTGCTGTCCAAGTTTCACTAAAGTCACTAATATGTAGTGACAAGGTCTGGAGTTTAAAATGGGCCATAAACAAACCCAACAATTCTAGGTATTTGCTATTTACAACCATAAAAACAAATTCGCAGCCCAAAATTGCAAGTGCAGAGGTTCCGATTTCGAAGCTTAAAATGACCCTCCAAATGACAGAATTGGCCTCAGGCTATTTCTATCAAACTTGTAGATCTTTTTGTTATCTTTCTAGGGACTCCTAGAACGCTCCATTTGGAGTTCCGTAGAGCTCTGTAGGTCCTGAACAAGCCAGATACATAAAGTGAGCAAAAATCCGAAAATGCGCAACAAATAGCAATTAAGCCCACTTACTAGCCTAAGACAAAAACTGAATTAGAATAGGAAAATAAAGGTCCAAGAGAAGTCAAATAGGCTAAGAATGATATAAAAATATTTAACTAAAGACACTCCATCACTTAACCAGGCAACTCGCAAAGAACATTTCCCTTTCCTATTCGTTGACAATCTATGGATTTTGGGATGCCAATAAATTAGCCTACTCTGGAATCATGTCTACAAGTTTTATTTGGTGGAATGTAATGCCTAGTTTTATGACTGTAGATTTTAGTAGAAATCGTTTGGGTCTCCCAAACTATAAATTTTGTTGACATTGTTTTCATGGGTTTTGATTTGGCCCCATGCTTTGTTTTGTTTTGTTTTGGTTTCTTTTTCTTTAATAAATTAGGAGGTTGCAGCAAAGAGGATTGGTAAGTAAAAGTGCCAACATAGTTAAGATATTTGCTTTTATTTTGATGCTTTGCAATACTCCCACCTTTATATATATATATATATATAATGACCCGCCTTGTCGATACGGTATTACTAACTCTAATCGAGCAATTTTTGAATTTTAATGAAAATTTCATTAATTTGATTACGAAAATGGTGGTAAATTATTCGCGATATTACACTTGTCATACTATATATAAATATATAAATAAATACACAAACATGCATATCTTAAACCATCACATGTCAGGATATAAGTTAATTGTATTTACAAGTATTTACGCCTGAAATGTACATATCCATAAAAAGAAATCAAGAGACCAACTAAGAAAGAGTTGACTATCAAAACACAACTCTTTTCCAAAAAGTAATCAATCGTCATCACGACGACTCGGCTCCAACCAAAAAGAATCTCCCTCCAGAGTTACCTAATGCTGCTCATCTGCTCACACTAATGAAGGTTCGCGATTATCATAGGTACCAACCACACGGTACAACAAATGCAAGGGTGAGTTTATTATATAAAACCAACAAACATCATATAGCAGCAATTGGGAAAGAAACAACATTACCCACCACAATCATTGACAAAAATCCATGATTCCAATACACACTCAACAAATCAATCATCCAATGCATTTCACAACTCAAACAATCATGCATAGAATGATGCATGCACCTGACTCATCTATCAGCATGCAATGCGGTACCATATCCCGGAAATAGTCTCTCACAGGAAAAATGATTCACCGCCTATTAAGGCCACCCAGTCGTGCACTGGCCATTCCCCCCCAGTGATCAGCCAGCGTCACTAGGGAATTCTAAACCTGATGACCCCTTAGTACCTGTGTTTTCAGCCCACTGAAACCCACAGGTACGCGCGTGCCTTCATTCTATTTCCATCCATGCACATGACGTATGAAACATGGGCATCATCAATGTATGACCATGGCCAGGAACAAATCCTTCCCCGCAAAGATGAGTTTAAAACATAACTTTTCTTGAAAACCAGCACACAACAGGGACAGACAGATAACATCATAGTTGGACTCCCTGGCCCCCAACTATGGTACCAAAACTATAACTAAATAATAAACCCCCCTTACCTATATATCCCTCTGTTAGCTCCTTGAAACATCATTTTCGGATCTCTCAAGTACACGTGCTTTGGCCTAAATGCAGAGCTCTATATATCCAATTGAAGATAATTTAGTATAGATTTCAAAACGAAGGCTAACATTAGCATTTGGGGTCAAATACCCACTCAATTTTAAAAAGGGGCTAAAATGGTGTTTGGGAGTCCACATCAAAAGACATCATTTTGAAATTCCGATCACACCAATGTGACCGGGGTTCAACAAGGATCACAGAACTGACATCAGTTTCATAAAAATGAGACTTTTACAACATCTCATTTTCAAAGGGTTTTCAAAGGAAGTATAAAAACAGCCAATAACGGTACCCGAATCATAAGAGATATCAAGAGAGACTTCAAACTAGCTAAGAGAAGACAAGGAAACCATGGTTACCTCAAAGAAACCAAGTTATAAGGATTGGAGGTTTCGTTCTCTATCGAATCTTTGAGTTGAGTTTCAAAGATTCTACTCCGATTAAAGGGTTCATCTCCGTGCGGTGGTCCAACGGTAAGCGGCGATGGCTCGTGGTGGTCACCAGTAGTCGTGGGTGGTGAAGAAGGATGGTGGGAGGTTAGGTGGTGGTTTAGGGAGGAAGAAGACAACTTTTTTTCATGATTTGGAGGCTACTGCATGCTTTTAAAATCGCCTTGACTCGCCCAGGCGTGCCAAATAGCCTTCTAAAATTCGCCTGGGTGAGCTAGCCCAATTTTAAATTTTCTGGTTCAGTGAAAAATTATTATCTCACGTTACAGATGTTATTTCGCCATTCTCAACGGTCAAAAGTTACATATATGGATCAGGAACCTACCTTTAAAATTGGAAGGCAATCCAACGGTTAACCAATCCAAAATGGTGATTTTACTAAAACAAGTTTCGGGTCAAACTCAAAATCATTCAATTTTCAACTCAGCTTAAATAAACTTCGCACAATCTAACATACATATCAAGCAATTACACCAGGGTAAAATGCACAACAAATCAATCAATCTAAATTAATCAAAATATCAAACAATCACAACAAATACATCAAACATCTATTTTCAGTTATCAAAATTTCAGGGTGTTATATATAACCTCCATACAAGACAAGACGCATGTGTACCCCTAGACCAAAAGTTAATTGAGTTATAAAAATTTACAGCATTGCACATGCTAACAACCCCTGAAATACAACGTAGAAGAGTCTTTTCTGCTTCATTAATTCTGCAGCAACAAAATCACAAAAATTTGACTACCCCAATCATTTCAAGCAATTCATGTGATGGCATCCAATTAATTATTATGTGATTCATGTGATAACAATGGCTAAAATTTTACTCCACTATAAAACAAAGGACAATTCTGAGTTGACGTATATCTACGTACAGTTACGTGCAATTGACATTGATTCATGTTAATCTATAAAAAATATTCCTCCTTCCAAAGTTCCAATAAGAAGAAAAGGAAATTCTAAAAACAAAGAATGCTAACCTTTGAACAAAAGCAAGGTGAAGGAAAATGGTGGCTTTTAATTTTCTTTTATTTAAAATGGGGTAGTTTTATTGTTAAAAATGTATTCATCACAAATCCTATATTCTAGAACTACTCCATTTATTAATTGTTAAATACTAAATAATATTCGACACAATTTATTGAGAAATTGTTCAAGACAAAATTTCAAGAAAAGAATTTTAAAATGCAACTTGTTTTTTGATGAAAAAAATTAAATGTTAAATTAATTTTTTATCCTCTAATTTATTGTTTATGTTTGATTTGATCGTTTAATTATTTTTTGATTTAATTTTGGTCATTTAATTTTTAAAACCAATTCAATTTAGTCATATTATCTAAATAAAACTGATAATGTTAAAAAAAAATTATAATAGTTTAAAATCACTTAATTAATAACCTCATAACACTATCAATCATTTGTAATAGTCAATAACATCGTCATAATATTAACTACTTGTAAACATGATTAAGCATTATTAACTATTTCTATGTTGTAAATCATGACTCTCCTAATTACGGGAGAAAATTCTCTTGAAAAAAAAACATGATCCTATGCATTGTTAAAATCTCACCATTAAATTTTTAAATCTTCCATTTTACAATAAAAATATTATATTAATAAATTAATAAAAGATCAGGATTCTCCGTAGTGATAATATCACTTGAGAGTATCCATTCCCCCTATTATTTATCACTTATATATAATCATGTTTGTTCACTTTTAATTATTTATAAAATAATATTAACTATATATATTATTATGTTATTGATATAAAATATTCATGACTCAATCGATAATTAATCTCCGTCGAAGAACTTGATTTACCACTTTTAGTAGGATTCTTACCTCTCAACTACAAATTTTCTATCTACAAGACTTGAATCCAAGACCTTGTTTAAAAAAATTGGATATGATACTACTCAAACCAACAACTTATTGATAACTATTTATATATATAACCTTTTTGGATAGACATTAAGTTGTCAAAGTTGGAAAAAAACAAATACCTCTTTAGGCACAATGATAAGAGAAAACACAATAAGTTCATATGACTCTCACTTTCTCTCTAGGCACGGACGAAGCTAGCCTATGATTGTACGAGGGGCCAAGTCTCATTTATAAAATTTAAATTTTTTTGAATAAATATATCAATAAAATACTAAAATTTACTCAATAAATATATCAATGAAATATTTAACTTAATCAATAAATTCAAGTCTTACATATGCTGCTGCATTAAATATTTTAAATATTGTTTAGGAAAACATAAAGAATATAAAAAAATAGTAATAAAAAAATATTATGATGTATTAAAAAATTAAAGCTATCAATCTCTTAGACAATTTTTTAAGTTTATCCCATTTACAAAGATTAATAGATATACATTATTTTAAAATCAATTATAATCAAATCAAAGAAAAAAATAATAAATTATTTGAACACAAATACAATTATTTATAATTTTTAAAATAACAAGAAGGGGTTATAACAGGAAAAGACGATTAGAAAAAGATATAATACGTAAATAGTATTTTCTTAAAAGAAAAAAAAATGTAATTATCTGTACAACAAAATCTATGTATAAAATGGGGATAGAATATTTTATGAAAAACATATAAAAATAAATAAATAACACTAAAATTTAACTACTAGAATATTAAGATCATAAAGATCTTCTTTAGTTGCACAAATCATATATAGGATTTCAAAAATCGAAACTACAATAATCATATATAGGATTAATTTCAAAAGTTGAAACTCTCGATTAAGATTGCATATAGTATAAACTCACATAATAAATTTAAGCTACATAGATAAGTTCATGTATACAGAATATAGAATAGAAAAAACCAAATTATTCATGGGGCAAGGCCCCCACTATCTTATGCAGTGTTGTAAATCTGATTCGTACTGATCGGCTGGACCGGTCCAACTAGGACTCGCTGGACCTGGTCAAACCTAGTCTATTTTGAGGAAACCCGACGACCCAACCAATTTTTAAAATCCAAAGTGAGTTGTGCACATTAAAAAAAATTGTCATGCTCGTGTACGACATCGTTTTGATACGTTCTAAACCTGAAAAAAAAAAACAAAAACAATGTGTTTTGATACTACCTGAAAACCTCAGTGGCTCATCTTCACGCTCGAGTCTCCACCCTTCACGCTTGACTCGACCACCATCATGTTGCAAGTCGTCATCGCCACCGTCTGTCGACTATTGGATCAGTCTGCAACTTGTTGGCTGTCGCTGCACTTGGATCCCATTTCTAGTGAATTCCCCTTTACCCACACGACTCATTTTCCGCTTCTACACCTGGGATTTGAGGGAATTGAATATAGGGAAGATCCACCTGTACATAAATTTTGAAATTCTCATATGGTATCATCTCTTTGATTAAAATCGTGTAAGAAATGTTTTTTATTCTATAGAATTTAAAATTTAAAATGACTTCTAACAAGTAAATTGGATTTAATTTTCCATGTTTAATTGATCTTTTTATGGCTACAGGCTATTGTCTATCAATTTCTTTTGGGTTCTGTGTTCATTGCTTTTTTTTTTCTCTTAATTATATTGTTTTCACTCAATGAATGCTTTAGAAGCAACTATATATGGAATAGTTTATTAATGCAAAGGAACAAGACAAAATGATAAAATAAGGAATCTAAACAACATGAAAAAGGAGGAAATGGTCATCATCATGATCTGACTAGTGGCTATTGGTTGAGAACTTGGTGTATCTGTTGAAGAATTTGAAGGTTGAGTCTGGAGTATGATCTGACCATGCCATTGTTATTGCCACTTGCTACAAACATGATCACGGGAAGGCTAATTAATTCATCACAACAACATATAATACCAGGTTAATTTATTTTATTCAATCACTTCATTAAATTACACTTTATTACGAGAATGGGAATAATGTTTTTTTGTCCTTTTTGCATATGCAGCTAGGAAGGGGAGAGCTTAATTAGAACTTGAAACTAATACAAACAATTTTTCACTACAAGACATTGAAAATGTGGCACAATGTAAAGTATTGATTTACAAGACCACTATGCATTTTTTTTTCTCTCACAAAGAAAATAATATAGAAAAACAAATAAATATTGAGAAATTTGTACAAGAAAATGGAGAAAGGGCAGCAAAGTGACATGGGGGGAGGGGGAAGCCATTCTGTGAACATGAATTTCCAAAAAATAATTGCTTTCAGTCCTTCCAAAATGTTATCTGAGTTAATGTTGTTTACTGTTGAGAATTTAGGATTAGTAAATTCACTTAGTTTAGTTCATTGTATCTATTCTTGTTGGAATTTCTTTGAATACCATAGATGATGATATGATTGCTAACTAATGAAGTTAATGTTTGTAATTAGACTTGAAGATGTCATCTACTGAAGCCCCAACATATCAAGAAGTATCCACTCCAAATACTTTTCAAAATGATAGAAGGAAAAATGATCCAGCTTAGGGACATTTTAATCAAATTGTTGAGGGTGCTACAAAAGTGACAGTGATGTGTATTTATTGTGATAAACAAGTTAATGGAGGTGGTATTAATAGGTTAAGGCTCACTTGGATGGACAAAAAAGCCAAGTAGAGGCTTGCAAGAAGGTTCCTATTGATGTCCAACATCAAATGGAGCAACTACTTGAACAGTTTGAAAAAAACAAGAAAAGAAAAGTTTAGGAACAATCTAACAAAAGTAATACATTTGAAATGGATGAGGACCCTGTGAGAATAGTTGAGGTATTAAAAGGAACTCTAAACCAGTTTCTTCCAAGTCTCAAAAGGGGAAGAACTCTCCTCATATAGATGACCATTTCATGCCTAGAACAACTCCTAGAGCTCAACCTAGCTTGAAGAGTGTCTTGCAAAATAAGCAAATTGTAGAAAAGTGTGACAAAGCCATTTCAAAATGGATGATAGATGCTTCAATGCCATTTAATGTAGTTAACATGGCATATTATCAACCTATGATTGATGCTATTAGTAGCATGAGTCCAGGGTATAAAGCCCAAAATTTTTATAGAATTTGTGGTCTTTTGTTAAATAAATGGGTTGATGAAGTGAAGAAGCTTGTTGAAAGTTACAAAGAAGTTTGGAAGGAAACTGGATGTACTCTGATGGTTGATAAGTGGACTGACCACTCTAGGAGAACTCTCATTAATTTCTTGTTTATTGTCCTAAAGGGAATGTTTTCTTAAGGTCCGTCGATGCTTCTTATGCTTCTAAAACTGCTGAAATGTTGTTTAAGCTTTTCAAGGAGATGGTTATATGTTGGAGCAAAAAATGTTGTTCACATTGTGATTGATAATGCTACAAATTATGTTGCTGCTGATAAGTTATTGGAAAAGAGTTTCCTAAATTATATTGGTCTCCTTGTGCTGGTCAATACATTAATTTGATGTTGCAAGACTTTGGGAAATTTAAGGAAGTGAGCTTGTTTCACATGCGTCATAAAATACTAAATACATGTATAATCATTGTAATGCATCATTCTTGATGAGACAACATACATGTGGAAGAGATATACTCCATCCAGCTCCAACTCGGTTTGCAACTAATTTTATATCATTGCAAAGCATATTGGCCCGGAAGGATGCATTGATGGTTATGGTGACATCTAGGGACTCGATAGGCTCAACTTATGCCAAAGACTCCAAGGCTAAAAAATTTGTGGAAAAAATCTTGGACTCAGGTTTTTGGAAACAATGTGTTGATATTGTGAAGCTTACAGAGCCATTAGTCCATGTGTTATGCATTGTTGAAAGTGAAGATAAACCTACCATGGTTTTCTTTACCAGACTATTGTTAACGGCTCGGCAAATACACTGAATTGTCCAAGTAATAAAGATCTGGTAAGATTGAATGTCAATTTCCACAGGGACTTTGCTTGTACTCAGGACTAATGTACGTTTGTTGTTTAAGTAATTAATGAATGGATTTAATTGGTAAAATGATTTGCATAAGATTAAACTGTACTTAATGTAAACTAAAAATCATAATAACTACAAAGGAAAGAAACACAAACACTCGGAATGATGCGTGACGACGGAAATGTAAAATGACGGATGTTGGGAGTTCGTTAACCGAAACTAACTTTGATGCAATATTAAGAGTTTTCTCTATTCAACATTAAATATGATCACCTTCATCTACTAATATATTCTAACCTTGATTCCCCAAGTGCTAGACCTAAACCACTTAGTTTCACCCTTAATCCCTCAAGAGTTACGTTAAACAATTCGCATTACGATTAGAGATGACATGTAACCTAGGCTAAACAAACCATTCTATTCCTAAACATGATACATTTAGAAGTGTTTTTCAGTTCTAAGGAATTTAGCCATTTTCCAATGCATTAAAACCTAAACAAAGCATACAAATGGGTGATCAAACCACAAGCATGAATAAAGCTTAGAAAAACAACAATAATGCACAAATAACATTGAATAGATAGTTAGAATGTTTACATCAAAGCGTTCGGTTGGTGAATTCCCAACAATGGGGTTTTTAGCTTCTCATTTTCATGAGAAGCTTACAACAATGGAAGTTAGGGAAATGGAAGGGAATGTGATGGAAGGAAATAAGGTGGAGAGGTAGCTACAATGGTGTGGAAGGATGTCCCATTCATGACCTAGTAGAGATCTAAGCTTCTATTTCTCTAAGTGTAAGTGTATCCCCCTTTTTTCCCTCCATTTTGACTTAAAATGTAGTCTAGTGTCGTGGTGTGCGTTGAGCGTGAAAAGGAAGTGCTGAGCACACCTCCAATTGTCCAGCATTTTTTCAATATCATCTTCGTATTTCATCAGTAGACAATTTATACTTAGCATATATTTTCACCTACTTTTTTTCCGGGGAGAAGTCTGCCTATTTTTACATCTAGTATTTACATATACCACGCGATAAGTGAGCTGGTTGTGTTGAGTGGGCCTTCGCGTTGAGCGAGTAGCTGCTGTCGCGCTGAGCGAGCAGCTCCAGACCTTGAATTCCATCTTCCATGCCCTTGCAGTGAATTCTACAAAATTACAACCAGCACTTCATAAATCAACTAGTTAAAGCATCCATTGGATAAAAGCTCAGAAGAAGCTAATTCCTATATTTTAATCACAAAAAGAAGCATTAAAAGAGGAAAAGAATAGATTATTGTTGAGTAATTTACATCAAACTTTATGTATGCTTAGCAATTATCAGCTATGTATAAGGCCATACAGAGAGGAAATTGTGCTTAGAGAGACAAGCTCGCTGCTAAGTGAGATCTGCAATCTATAAATACTGTTAGATTCAAGTGTCAGAAGAATCAGAAGACAAGTATTGTTTTGATATTTGTTTCATGCCCACTCATGTGATGATGGCATTTGTAATTTTTCCTTTTGGTTAAACTTGGTTCATTAAGGTTAAAATCTAATAATCCTTTGCAGTCATTAAAGAAATCAGACATACATGCATTCACTCTTAGGATTAGAATCATATTAGTATATGCAATTGATTAGAAATACATTGATAAGTCTAAACTAGCATTAAAAATGTTTTCTTACTGATGTAATCGATTACACAAGTCATATGTAACGCCTTTCGTGACTCTCTCGTGCTTGATTAATTTTAATTAAAACTCGTGTCCTTTTTTAAAATAATCTTAGTTGTAAATTTTTCGCGAAAATTCTTTTTGCCTTGCTTGCTAATGATTTGTTTGTAGTTTAAACGATTTTCCTCACCACGATTCATATAATAAGAATACAGTCCACGATACATTCCAAATATAGTATCCAAAATAATGTACAGACAACTTATCACAAATTACGTGCCACAGAAAATTACACATCACCACATACAGTTTCACATCAAATTTCTTCAACAATCTTCATCTACATCTCATACTTTCCTGTTCCACTGCTCGCCCAAATGAATTGGGGTCATCACAGGTGTCAACCACAGACACAAATATAGGGTAAGTATTTTAATAAACATAATTAGATAATTGATAGAAATAGATAAATAATCAAAGCAAATAATTATAAGATCAATTAGTACAAGCAGATAAATAATCAAACTAAATAATAATTATAGGACAGATGCCTGATGAGTGATGCATGCTTTCTTAATTATCATGATGCATGACTGAGATCTCAGGTTATTAAATCATCATCAGTGGCCACAGTCAAGATAGCCTCACCCACTCTGGTGGAACAAATACCTATCCAATCAGTCGGGGTAGGGCAGGGGCGCGTAGGAATGTCACCTCCACCTATGTGATCATCATGGTGGTGTGGTCCTCCCTGAAACACACTACCCCCCCAGTTCAATCTCTGAACGCATGGACTCGGTTTAGCTATCTGACAACAACTCCACGGATTAACCCCCGCAAGGCATCAACTCCACGGATTAACCCCCGCAAGGCATCAACTCCACGGATTAACCCCCGCCAGGCATATGCGTATGAAATGCATGAATGATCTACTTTTATCATATATTCCAATTTTATATCAACTAATTCCACCCACTCCAGTGGAATACGTATCAGATAGTCCCACCCGCTCTAGTGGAACACAAAATAATCAGCAGTTTATTCTTAAATTATTTTTGTTACAGAATCTCAACAAGCCCATCATCGAGTGAACGTTCACATCATCATACAGCTAAATCAACATCCCAATTAAATACAGCATCTTAGATACAGCACCACAACATGCAGCCATGCCATCAACAAATAATATCTTAACAGACAGCCACAATAACAGACAACAACATCAAAACAGACAACAAATAATATCTTGACAGACAGCAAAATACAAACAGACAGCATCATCAATAATTAATGTACAACAACTTAATTAAATACAGCAACAGCAACGTACAATTTGATTAAATACAGTAACAGTAATATTAAGTGACAGCAACATAAGAAATACGTTCAGAAACTATTAAATATACAGAACTAAACATACAGCAACACATACTGCCTCATTTAATTACAAATTCTACTCCATACAGCAACCTAATCATACAGCCTTATACATAATTAATCATTACAACCTTAAGCTAGTAATAAAGGAATACAACAAGTAAAATAAGGTCACAAAGTAGATTTAATTATTTTAGACAACATCTAAACAAGTTCAAGCTAATTCTTTATATTCTGGTTCATTTAGGATTTTAATCAAACACTTGGTAGGCTAGCTTTAGGTATTTTAAACAAGAAATAATCATAGCTTTAAATCTCAATAAATAGGTGCTAAATCTATCCATCAAATATCTAATTCATGCTTATTAAGATACTTCCCATACTTTAGCTTTCTTGATTGAAATTTCAGCAACTTAGTCTTCAACCTCTAGCCTTCTTCACGTAGTCTTGCCTAAGTGTGTTAATCTTTATTTTGGCTTTACTTTGAGGGAAAGAATGGCTGAAATGGAGATGCTGGTCGTGTAACTCAGCAGCCCCCCCCCCCTTGGTCCCCATTAATTCCTTTTATATGCTTAAGTACTTGGCCTTTAAGTGAAAAAATCTTAAGCTTCATGATTACCTACTTTTTTTGTTGCTTCCATTTTATTGGTTATTGAATTATAACCCTACATGTGGCTGGACATGTGGCTGATTTCATGAAATTTCCACACTCTTCTTAGCCTTGTCCATGTGATAGCTTGCTTAGGTGTATTCTTTTTTTTCTTAAATTCGTAGGGTAGCTTTTGCCTTAAAAATCTGTTTCTGTAAAATATTTATTCTGGGCTTGTTAACCGTTGGATCTTCTTGAGATTTTAAAGGCATACTCCTATCTCATATATCTAATTTTTTGACCGTTGGATCTTTGATATAATGCTTCTAACTTCCAACGTGTTCTTCTTAAGGAAACGAGATAAAAAATCTACTTAAATTAATTTTACACCATACAAGTGGACCAATGGCAAGTTTTCCAAGCCTCTTAAATATCCATGTGTTCATTCTTGAAGTTTCTTAAAGTTTTTCTCCATTGATCTTACATTATATGGTCAAGACTTAATCTAGAATTCCCGATTAATCCATTTTCCTTTTATTGCATATAATAGTAGGATGCTATTTTCTCATTGGTTCATATTGATTCTAATTATCAAAATTACTAAACTAACTTATTTAGTTAACCTATTCCTTTTATAATTAAGAGAAAACTTCATAGATTATGTCTATTCTCTTCTTATCATTTTCTGACACCTAAGGTAGTCTAGATTAAGTTCTTTTCAACGTATCTTTCAAAATTCCTAGAAATTACAGTTTAGGGTTTTCTGCCTTCAATCCTATTGATATCTTGGTTGTCTAAGAGTATTTTATCCCATACTCAGGTTCCTACTATTTTCTAAAGTCATCTGGTCATTCTTGACCTAAAGGGCATTTTAGTCATTTACCGCTCTCGGGACGTAATGGTAATTATCAAATTTGTTCAAGGGCATTTATGTAATTTCTTCTAGAAATATCTTACCAAAATATCTAGGATATATTGGTCATTTTCAAAAATGTCTAGGGCATAACTGTCATTTTCCATCCTAGGGACATAAACGTCATTTCTGAAATGATTCAGGGGCGTTCTTGTCATTTTGCCCTAAATTTTCTACTGCCTTTCATTAATATTTTACTCTTAGTAATTGTCTGTAATTCCCTAAATTTTGGGATGTTACATCATATAATCGATTACATAAGGCATCTGCATAATCCTGTTTAGCCTATGAACTGGTTTAATCGATTACCAAATAATCATAATCGATTAAATGTGCTATAGAGTAATATGTATACTTCTGGCGTAATCGATTCAAACACATTATAATCGATTATCTATGCTTGTGACTCAAACTTGTATTTCTGGCGTAATCGATTACATGGTCAAATAATCGATTACTTTGTTCGTTCAAGATTTCCAGAAATATCATGAACAACTTAATCGATTAAATAGACGGAATAATCGATTACACGTGTTAAAATAATCGATTACATAAACGAAATAATCGATTACATTCTGTTAAATCTGTTTTTTTATAAATAGACAAGCAGTGTCTCAGAAAACCAGAGATTGATTTCGAGAGCTTTCATTCATACAAGAGTTTTAGTAATCTCTGAGTGCTTCAAAGAGTTAAAAGAATCATTTTGATAGTGTTGTTCATAAGAGTTAGAATCATCATGCTTGCTTAAGAGAAGGAGTTATTTTATGATCATTCATGCATTGAGCTGTGTCAAGATCAATCAAGAAAGCATATCATTCATCACCTCAGGTTATAAATTTCGTGTATATCCTTTATGCTGCAAAGGAATATAAGGTGATATCCTTCTTGAACATCAAGTTTTGTTCTTTGTAATTTTTCTTTTGTTTTCTGGAATTTGTGTTGAATTTTTCCATGTAACAGTTGGGTGTCTTTAAAGCATTACTAGAAAGGGTTTTCTAGTGGGTAGAACTGAGTAGTGTTCTCAGGTTCTAGGTCTTTTGATAAATCTAGGGAATAGATTTAGAGTTTTGCCTAGGGTGGGTAAAAGAGACCTTGTTGATTGCTTGTAAAGAATTAAAATCTGTTAGTGGAACTCTAATCTGGTTTGGATTAGAAGGTAAACTGGATGTAGCCTCAGTGGTTGGAGGTGAACCAGTATAAAATTGTGTGCATTTATGTTTTGAGTTACATTTCATTAATTGCTTGAGATATTATTTTGTGTATCAACTCAAACTTTGATTCAACACAAGAGTTAATTGATTGGAGAAGAAAATTGTTTACTAAATTTGTTTTTGATTTAAGATACGATCCAAGTTAATTCTTCCGCTGAGTTTTGTTTTCCAAGAAAAGTTCAAAAAGGATCAAAAACCAATTCACCCCCCCTCTTGGTTTATTGGATTAGGTATTCATTGTATTTTCAAATACGTCTATTAGTGTCGAAAAACTCATTTTTCACCTTTCTTCTTCCCCAAACCCCTCACCCAATCCCTAATGCTTCTCCTTCAGCACCCATGACCACCAGTGATGGCCATGAGTCGCTATTGCTTGCCGCTGGACCACCGCACGGAGATGAACACTTTAATCGAAGCGGAATCTCCAAAACTCAACTCAAGGTTCGGTGGAGAACGGAGTCTCCAATCCTCCTTTCATGATTTCTTTGAGGTAACCATGATTTCCTTGTCTTCTCTTTGTTGGTTTAAATCTCTCTTAGTATCTCTTGTGTGTGTTTGGGTACCGTTATTGTTTTTTTTTTTTGCACTTCCTTTGAAAGACCTTTGAAAATAAGACATTATAAAATTTGTATTTTTATAATATTGATGTTGTTTTGGTGACCTTCATTGAACCCCGATCACATTGGTGTCATCGGAATTTCAAAATGGCGTCTCTTTGATGTAGACTCCAAAAACACCATTTTAGCCCCTTTTAAATTTGAGTGGGTATTTGACACCGAACATTAATGTTAACCTTGTATTTTGAAATCTATACCGAATTATCTTCAATTTGGTATATAGAGCTATGTGTTTAGACCAAAGGACCTGAACCTAAGATCTCTAAACAACATTGCAAGGAGATAACAAAGAGATATAGATAGGTGAGGGAAGTTTATTGTTTGTTTAAAATTTTTGATACCCTAGTTGGGGTCAGGGAACCCAATTATGGTGTTATATGTTTGTCCTTGTTGCATGTTGGTTTTCACGAAAAATTGTGTTTTAAACTAATGGAATGCGATGAATTTGTTATTGATGGATAAAACTGTGAATGATGTTGTTTTTGTACTGACTAAAATTTTGGGAAAAGTCTTAATTAAAGAGGAGACTCTGCCAAAAATTTTACATATGTTCTTCTATTTAATTTTTTTAAAATTTTAAATGGGCATAAGAGTTTGTTTTATATACTATAGTTCTCCTCTTTAATTTAGAATTTTCCTAAAATATTAATCTCATGGTATTATGGATTGTTATTGTAAAATATTTGTGTTGTCTGAAAACCTAGGGAATGTGAATCCTAGGCATTAATTTATATGTATATATGTGGAATGTGATTGCTTGTGATGAGATGATGTTGATGTTGATGATGATATTGAGATGAGATGATGTTGATGTGGATAATGACATCGAGATGATATGATATTGATGTTGATGATAACATTGAGATGATATGATGTTGATGATATCATCATGATGGATGTATGTTGTGTATGTACATGGGGATGTAGTGGCCATGTTGGATATCCTTGAAAAGGGAAGGATATTGGCTTAAGAACTTTAAGCATCCCTGAAGAGGAAAAGGGATTTCTTAGAATTTTTAACTATCCACAGTCAGTGCATTGATGGTACCAATGTTTCATACTTCATAATTGTATAGAAATAGTATAAATAGTGAAAGTAAGTATATGTGGTTTTTCATGAGGAAAAATGCAGGTACTTGGGGACATATCACTCGATTTGAAACTCCCTTGAGATCCAGGCTGATCGCCATGGGGGGAGTTCCTTGTACACAACAGGGTGACCTCGACTAGTTACTGCATTGTTTCCTAAGTGAGAGTGTCATGTGGGCACGCTTAGGTTATTTCTTGATGAATGGTACCATATTGTATTTGAGAGTTGAGTCAGGTGCATGCATCATTCTGAGCATAATTGATTTGAATTGTGGAAAAATTTGATGACTAATTGGTTGAGTGTATGTTGAACTGATTGATTATTGAGAATGATTGTGGTTATTATTATTGTTTTCTTGCTAATCATTGTCATTTGATGTTTGTTGATCTTGTACAATAAACTCACCCTTGCAATTTTGTATCGAGTGATTGGTACATGTGATGATCACGAACATTCATTTGTGGAAGCAGATGAGCAACAATATGTGATGTTGGAGGGAGATCCTTTTGTTGAAGTCGCTTTGTCGACATGATGATGTTGGAATTTATTTTGGGAGAGAGTTATGTTTTGTTATTAACTTTTAGTTGGTTCCTTAATTCTTTTTGGCTAGCCATGTCAATCCCAGGCTTAGATACATGTAAAAACTGAATTATGTTATGACATGTGAATGATATATATATATATATATATATATATATATATAATGGTTTGATTTATATATATTTGTATTTATTTATTTACATATTTGTGCATTGTCTAGTGAATGCATTATCGCGAAAAATTTACCCTCATTTTCATAATAAATTAATGGATTTTTTATTTAAAATTAAAATTACGTGTTTAGAGTAATGATATCGTAGCAACAAGGCGGGTCGTTACAGTAAATACCTCACCCAAGTTAGATGCATCAAGGATGGAAATAAAAAACTTTTGGTAAAAGATGCAGATGTAAATGAAAGAGGATGAACTATTTTAACAAACTTTTTAATGGGGATGACGATAAAAGTGAGATGGACTTGGAGGGCGCTTATGATGATCTGAATAGAAGATTTGTGCATAGAATTAATACACATGAACTTAACGAGACTTTAAAGAGGATGAAGAATAATAAAGCTTTGGGACTCGATGACGTCGCTATTAAAGTGTGGAGAGGCCTAGGGAATGTGACAATAAAATGGCTGACCAATCTTTTCAATAAGATTCTTCAAACAAATAAGATGTCTGATGCTTGAAGGAAAAATATGTTTATGCCTATTTACAAAAACAAGGGAGATATCCATAATTGTTCTAACTATAGAGTCATTAAGCTTATGAGTGATACTATGAAGTTGGGGGAGAGAGCTATTGAACATCATTTGAGGAGAGAGACCAAGGTTTCTGTACATCAATTTAGATTTATGCTAGGAAGATGTGTAACGACCCCCACCACGTCGCTACTGTATTACTAACTCATAGCCATGATATAAACTTATTTTAATAAAAAGAACACCCCTTTTGTTACTTGTGAAAACCATGATAAGTATTTTTGCGAGCATATAACGACCATCATAATGGAATATACATGTAGATCAAGGTACTCATAAAACATTTCAAGTCTATGCATGCACTTACAGTACATAATTTAATTACAAGTACAAAAATTATGTCTTAAAATATACATTAAGTGTTTTACAAATGAAAAGAGAAGTAAAAGTTAGGGGTGCAATTAGCAAAACACGGGGTGCATCCATGAAAATAAGGGTGCATCTAGCGAAATGTTACTCCAGCCCGAGATCATGTCCATTGACATCCCGACAGAACACGGTAGCTCCAACAACCCGGTCCTCTCCCAACAACACCTACTGCGGCCCATCTGCTCACACGAACCCGGTTCGCGATCATCACAGGTACCAAACCACAAGGTACAACAAAGTAAAAGTGAGTTCATCTTATTAAATAACAACAATGAATACAATAGAAAAGGGACACAATCCAGTCAAGAGGCAATACAGTCATCAACATGTCAATCCAAACGTCCAAGCATTCATCAAGCACTAACATGCACGAACATCTGCAACCATTTCATAAGTCTCCCTATAATATCTAGCATGATGCATGCTTTTGACTCAATTCTCATCATGCAATGTGGTACCATCCCAGAAATGGGCCATCCTTTTGGTCAGATGATGTAGTAGCTTGTCAGGGTCACTCTGTCGTGCACAGGAATCACCCCCCCAAGGTGATCAGCCAATGGGTGTCAAAAGGAGTTCCCAACAGATGTGGTCCCCAGTACCTCCGTACCCTACAACCAATCATCAACCCCATTTCTGCCATGCAAATGTTGTATGTTACGTAGGCACCATCAATGTATGACCCAACTAGGAACACAATCCTTCCTCCAAGGGTAACCCGTCATACACCCCCTATGTAACATACCGCCCACACAAGGGCCCAACGATGCATTGGCCGTGGTCCTCGAATGGTTTACCACCACCCAGTCCCAACATCTCACGTCTATACATAGAATATCACCACGACACCATCAATATATGACCCGAAACCAGGCTCAACTCGACCTGGCTAGGATAACGCCATACACCCCTATGGGTAATCATGTATATCCAATGCATTCCTCACCTCAAGCCATCATGTAGGTCGAGTTCGAATGCTACCAACATAATCATATATGTCATCCATAAACACGTACAAACAAGTGAACCGGTGTGAAGTAGGAGGTGTCCGGGTTGAAAATTAGACATACTATCTCAAGGTAAGAATTCGAACAAAGTTGGACGAAGGCAGACAAGATCGGTCAATGCCGATAGAACTCAGACAAGGTCGGTAAGGGTCGATCAAAGAGGTAAAGTTTGGTCAAGTGAAGACAAGGGTAGCAAAAATGGGCGAGGTTGGAGGAACTTGGTCGAGGTCGGTTGGGTTTGATAAGGATTTGCCAAAGGCGGTCAAGAGGTCCTTAGGTTCCTTGTAAAGTTCTAAGAACGGGTTCTACACTATGTAATCGATTGCATAAGCGCTATGATCGATTACAATAGATAACGCTTGTAAGACCTCAGGTTTGTATTTCACCAACCCACACAAGGGTGTAAGGGAACCCGGTAGCTCATTTCCCAAGAGCATACAAGCTCTGCCGAGTAAGGAACCCGACAGCTCTCAAAGAAAAGGGTTTGGACTTAGCAGTTTTAAAGGGAATATCCCATCCCGGGTGAGGAACCGAATCTCTCTAAGAAAAGGGAAGGATGAGCTTCTAGAGGCGACACATTACCCGATTGTTTTAGAAAAAGGAACACAAACTAAATCGAGTAAGGGAGTCCAGTGGCTCTTTTCTTGAGAGGACACGAGCTCATCCGAGTTAGCACCCCGGTAGCTCCCTCTAGGTGAGGTAACTTGAGCTCAATAGCTCTAACGTGTCACCCGGGTAAGGAACCCGATATACTTTATGAAAAGGGAAACGAGTCTTAATCGACTTTAAAGGAACGACCCCGGGTAGGGAACCCGTTCTATGGACATCCGCCAACAAGGACTAAGTTACGTCCTGCATGCATGCATGCATGCCACGTAACCCGCTCAACTCAGCCTATCCATCCCGGTAGCCGACATCAAAACACAAGGGTTGATGTCCATGTGCAACACGGCCAACCCATCCCGGTACTCATCACTTTCACGAACACTTCCGCAAGTGCCTAAGAAGCCTTTCAGCATCAAAATGCCAACTTCACACATGCACAGGGAGTCCTTAAAACATCTACTCCCCCATAAGAACACCAAACATCAACACAAAACAACACTCAACAGATTTAAGGCATACCAAATCCCATTCATAAAAGACGTAGCTTTTTTAGGGAAAACATCATACACACCAGGTACATGCAGTTATCATCACGGCTGAACTCCCTGGCCCCCAAACCGTAGTACCTAAAGCTGTTAAGAAACACGATAAACTCCCCTTACCTAATCAGGAGTTCGTTCACAAGCTTCACAGTGTGTTCATCCCAAGCTTCAGTGTCAACCACGAAGTTCCTCTCAGCGTCGAGATTTTCGCAGAAGCTATGGTGGCTCTCATAGGTTGGAGGTAACAAAGAAGGGGTTGAGAACGAGAGGTTTCTGGGTGAGTTTTAGAGAGAAAATAGAGGGAATGCAAAGGTAGAAGAAGGAAGAGTACGCTTGTTGTTGTGCCAGCCTGTTGCTTATAAATGCAGCTGACACAGCACGTCCTCTTAACGTGCTCAGCCAGTAACCACAACACAGCAGAGCTGACTTACGTCCAATACCAACCAAGAACGCATACCAAGACAAAAGCACTCAAACAGCAAGTTATAAATAAAACAATTCACATAACACATGTAATTTAATTAACATAATGCACACACATCAAGCATCCAGATTAGCAACTTATAATCCGGGTCGTTACAAGATGTACCATGGAAGCCAGTTTTTTTATGTGACAATTAATGAAAAGGTATTGAGAAAAGAAGAAAGACATATATATGGTGTTCATAGATCTTAAGAAAACATGCGATAGGATCCCAAGAAAAGTTTTATGGTGGACTTTTGAGAAAAAAATACAATTAAAGTATGTATATACAATCAAGGATATGTATGATACGGTTACTGCATGTGTGGAAGCTTATAATGTAATATCAAGTTATTTTCCTATCATGGTAGGTGTACACTAAGGTTTGACTTTTAGTCCTTATCTCTTTGCTTTAGTGATGGATGAACTAAAAAAAGATATTCAAGAGGAAGTGTCATGGTGTATGCTTTTTGCAGATGATATTGTGCTTATTGATGAGATCAAAGACCGTGTTAACAGGAAACATGAATTGTGGAGAATCACTTTGGAGTCTAAAGGATTCACGTTAAGCCGAAACAAGACTGAGTATATGGAATGTGAGTTTTCACTAGTAAAAGATGATGATCAAGACCCTGTGCATCTACTTGGTCCAGAGGTACCCAAGAAAGATGTTTTTAGATACCTGAGATCAATTTTACAAAAAGGTGGAGAGATTGATGAGGATGTAAATCATAGAATCAAAGTAGTGTGGATGAAATAACGGAGTGCATTTGGATTTTTGTGTGACCGCAAAATTCCCTTTAAGCTAAAAGAAAAATTCTATAGAACAATTCTAAGACCTGCAATGTTATATGGAGCTGAATATTGACCAACACATAAGCAATATGAGCATAAAATAAAGGTAGTAGAAATGAGAATGTTAAGGTGGATGTGTGGTTATACGAAAGTGAATAAGATAAAAAAATAAAGATATACGACAAAAGTAGCAGTAGTACCGGTGAGTGAAAGATAAGGAAACATAAATTGAAGCGGTTTGGACATGTAATGAGACGACCCCTGGATGCTCCCATAAAAACAAAAGTTTGTTATCAAGAACTCAATACAAATAGAGGTAGAGAGAGACCAAATCTTACTTGTGGAAATGTAGTTAAACAAGACTTAATGGAGTGAGATATAGATTGACGAACAATGTGTCTTAGGAAGGAATGAAGAAAAACTATAAACTTGATGGAGGGTTAGACCTGTTGTTATCTCTATGTTCCTGATGGTCTCATTTTAGTCCTTTTCATCTTCATCTCCCCCCTCCTTCTTTCTCTCTTCTTGTCTTTTATCTTATGTTTGTTTTTGTATCTTATTATTATTATTATTATTATTATTATTCAACTTTTTCGTATCTATTATTGGGTTTATCTACCACCAATCCCAATTATCTTGAGTTTAAGGTGATGTTGATGTTGGAATTTTGTATCGCAGTAGCAATTCCCTTATTATATATCATCTTAAAATTATCTAAATATATCAATCACATAATGATACATTGATATTGAAGATTTTAAGCTCGGTGTTGGCTCTTAAGTGGCTCGCAAATTTGAAGCCTAGCATATTGTTATCTTTACTGAACTCAACCTTTTTCAAATATACATCACTAATAGATCTAGAAACTTGTAAAGGAAAAGGAAATTTTAAAGTTTATGATTCCATTCAATACTGAGAGACCTGAGAGAATGTTTTAAGTGAAATTCATTTGGTAAGATAATATAAATATGTTGAGGCATTTCTTGTAAATTCAATAATGACAAATGACAAAGTCCAAGGATTATCAAGTAGTGCCAAGATAAGATATGAAAAGCCTAAACCCCTCGATGCATCTCGCTGGAGAAGTGTATCAATTATACATATGGTACAACACATTTGTGCACGGTAGTGGTATTCAAAGATTTAAAAACATTCATCAAAACTAAAAATTTTAGGCATAACAAAGTTGTGAAAATATCGGAAAACACTTTCTTTGCCCAAATAGATTAAGTAGTGGAGTGCTCATCCAGGCTTTTCCACCCACCTTAGTAGTCCTAGTGGGCTTTATAACCTGGAGGAGTATTCCCTGGATAATACCAAAAATGGATTGGTATTGCCCAAGGTTACCCCCTCTTAGTGAGCCCCTCCAGTCTTGAAGATCGATAAGACTGGAATTATCATTTATATCAACGCGGTGGCAGCCCTGAGTCTTCCAATTGCCCTTCCACGATGTGGATAATTTCTTCCATAACCCGTTTTCGCTCCCCCTCTAGCTGAAGGAGTGTGATGTATGGTTTCTCTTCTAGAATAGGCTGCTCCATGGAACGTATACTTCACTCGGAATTGGACGAATCTGGAACCATATCAAAAGTATAAGTAAACCCATCAGAATGGGTGGATTCGGCAGCTCCGTGAGGGTGAGGCATCATGGAATTCTCCATGGATAGCCCTCCTTCAGTTGCCAGGAAGAAGGCCCGTAGAGCGAATCCACCTGCCATGATGAGAGTAACGACAACATCTTATAAAGTAAATAACAAGGAGAATATGTGGTACATTACTAAATCACACCAAATTCACAAAATAATCACGATAGAAAAAGCATTTCCAAGGATTACCAAGTCTGGTTTAATCACATGCTATTTGAGAATGTATTTGGCATTACTAGGAGTTTATTTCATAAAGTGAAACTAACCGGTGGAGTAACTGCAAGCAATAGGGCAGGCACCCCAATGTATGAAACTCCTATTTTCCACCTCGCGCCGTAAATAGTTTGGCCTGCATGAAGAATATAGACCGAAACTGCACTTATAAATCATTAAAATAAATAATGAATTGATACTTAGACTAAGATCATGTTTAAATGCCAATTTTACATAACAAATCCTGGTCAAAATTCAATCAACCACCAAAACATAAAAGGAAATACACAGTTGTCCACAAAATCCCAGATTCTTGCAACTTTATTTCAGGTGCAATTATGCTATGCAAATTTCATAATTAATCATGTTCTTCAAATACTTGCAAAGCAAACCAATATTAATATAGAAACTTTGAGACCATGAGAATAAGAAAGTAGGGCCAATATTTGTATAGCAAAGTCACATACTTCAAATAAATAAAATATATAAACAATAATAAAATCATAAAAAAAGAAAGAAAAAGAGAAACAAAATACTTGGCACACAAAACCTTGTGTTGAAATAAATAGCTAAGAATGACAAATTTCCTAGCTTTGTAGGCAGAAAATAGGAAACAATGCACACTACGTGTGCCCAACTCATATTTGAAGTTTAACATACTTACATCAAGATGTAATGCAATCAGATTAATTTGAACAATTGGCTTTTTTCAAGCAAAAATATAAACAGGAAGAGTATTTGCTAGTAATTCATGCTTTAGTTTCAATTTAGTTATTCTAAAATTTCAAATTCTTAGTATTGGCAACCAACAATATATAACTCAACATTGCAAATATCAATTGTGAGTTTGTTTTAGTACTTCTCTTAGCAAACTAATCGCTATCTACCTCAAGTCTCATCCTACTATAAAACTATAAAACTTGTTGAATATATTTAATATATATATATATATATATATATATATATATATATATATATATTCAAATAATAATATGTTCACATACAAGTCCAATAAGTTATTGTATGGTTATATGGGTCCATATGGGCTGGAGCCCAATAACTTGCTATATCACTAGGGTTTTTCCTAAGTTGGAAGTAACAAGCATTCCATATCTGATGCCTCTTTGTGTAATACTTCAAGCACCCAATACTAAACTCTTATCTCTCAAACCTCTTACCTCCAACAATCTTGAAGTATTAGCTTCGTGTATCGGATTTGAGCGAGTAAGATGTTGTTTCGAAGATCTCATTGAGAGGAACTCAAGGGTGTGATCACTTTTGTGTTTCGACGGAAGGATTGACTTGGATCTAAGTTTGAAAACTCTACAGTCGCAGCCTTTGATTCCAGATCCTGAAAATTTCAGCTGATTTCACGAGTTGAAACCTTATGGGTTTTGTTCTACTTATCGAGATGATTGTTTTAATTGGTACATTTTTCAGAGAATTTTTTCGGTGGTTGGTCCATTTTCAAGCGATCTTTTTCGACAACTGGTTCATTTTTTAGTGAATTTTTTCGACGACCGAAGAATTTATGGCAAACTTTTTCGACGATTTTTCAGCAAGTCTCTGACCACACAAAATAGACAAAAAAATTGTCTTCAAGAAGAAGGGCAAGTGCCATAACTGTGGAAAGTGGGGTCACTGGGCAGCAGAGTGTAAGCTACCAAAGATGTCAAAGAACAACAAACCACAAAATGAGGCTAATATGCTAATTAGTGAATCTGAGCCTCAAGCCTTCATTGGAATGATGGATAATGGAAAGGTCAGTGTCTCTTCTGAGTGGTGGTTGGATAGTGGTCTTAATGTCATGCGACAAATGATGAGAATTTACTCACTGAGGTCATAAAAGTGAAAGACACCACGGAAAATTATAATGGTGGTGATGCAGAGGTGACTTATACTGGAGCTACTAATTTGGTGTTTTCTTCAGGTAAGTTACTAACTTTGAAACATGTTAAATTAGTACCTTTACTTAAAAAGAATTTAATATTTATAAGTTTACTTGATAAAGTTGGTATGCCTTTTTCAACTATGAATGGTAGAGTAACTTTATCTGTTAACTCATGTTACTTCAGTTGTGCATTTATGATTAATGACATGTATAGATTGATTTTAGATACTGATAGCATAAACCATGTTAGTTCTACTTTGATTGATCCAAAATTATTATATAATTATATATGTACTTAGACATGTGAACTATAGGAAAATGCAACAATTATCTAAAACTCACAACATTCCATTAGATACTTCTATTCGATTTGACAAATGTGAAGTATGTGCATAAACTAAGATCACTAGAAAACCTTTTAAGTCAGTTTCTAAAAGCACAACTCTTCTTGAGCTTATACATTATGATCTTTGTGACTTTAAAACTGTTACCAGAGGAGGTCATAAGTACCTAATCACTTTCATAGATGATTTTTCTAGATATTGTCATGTTTATTTGTTGAAATCGAAAGATGGGGCTTTTGAAAAGTTTAAGAAATTAAGAGGTTTAGGAGTGATAGAGGAGGAGAATATACAATTACTGGGTTCAAGGAAATTTGTGCTTTGGAGGGCATAATACTTGAAACTATTGCTCCTTACTCACCCCAATCAAATGGTGTCACTGAGCGTAAGAATAGAATTTTAATCAAAATGCAAAATTTTATGTTAGTTACAGATGGCATGCCTTCCTCCTATTAGGGAGAAGATGTTTTAATTGCTAATCACATCTTAAATAGGCTGCCACACTGTAAATTGCCTAAGACACCTTATGAGATATGTCACAAACGTTCTTGTAGATATGATACCCTTAAAACTTGGGGTTGTGTTGCCTATGTAAGGATACAAGATCCTAAAAGGCCTAAGGTGAGACCTAGAACCACTACTTGTGAGTATCTAGGTAGTGCAGAAGATAATGCTACAGATAGATTTTTGGATCTATTTACTAGCACAGTGATAGAATCTAGAGATGTAGAATTCTTTGAGTACAAGTTTGTGAACAATCTTGACTTGAAGGTTTTTGGATCTACACATAATTTCAGAATCTCCTATAGAATCTGTAGCTTGTCATTTTGACATTAATCTCACACAACTGGTTATTGAACCAATCCCAGTTAGAAAATCTATAAGAGATAAAGTTTCTAAAATTTTTGGTGAGGACTTTGTCACTTACCATATAGAGGATGATCCATTCTCCTATGAAGAAGCAATGAGATCTAGGGAATCTTTACTGTGGGTAGATGCCATAGATGCTTAAATAAGTTCTTTGCTACAAAATCATACTTGATAGCTAGTCAATTTGCCAAAACCCTGGGCGAATAGAGTCCTTCAGCATTAAGTTTTAAAATCGCCCAAGCGCGTGAAACAAGGCTAAAAAGCTCGCTTGGGCGAGTGGACATCACCAGCTTCCCCATCCTATAAAAAGGCATGCAAAGTGAAGATGGAAGCATGGTTTTTTGGAGGGAGAATGTAAGGAACAGCCCAAGAGGCTTAGAGAGAGGTGAGTGAAGAGAGAAAAGGAGTGGAAACTTTGCAGAAACGGGCCAAGGATCGCCTCCTTGGTCATGTTTTCTGTTGATCTCTTACTATACACAATGATTGGTTAGTTTCTCCCAAGGATTGGATGTAATCTTCGTACTGTAACGACTTGCCACGTCGCTACTACTATATCACTAACTCTTAACCCTAACCTTACTGTAATTTGTTTTTGTTAAAAAGAACACCCCTTTTTTTTTCAATGAAAACTGTGGTAATTTTTTTCACGATCACATAATGACCATCAACACAAAAATGTACGTAATCAAAGGTACGCATAAGGCATTTCAAATATACATATGTACGTATACAAAGAATAATTTAATTACAGGTACAAAAGACTATGTCCAAAATATATAAAGTGTTTTACAAATGAAGTAAGGAATTAAATGTTGGGGTGCAATTAGCAAAACATGGGTATGACTATTAAAACCAGGGGTACATCTAGCAAAATATGACCCCAGCCCGAGATCTATTACATTGACATCTCGGCAACTTGACGACTCCAACCAAAAGTTGTCATCTTCCCAGTCACCTACTACTGTTCGTCTGCTCACACAAACAGGGTTCGCGATCATCACAGGTACCAAACCACATCGCACAACAAAGCAAGGGTGAGTTCATCATATAAAATAACAAACAAAAGATAACATCAGTTAAGGAAGACAATCCAAGCATCACAAAATCACCACAAAGTCCAGATATATCAATGCGCAACCAACAAGAACACGCATCTAGGAACATTCCACAAGTCAACTTAAAATGCCTAGCATGATGCATGCTCTTGACTCAACCCTTAGCAATGCAATGTGGTACCATCCCAGAAATAGGCCAAATCCATGGTCCAAATGATAGTTGTAGTTTATGTCGGGGTCACTCTGTTGTGCACAGGACTCACCCCTATGGTGATCAGCCAAATCGGTGTCATAAGGATCTCCCTACAGACGTGGCCCCCCAGTACTTCTCATACTATTACAGTCAATAATCTAATTTTCATCATGCAAATAAAGTATGTCTCTCATGGGCACCATCAACGTATGGCCCGGCAAAGGAACAACCCTGGCTTGGCTAGGATCTCCATACACCTCCCATGTACATACATACCGCCCCAACACGGGCTGCAAATGTTGTATGTCTCTCATGGGCACCATCAACGTATGACCCGGCCCAGCAACAAACCGCCCTGGCTAGGATCTCCATACTCTCCCATGTACATATATACCACCTGAAATGAGGGCTTACTGATGCATTGACCGTGGTCCTTGCAAGGTTCACCACTCGGTCCCGACATCTCACGTGTCTATACATAGCCTCTCACCATGGCTCCATCAAGGTACAAAACATCTCAAGCCATCACATAGGCTGACCTCAACGTAATCACATATGTCATTCACGAACACCACAAACAAGTGAAAAAGTGTGAAGCATTGGGTGTCTGGGTCGGCACCTAACTATATGAACCCGAGATAAGAATCTGAACAAAGTCGGACCAAAGGCAAATAAGATAGGTCAAGGTCGAAAAAGGTCGATTAAAAGTGGTCAAAAGGGGTAAAGGTTGGACAAGAGCGGACGAGGTCGGAAGAGATCGGTCGAAGTCGGACAAAGGCGGTCAAGGATTCAAGGGCTTGAACTTAACAATTTTAAAGAGAATCGCCCAACCGAGTAAAGGACCCGGTGGCTCTCTTCCCGAGGAAGCACGAGCTCATCCGAGTTAGGGAACTCGATGACTCTTTTCCCGAGAAGGCATGAGCTCATCCGAGTTAGAGAACTCGGTAGTTCACTCGAAGTAACTTGGGCTCAACAGCTCTACGGTATCATCCCGAGTAAGGAACTCGATATGCCAACGTCCACCAACAAGGACCATCACGTTCTGCATGCACACATGCATGCTACGTAACCCGCTTAACTCGACCTACCCATCTCGGTAGCCGACATCAAAACACAGGGGTTTGGCACATATATGCAACTCGGCCAACCCTCCCCGGTAGCCGACATCACAAACAAAGGTTTGACACATGTATATAACTCGGCCACCCTTTTCCGGTACTCAGCACCTTCACGAACACTTCTGCAAAGTGTCTTGGGGGCTTCTCAGCATCAAAATGCCAACCTCACACACATGCACGGGTAGTTCTTACACCAGAATACCATCAAACACCACACCAGAACATCATTAGACATAAACACAAACACAAATCAATGAACATAAAGCGTAACCCGTTCCATTCATTCAAAGGAACGACTTTCTAGGAAATAACACATACACGGACATGCATCATCGCCATGGTTGGACTCCTTGGTCCTCAACCATGTTACCTGAAACTGTTATCAAACATAATAAACTCCTCTTACCTAACCAGGAGTTCGTTCACGAGCTTCACGATGGTTTTTCCTAAGCGTCTGTTCCGACCATGAGGTCCTTCTTGGCGTCGAGATATCATAGCAACGACAAGAAGTTGAAAGTGGTATAGAAGGGTTGAGGGAGTGAGGGTTCTAGGTGTGAGTGAGTTTCAGAGAAAAGGAGAGAAAACGCAAAGGTTGGAGAAAGGAAGAACACCTTCTGCTGTGCCAGCCTGCTGCTTATAAACACGGCTGACAAAGCACGTCCATTAAACGTGCACGACCAACAACCATAGCACAGCAGTGTTGACTTACGTCCCATCACTTATCAAGCACGCATCCCAAAACAAAGCACTTAGGACAACAATTATACAATAAAACATATAATTAATCAATATAATACACACATAGACATCCAGCTTAGCAACTTAAAATTCCAAGGCGTTACAACTCTCCCACCCTTTTTGGAATTTCGTCCCCGAAATTACCTGATGCAAACAAAGCTGGGTAGGCCTTCCGCACCTGGTTCTCTAGCTTCCATGTCGCATCTTCTCCAGATATACCTCCCCAGACTACCTTGACCAGGGGAATTTCTTTTCCTCTTAGATGCTTCGTCCATCGATCTTCAATCCTCAAGGGTAGTGTCTCATATGTCAGGTTTTCCTTTACTTGAATATCGTCCAATCCGACCACATGAGAAGGATCATGAATGTACTTACAAAGTTGGGACACATGGAATACATTATGGAGATTGGAAAGGGACAGGGGTAAGGCTATTTGGTAGGCGAGCCGACTCTCTTTAGAATTTGGAAAGGACCAACAAACCGAGGTGTGAGTTTCCAGGATTTCAATGCTCGGCCGACCCTGGTCCATGGGGTGACCCTCAAGAATACATGATCACCGACCTCGAACTCTAGGTCCTTCCTCCTCCTGTCATGATAGCCCTTTTGCCTACTCTGGACCGTCCTCTTCCTATCCTGGATCAACCTGACTTTCTCGGTCGTTTGTTGTACCACCTCGGGCCCTAACATAAGGCTTTCGCTGGGTTCCAACCAACATAAGGGTGTCCTACACCTTCTACCATATAGGGCCTCGTAGGGAGCCATGCCAATGGTAGAGTGAAAACTGTCATTGTAGGTGAACTCTATCAACGGTAGGAAACTATCCCAACTACCCCCTTGTTCTAGAACACAAAGCCCTCAAAAAATCCTCTAGAGACTGAATGGTCCGTTCAGTCTGCCTGTCAATTTGTGGGTGATAGGCCGAACTCAGCCGAAGCCGGGTCCTTAAGGCCTTGTTCAAACTCTCCCAAAATCTAGAAGTGAACCTCAGATCCCGGTCAGATACTATGCTAGAGGGAACATTGTGCAACCAGATGTTGACGGGGATAAAGTGAGCAGACTTAGTCAATCTGTCAACAATAACCCAGATAGAATCTAACCCAGCCCGGGTTCTAGGCAAACCCACAACAAAATCCATGGAGATACTATCCCACTTCCACTGGGGTATCTCCAAGGGTTGTAACTTACCCGATGGTCTCTGGTGTTCTACCTTAGCTTTCTGACAGACCAAGCACGCATATACAAACTCGTTAATATCCCTCTTCATGTTCGGCCACCAAAACATAGTCTTTAGGTCTTCGTACATCTTGGTGGCGCCGGGGTGGATACTTAGGTTACTTCTATGCCCTTCCTCTAGGATCACCTTCCTAAGCCCGGATATGTTGGGGACACTGTAACGCCCCGATTCACTAATCAGGATCATTACCAAGCATGACCAC
>CM023952.1:22988481-23084832 GCA_013407115.1 Glycine latifolia | reverse complement strand
ATTTGGATGATATTTCAATTAGGTTTGTGGTTTCAATTAATTTAGGAGTTAATTTGATTGAACTGCTTCTAATGAAATTGAATGAACTTTCATAACAAGATCATTATCTGAGAACTATGATAATTTGCATTGCTTGGTTTGGTGAATTGGATTGATGCTTTTAATCTGTTTTAGAATACCTATTATTAATTCTATTAGTTTCTATTTTGCTATGTTTTTCTACAATTTTCGTTTATCGCATGCACACTATTTGATAAAACCCCCCTATTATTTACTAGTGAATTCAAGTTGGAATCATATTGATTTGTCTCTGAGTCGACCTAGGTTAATCTTGTGCTACAGAATTAGCGTAGTTTAATTGTTTTGAAGCGATATGACATCGGTTATCAACGTCCACCAAGGATGCAATGACCGGTTAGTTATCCTTGCGAGGAAGGATTTGTTCCTAGCCATAGTCAGTGCATCGGTGAGCCCACATTGGTGTGTTATGTATGTACATAGGGGGTTCATGACAGGTTACCCTTGCAAGGAAGGATGTGTTCCTAGCAGAGTCATGCATTGATGGTGCCCATGTTTCATACTTCATATTGCATTGATGGAAATAGAATGAAGGCATGCATGTACTTGTAGGTTTCTATGGGCTAAAAACGCAAGTACTAAGGGGTCATCGGGTTTGGAATTCCCTAGCACCATTGGCTGATCACCAAGGAGGAATGGCCTATGCACGACATGATACACTGATAGGCGATGAATCATTTTCCTGTGAGAATCTATTTCCCTGGATATGGTACCACATTGCATAATGAGAGTGAAATCAGAAGCATGCATCATTCATAACATGATTGTTTAATTTGTGAAATGAATTGGATTTACCTTTAATGATCACGAACTTACATTCGTGTGAGCAGATGAGCAACATTAGGTGACTCTGGAGGGATACTCTTTTTTGTTAGAGTCGTCAAGCCAACGTGATGACGTTGTAGTTCTTTTAGGGAAAGAGTTTTGTTTTGTTAATCAACTCTTTCTTAGTTAGTTCCTTGAATTCTTTTGTTAGATGTGTAAGATTTCAGGTGTAATTACATGTAAAATTGAATTAAGTACTGATATGTGAATGATATGCCTTGATACGATATATATATGTGTGTGTGTGTGTGTATTCAATTATGTAATTGTATCGTGTGTATGATAGTTGTATTATCGCAAAAAATTTACTACCATTTTCATAATCAAATTAATGGAGTTTTCATTAAAATTTGAAAATTCACCAGATTAGAGTTAGTGATATAGTAGTGACGAGGGGGGTCGTTACAAACGACACCAGTTTTCATAACTGATGTCGCATTGCTTCAAAACAAATAAACTATGCTAATTCTGTAGCACATGATAAACCTACATCGAATCAAACATATGATCAATTTGATTCCAACTTTAATTCACTAATAAACAGCAGGGAAATTTTTATCAAACTATTTGTAGGCAATGGATAAGAATTGCAAAAACACAAACTACAATTGAAGAAAAATGTAGAAATTGACAGAATTTGCAAGAGGTATTGTAAAATAGAATAAAGAATATCAATCCAATTCACCCAACCAAGCAATGCAAATTATCATAGTTCTCAGATAATGATCTTGTTATGAAAATTCATTCAATTTCATTAGAAGTAGTTCATTCGAATTAACTCCTAAATTAATTGAAACCACAAACGTAATTGAAATATCATCCAAACAATCTGTGATTAAAATTTGAAATTAGGAAATGAATCCATAACCTAATCCATTTTCAATCCTAAACACATTCATAATCATGAAAATCAAATAGAGGATTGAAAAAGAAAATGAACATTCACACAGAAATTAAATTACCAAACCGGAACTCAAATTCTCCTTGCTTAGACTGGATCCTTGGATTTATTGATTTTTTAGCTTTCCATGATTATCATCAGTGGAAGAGCCACAAGATTAGTGCAAGAAAATGGAAGAACAGAAATGAAATGATGAAGAAAACTGAAGAACAATTGAGATAAAAAGAGAGAAAATATATTAATTCTAAAAACTTCTAAAAGAAACTACAAATTCTGTTTGTGCTAAAATAAAGTGTGTATTTCTAACTAACTAATTGCACTAATATATAGTGACTGAGTCAGTAGGAAAGGATGGACCATGATTAGGCCCATCTAATGTAACTAATTACACCAATTCGCAGCCAAAAACTCCAGTGCAAAGGTTTTGACTTCCAAGCCTAAAATGACCCTCAAAATGATAGAATTGGCCTCAGCTTATCTCTGACAAAACTGTAGCTCTTTTCCTTATCTTTCCAAGTACTGGTCATATGCGTCATTGGGAGTTCTACAGAACTCTCTAAGTCTTGCACAAGGAAGATAGGTCAAGTAAGCAAAAAATCTGGAAATAAGCAACAATTATCAATCAAGCCCAATTGTTTGCCTAAGACAAAAACTGAGTTAGAGGGATAAAATAAAAGTCTAAGAGAAGTCAAATAAGCTAAGAAGAAAAGAAAAATATCAAACTAAAAGCGCTCAATCACATCCGCGTCGTAAATTATTTGAACACTCACCCTGACGACATCATCTGCATAAGCCATATTGTGTATAGTGGACACCCCTTCGTAAACTTTTCCCAAGGCCACTGGCCGTGTAGATTGATCACAATGAACATACAACCCCATAGTAGACACCCAATCAGTAGCATGCTTTTCCCCTGATGGATTAGCTGTAGTTTCAACACAGCTCCCCTTTGTGCTCACATGTTCAACAAATACTGGTATATCTTTCTCAACGGGGGGGGGGGGGGGGTAAGTGTTGTGATGCCAAAGATAACTCAATTTTGATGGCCTCTTTCCACTATTGTTTCATTTTCTCTAAACTCCATTTGTTTTCCTCTTATGCTTCTCTTCTCCACTCTTCCTTAAGGTTTCCGATTATCTTAGCCAATTGCCGGGGGCTGATTGATGCAGAGGAACTATTGGAGGCACATGATGTGTGTCCAAAGTATTGACTTATTGTGATACTAGACCCTACTACACGAACATGACCAGGGTGCTCCGATCGTCCAATGAAGCATTGAGGATGTTGTGACAACCATCGAGAATAAAGCTGCCTTGTGTTGTTTGTTCTTGTAACGAGTCTTGCAACAAGCACGACATGGACAAACATAAAATGAGGTTGTTGTTGTTATACAAAAATAACATGGTTAAATAAAGATTAACATGAACTCAAGATTTTATTAGATATTTCTTGTGTCGCCTTAGATGTTTTCTGCCCATATCGCTTTGTTCGGGCCATCTTCCACTTCACATGTCTTGGAATTGGAGATGGAGGGTCAACGACCAATGCTGAATCCTTAGTATTCATTGCATCCTGTTGTCTTTTCTTCCTTTTCTCTTCCTTAAGTTTCTTTTCAAGCAAATCATAACCCTAACGAGACAATAAATGAGGGCAATCATTGTGTTTTTGAATTTCCTACACCTTTTTCCTGATTCCCTATGATAAATAACACAAAATTTCATAATTTAATGAAATCTATTAACATATTTCGAAACAAATTAATTTAAAAAAACATACACCTTTAACCTACTAATTAGGAGTTTTTCGGCTTACAGTAAATTCCTCCCAAGTTTCTGGATCTACACCATACTTAACAGAAGGATGTTGTTTATCTTGGCCCTCATTATCAACATATATGTATTTAGTTGTTAAGGAGGACTTAAATTGCCTCCATCTAGTGGCCACAATGACATCACCTTTTTCTTGGCATTTGATGCTTTTGGAATATCGAATTTTCCCTGCATCATAATATGTTAAGTAACATTTAGTGAATGATGAAATTTTTAAATTAGATGCAACAAAATAAAAAACATAGATAGTTATGTTGCATACCAAAATGTCATCCCATATTAGGTTCTTTAGAGATGTCGGTACATCTTTCCAATTGTAATGGACAATAGGAAATTTTTTTCTCGAGCTACATCTCCCAGATAAACCTTCGTTATGATCATTACAATTTGCATGTTGATCATCCACCAGATGTTCTTCAATTATGGAAGGCATGTGTGTTAGACTTTTGGTAAGCGTACCAATGTCATCGCAGGTTACAAATTTTTAATAAAAGAGATCATCTCCACAGGGACTTGAGATACTCATTTTTTCCAGATAAAAGTAAATAGTTCAATAGTTATGTACAATAAATATAATCAAAATTTCATGGGTTTACGAAAATAACAGAATTAGTGCGTGGGAAATACGAAAAATTACAAAAACAATTAAATTGAAGTTAATTAATTCTAGAGAGGCATAGGATTGGAATTCATCGTTCATACCCTCAGTATCCAATTAATATTAACACATATGAATCATTTTCTAACATTACTGATGCCTACATTAATTCACCCTGAATCGATCGCTTGCATTCAAGAATCCTAAGGATATTTACTTAATATTGATTCCCTGCATATGAAATAAATATCTTAGCATTAAAATCATAATCTTGTGGTATTTGAAATCAAAATGTTATGCTCTATTCCTAGCAACATAACCTAAAAAGTAAAATCATTCAGTTCAAATTTTAATAGCACTTTCCAGTCAAACTTAGAATCCAATTTCATGAAACTAGTGATCAAGTATAATCAAACATTACGAATATAATGAAATCACCAGTAATGAGTAAGAAAGATTCATATATATATATATATATATATATATATATATATATACACCAAATATCAAAAGAGATATATAAGGGTACAAAAATTATATTCAATCCTTTGGAGAAACTAGTTGATCATTGTGTAGAGCACAAGATCAACCAAAGACATGACAAAGGAAGCGATCCACAGTCCTTTTCTACAAGATCAACTCTTCTTTTTTCTCTTTTCTCTCCTTTTTCTAGTTTCTTCATTCTTGGCCTATTGGAACTCCTTTGCATGACTTTTTATACAAATTTGGTCAAAGAGGTGCTAGACCAACTCGCCTAAGCAAGCTGTACTCGCTTAGGCGAGTTGGTTACTTCTGGCTGATGTAAGGTCACCCACCTAGGTGAGCTAATTGCTAGCCTGAGCGAATTGCACTCTGGAATTATGTAAGAATGACCCTTTTGCCCTTCATGTTGGCTTGGTATTTGGATCCAACAAATACCTATTGAAACATCATAATTGCATGGATGAATCTTCCAAATTTAAACAACAACATTTATGAATGTTCAAAATATAAAACAACTAGAATTAAGGGAAGTTTATAAGAAAACTACTAAAATCAAAAGATAGTTATAATCCCAAAAATAACTAAAATATGACACTTATCAATTTGTCTGGAGAAACTAGGAAGATCACAAATATCAATGGAAGGTTCATCATATTGGTTCATTATACTGGTTGTTCTTCCTTGAAGAACCATAGAGAATCTTGTATCAGATGAATCTTGGTCATAAAACACCTGTCTGGCTTGTTTTGCCATGATGAAAGGCTCATCCTTGTAACCCACCTTATGAAGATCTACTAAAGTAAATCCGAATTGATCTTGATGAACACCGATGTTTCCATTAACCCACTTACACTTAAAAATTGGCACTTTGAATTCACTGTAATCAAGTTCCCAGATTTCTTCAATCACACCAAAGTAAGGCATCGACGTTCAAATTGGGTTGTTATCTGATGCACTACAAAAGTGTTCAGAATCAGCCTCAAGACTCACCCTTCCATGTGGGAACATTGAGATTTAGCCCAACAGCTAACAGTTGTAATGTTTTGCAAGCACTTTCATCACCAAAGATTTTTTCTTTAAACCAGTTTATGAAAGTTCTATTATGCTCTTGCAACACCTTCATCATATTCATTTATGGGTGAGTATCTATCAGATATTGTTTGTGAGTTTCTATGTACGGAAAAATATTTTGCGTGTTATTCAAAATATACAAATGTGCTTGTGAGACCTCTTGTCAACTCATAATTACAACATTGTATCCTCGTGTACCATTACCTCCCCGTGTTCGGTCATGATGAGTATGAGGAAGCCCAACAGGTTTAACCGTATCAATGTACTCGGAACAAAACTCAATAAATTCTTTGGCAATGTATCTTTCAACAATTAAAGCTTTTGGTTGGTAATGCTTCTTGGTATAACCTTTTAAGACCTTCATGTACCGCTCAACAGGATACATCCACCATAAAAAAATTAGACCACACAACCTAATCTCCCTCACTAGCTGAACAATTAAGTGAACCATTATGTCAAAAATTGAAGAAGGAAAAAACATCTCCAATTGACAAAGCACAATGGCAGCCTCATTCTCCAACTCATCCAAGTGTCAAGTGTCAATGACTTTGCTACAGATAGCATTAAAGAAAAAAGCACAAACAAGTTATGGGTGTAACGACCCACTTCGTCACTACAATATCAATAAGCACCAGATGACAATGATTAGCAAGAAAACAATGATGATAACCACAATCATTCTCCGTAGCCAATTAGTTCAACACACACTCAACAAACTAGTCATCAACATTTTCCATAATTCAAATCAATTATGCTCAGAATGATGCATGCACCTGACTCAACTATCAGCATGCAATGTGGTACCATTGGAAATAGCCTCTCACTTAGGAAAATGATTCAGTCGTTTGTCGGGGTCACCCTGTCTTGCACTGGCCATTCCCCTCACACGGTGATCATCTTGAGTCTTAAGGGAATTCCAAACTGAGTGGCATGCCCCCTAGTACCCGTATTTTTATCCTCATAAAAACCATAGTGTTGCGACACGACAAGTGCACCGCTCGTTCAAGTAATAAAATGATAAGCAAGATATCGTTCCCACGAGGATTAAGGCATTAGAATTTAATTGTAATTTAGAATCTTTAAATTGGAATAGAAAGAATATAAATTGAGAGAATATGATTGTGATTTGGTTTTAAGAAACTATTAAAATTAAAAAAAATTCAAACGTGATGTAAACTTAAGATTATGCAATAATGAGGAAGAATTGTGGTTAAAGCATAATCACCTCTGATCCCTACTTCTGTAATTGAATTGATTATTAACTTTGCTTACTCTATTTATTCAAAGGATATATCTTACATAATTTAGTTAAACCCTAATTCCTCGGTCATTTAACCCTTTAATCTAATTAAGAAATCTAATTCCTTAGCAATCCCTTCTTAAATTAAGCTTTGAGCTGATATATTTATTTCTTTGCAATTCTACACCCTTATCCCTAGGTAATGTAAAGATTGTTACTCTACCGCTTTCAGAGACTAAGAGTTCACATTGGCTTTGGCTTTAACCACAATCAAAGAGGAATTAGCCAGACATGATTATGTCTGGCTTGAATACAATGATGATGAGGTAGAAGAGAAAGAATACAAAGAATGAAGAATACTCAAACCCCTCAATCTTGGCCTTCTTCTTGATCTCCTTCAATGCCTCTTTTTCTTGTTTCTTCCTCCGTGTTCGTGTTCCTAAATGTCCTACTACTTTCCTATTTATATTTAGGTCATAAAACCCTAATATCTTTTATTCTTATGTTATCTTTAAGCTAATTCGTATTTCCCAGTGTTATCCGCGCGGCTGGCGCGAGCTTTGGCACGACTGGCACTAGCTTCCAGTAATTGTGGCGCGATCCGCATGGCTCTAGCGCGATTGGTGCCAGCTTCCAATAAGTCCCACGCGATTGGCGTGGCCTTGGCGCGGTTGGCGTGAGATTCCAGAAATCCTTAGCTCTTTATTTTGCTTCTTTTCTTCCTTTTCTTTGCTCCTAACATCAAAATTGCAGAAAATCAGTGATAAACACAATAATTATGAACTTTGTACTTATTCTAGCATTTATTTGACATTTTATGCTTAGTTTCTTAATGTTTTTAACCTAAAAACTACATATGCTAGTAGCATATCAAATAATTCCCAGATTTAGATATTGTTGATAAAATAAAACATTATTGCAATGGAAACTATATTCAACAATCAAGCATATCATCACATACACAATCTCAGAACTATTCTATTAAATGCAATTGAATTCCATATGAAAATTTCAAGAATACTTTTCAAGTCTATCAATATAGAATCTTAACTTGAATACCCCTCACTAGAGATATAAATCACTCATCACTCAAGTGTTTTGGTTAATTATAATCTCTCAATTCCTCCAAAGCTATAATACTACCATAGGCTTGACTATATTCTCAAGTTCCTGAAAATAAGAAACATGAATAAATGCACAATTAATCAAAAGGTCTTTTCAAGGTTGTAACTTTGCTTGGATTAGGGGTAGGAATAATTTGGATAGTGGCTAAAATTGAGATTGGATTCTATTAGAATAAGTCAAGTCCACTTAGCCAGTCTACCACTCTTATTCTCACGTCTATCTTTATACATCTGATCTTTCCTTTGTCTCTATTTCTTCTATCTTCTCTTTTCTCTTATTTTTCCTTTTTCAAAACACTGTAACAAGGAGACTAGAATAATAATAAAATACATTTAGATCCACCAGCTGGTATTTCAGACTTGTTATTTCCCAACTGGATTCTTCACTAGATTTGGTTTTTGCCAGATCTGTTCTGTTGGCACTTCAACATCAAACCAGAATTGTCTTCTTGGGTAACTTTGTGTTTCCTCTTACCCTTTTCTTTCCTTTCCTATGGACATTCATCTCTCTCTTTTTCCATATCTAGTAGACTTGATTCTAACTCTCTTTTCTTCTAATCTCAAATAAGATGGTCAAAGATAAGTTTTAAGTGTCAGGTGAATGAATAGAAAAGGCTTAGGCTCAAAGGGTTTAACAATGGAAAATTATTAAGGTAAGGTCATTTGGCTCTAGCTTAAAAAAAAAAACAATGCCTTTATCATATCAACCATGCAAATATTATAGAGAAACAAGTCCAGTTCTAGAGTATTATTCATAGTGAGGTCACTCTGTGTAACACCCCGTAGGCCTCCGGTGCGTTAACATTAATAATATCAGTATAGCGCATAGGTATCATAAAATAATCGTCAGCGGAAGCGAAGAATCATTTTTCTTGATTCATTATGTATGGAATAACAATACTAAAATCACAGTTGAAATACATGCTGATCCAGTTTCTCCACATATAACAGAAAGACTAAAACCAAACTGTACAGGCAGATGCCAAAAACAATACTAGGCTCAGGGAAAGTCACAAATATACATATATATATAACAAAGTTTCGTACATGTACAACTCCATATCCATAGTCCACACCACACAAGCCGTGGTGATACCCAAAAGAATAGTAACCCTCCATGAGGGAGTACAAAACTATACATCCAAAAAGAAAACAAAACTGAGCCCTCTAGCTCCAAAGGCAAGCAGTCTAGTTTCAGTTGGGCCTCCTGCCCTGGGACTGCTCTTCTCTGCCAGAAATATCACCTGAAAACATGTAAACCCTACACGGGGTGAGATAACATATCTCAGTAAGCTCAGGGTTCTTGGGAAGTCATTCCCACCCTAGCCCACTACCCACAAAGCACACATAAGGCAATCACATAACCAAATGGCCCATTGGCCCTCATAGCAATATATCAAGCATCCAAACATGGCGGATCTCATCAACGCCTGGCGGATCTCATCAACGCCCATACTCATATGGCAGAGAACCCTCAATGCCTAGCGGAGAACCCTCAACGCTTAAGTCATGGGCAGAGAACCCTCAATGCCCCCAGATCATAAGGCGGAGAACCCTCAACGCCTCAATCATAGCTCAAACAATTTCAATTGCATACATCTCAATATAAGTAATGCAACAACCAAATGCATGCGTTATGAATCATGACCAACACTCCCCAGGAGTGTGGTGTGCAACCAAAACGGGAATCCGTCCCCAAGAAACACTGAACTTACCTGGTAAGGGTTCAGCTCGCAACTCCTTCCCAGGTCTGTGGCTTCCACCGCCAACAGTCTCAGAATCAATGCCTAATCAAGGCATAAGCAGTTTCATATCAAAACCATATCACACACATTCAATCACAACATGTATCAGATCATAAATCCCCTATCCTAGGGTTTATCAATTCTGCCCACACAAGGCTTTTTCTCGGACCATATAAGTATATCTAAACTGGTATCAGGGCCATTGAGTCATCACTGACTCAATGCATATCATATATCTCAATAATGGCCCAAAAAAACAGAAAATCCCTAGAACGGTCTTGCCCTCAATCCAGGCACCGTTCTATTAGCCTCTCAGGCTCCACATAGACTTAGTCATGGCTCATGCATATCAGAAAACCATAATCAAGTGCCTCTACACAGGTCACTCATGCATTCACAGAGCCAAAATCCAAAGTCATCAGAATCAAAAACTGAAAGCTATTCCTTCATCTACTCATCGTCCTAAACAAGTTTCTCAACTGGACCCTGGGCTAATCCTAGCCCCAGAACAGCGTGGGTCACAAAACTCAGAAAACCCCAAAATCACAGAGACCCAAGAGAACTTGAATTTCTTACCTCACTGGCGACCCAGAAGACCTCAGAACTGTTTTACCCAAGCACTGGTGCCTGTTTCCTGCCTTGGGTCTCGCCTATCCTTGAGTTCTCTGAGGTTTCCACTCAAGAATCCCAACTCTCACTCACAAGGGATTTTAAGCAAAGAGATGAAGGATAATAGCTTTCTAATCGGTTCAATCAAGGTTAAAGGTCACCGGGAAGTGTTTAGGCTGAGAAATCAAGTCCTAAGAAGCTTAAGGACTTCAACCATGGAGGTTGGGCTAAGGGGAGGAAGAAGAAATGGAATTTTCCTCCATTTCTCATGTTTTGACCTTTAAATACCAATTCTGCCGACGTTCCCACGCTACCCACTTGGATATCCACGCTACCTACTTGGGATGGCAGACAGAAAATGCCATTTCTAGGCCACTTCCCACGCTACTCACTTGGACTCCCACGCTACCCACTTGGGAGGCCAGACAGCATTGGCATTTTTGCACATCTGGCGCGGGTCGCGCCACACTTCACGTGGGTCGCGCCGAAGGTCAGAATAGCCTATTTCCACTCTTTCTCAAGTGTTTAAGCCTCCTTTCAAGGGATTCCAAGGCCTAATAATATCTCCTCATTTTTAAGCTTAATCTTAAGCTTAACACGTGCTTACTCATATGATTAAAAATTCAAGATATTACACTCTGAAAAGAAAATTTTCTGTATATAGGCTCAATCCTCACAGGCTATGGTATCAAGCTTGATTCTTTTGATTTCCTATCAAGTATCCTATTCTTTTTCATAATGTACTTCAATCACAAAAACTAACCTATTTCTAATCATGTACTATGCAAATCTATACTCTACTTATCTCATATATATTTCCAAAACAATCATCATTCAATCCAATTTATCACTGCATAAGCAATTCCAAATCTGAAAATTAGCATAACATGCTCTAACATTTTATTTACCTAATTCTAAAAAAAAACTAATTTCTAACTTAATTCTAATTTACTCTCAAAAATTTTATTATTTTCTAATTTACTTCTAATTTATTCTAAATTCTATTAAACATCAAATGTTTCTTCAAGTATGATTTTTCAAAAATAACGCATATGCGTTCCCCATTCCCAGATTTTAAACATTGCTGTCCCCAGCAATAAATTTTCATTCTAAGGGGAACACATATCTACATTAATCGAAAAGTCATCTTTGTACTACCAACATCAATCTAAACAGAATTATTTAACTAAAAATTAAAACTAATTAAAACATATCCATAATAAAAATTACTGCAAATTAAAATTGTTCTACAAGCAATGAAATAAAATAACTTAAACATAAAAAAAAACAGAAAAGCAATTAAAATATTGTCCAATTTTCTGAAAAATGTCACTCCTTGGCCTCCATAGTGTCATCATTAGTGGCTTGAGATGCTGCAACAGGTACCACTGATGGCTGAGAAAGATGGGAAGGTCTAGGAGAAACATGGGATGCCAGTGACTGGTAAGGAGTGAATTCAAGGGAGAAATGCCTGTATATGTCCTCCATCAACTTAGTATGATGCTCCAATTGGGATTGGATCTGCACATAACTTGGAGAATCATCATAGACCAATTCATGACGTCGGGCTCTAGCGGTAGTGGAAGAAGGCAGTGGCAGTGCTCGAACTTCTAGTTGAGGAATCTCACCACGAGGACTCCTCTCAGCAATTTCTTCAGGTTGTAACTTTGAAGCTCGAATCAGTTGCTCCTACCACGCATTCTCTACTGCAGCCAGATAAGTCTTATGCGTCATGATGGAGGCTATCTTTACATCCTCAAGCTCCTCATCAGGAATCTCCAAACCTGCCTTCATATGAAGATGAGAAATAAGTGAGGAATGGGCAAGGAGAGACTTACTGCTACCATTTTGGATCATGTGCAGTATCCTATCAGACAAGATACTAGAAATGTTGAGATTATCATCCCCCAGTAGCACATGTATAAGAATGGCCCTTTCAACATTCACATCTGTCAAGTTTGTAGATGGAATGATAGTATGATTGTTAAATTGATGCCAAAATTCTGCCTCTCCAGTAAGGTCTTCCTTCCTCAACTTCTCAGGCACATAATCCATTCCATCCTTTGTCTTCCAAGCAGTGTATAACCCCGTAATGCCTCTTCGGATCTCATCTGCAAGTTGAGGCATATCATCTCTATAAACGTTCTTACTGGTAATGGGCTACATCCTGTTAAATTTCCTAATGAAAGCACATGCTTGAAGACTGTAATAGCTAGTCTCCAAGAAGCTTTCAATGAATTCGTCATCGAATGGGACTTCAACCCCTCTCACCCAACATACTCTTCTTCTCTCCACCGTTTCTCTATCAACATTGGCTAGAAACTCCTTCAGGATGGCACTAAAGCTTGGTTCAGCGTAACTCACCAAGGTCTGCCAATCTCTCATAGTAATCACCTCCAAGATAGGTGAATCGTCAGGCAAGAATTCCCAATCGATCCTCTTCTCCAGAAAGATTTTCTTCGGTGCATACCAGATTTCATATCTCTGTTGACAGTCAAGTGTGCGAAATCGGTTTGCATCAAAATTAGAGTTCCTTGCCCTCTTGGTACCAGAAGTGGCACCCTTCTTCTTCTCATTTTCAATTTGCTTTCCCTGAAACTCAGAAAAATTTCACAATGAATAAGCTATGAATTCCCAGATTGCTTGCAATCATATCTCTAATAATTCTTTACTTCAGGATAACAATAGAAATTACAGTCATAACGTAATCATGTTTTGGGAATTAAACAAGCATTTGGTAATGAATATGCAAATAAATTTTCTCCTATAATTCCCATATTTATTTGATTCTGTATGACTCAATTATAATTTAAGAAGATTAGTAAAACAGGCTTTTATCATTATGATTAGGAAATAAAATCCTTAAATAGAATGAGAACAAAATAATAAGAATAACATAATAGCCATTCCCAAATTTTATTTCCTACTCTAATTTCAATTTATCTTGACCAAAGCCACATACGTTTTTATTCTTAAGACAACCCTAGTATGATCATTGAAATAAAATTAGGAATTTAATCATCCAATCCAAAATTATCATGTCCTAATCATAATTAATCATGCTAATTTAATCTCAAAGAATTGACATATAATCAGAGTTATAATCTAAGAATTAAGACATATCAAAGCAATCCCTCTTTAGCCATTGATCATAAAAAATAGCAAGCATTTGATCTGCAGCTGGCGCTGATGGCGCCAAGTCTCACGCGAGTCGCGTGGGCTGCAGAACAGAAAAATTCCTAAATCCCAGCTGGCGCTACTCGCGCCACTCCTCGCGTTAGTCGCGTGGGCTGGGTTCTTGTCCTAAATCTCTATCAATCATCTTCAGAATAAATCCTAACCATCATGCATACTAATCTAAACCCTAAAGAATATAAATGACAAAGATTAACAAGAGTAATACGTACCTTATCCTTAGCCATTTGAACAGATTCAAGAACTTGAAATAAAACAAATGTTGCTTCCAAAAATAGCAAGAACAAGCACTTTGTCTATTTTCAACTGCTACTCAGACTTAGAGCGAGAATGGATGAGAATAATGTAAAGAACGTAATGTATTTATAAGCTTTTTGGAATAAAGAGAAGTTAGGGAGAAGTTGTAACTGAAGAGGAGTTACTGGCGGTTCAATGTTTGCACGTTCTGTATGTGAATAACCAGAAGTTGTGGCTGCTGAGTTAGAGATAGGGGTTACCACTAGGGTTTCAGTTTTTTTTAAATTTTAAAATTCAGTTTCGACTTGTCACGCGACTCGCGCCATCCCCATGCGAGTCGCACTGGATTCCAGTATGAATGGCGTGAATGGTGCCAATCTCACGCGAATCGTGTGGACATCCAGTATCCTTGGCGCAAATGGCGCCAAGCTTGCGCGATCAGCGCGAGTTCACAGTTTTGCTTTTTTAAAATTTTTCTAAATTGAAACTACTTACTTACCTATAACTCCTAAATTTAACTAACTTAAAATAAAAACATACCAATTAACACTGCAAGCAAAAAAAAAATTAAAAATCAACAAAAATATCAATGATTAACTAAATAAAAACATAATTGAAATATTCAAAAGAAACACTAAACAATTGAAATCCTTGGATTGCCTTCCAAGTAGCGCTTTGTTTAATGTCACTTAGCTTGACGCATCAAACCTTTATTCTTCAGGAGAAAATAGAGGTATAGAAACAGTGTTTCTGTTCACTTGTCCTCCATGATAAAGCTTCAATTGGCATCTGTTAAATTTAAATGATCTATCACTGTCTAGTGGGGAAATTCCCACTGTTCCATAAGGATACACCTCTCGTATAATGAATGGACCAGACCAACGAGACTTCAATTTACCTGGAAAAAGTCTTAAATGAGAATTATAAAGTAATACCTGTTGCCCCAGCTCAAATTCTTTTGGACAAATCTTATCATCATGCCACTTCTTTGTCTTCTCCTTATAAATTCGAGCATTCTCATATGCATTTAACCTGAACTCATCAAGCTCATTTAACTGTAGCAATCTTTTATCATTAGCTTTAGACAGTTCATAGTTTAAATATTTTGTAGCCTACATAGCCTTATGTTCTAATTCAACCGGAAGATGACAAGACTTACCATATAGCATCTGAAATGGTGACATACCTATTGGGGTTTTGAAAGTTGTTCTGTATGCCCAAAGTGCATCATCAAGCTTCTTTGCCCAATCTTTCTAAGAACTTCCAACAGTCTTCTCCAAAATTCTCTTTAATTCTCTATTGGAAATTTTGACTTGTCCACTTGTCTGAGGATGATAAGGTGTAGCCACTCTATGGGTAATCCCATATTTCGCAAGCAAACTTGAAAATTGTTTGTTCCAAAAGTGAGTGCCTCCATCACTTATGATTGCCCTTGGTACTCCAAAACGAGTAAATATATTCTTCCTTAGGAATGATACAACCACCTTTGCATCATTAGTAGGTAAAGCAACAGCTTCTACCCACTTAGAAACATAATCTACCGCCACTAGGATGTATTGATTAGAATGTGACTTGGGAAAGGGTCCCATAAAGTCAATTCCCCAACATCAAATATTTCCACCTCTAGTATGCTATTGAGGGGCATCTCATCCTTCCGAGATATGTTACCCGTTCGCTGACACTTATCACACTTCTCCACATAATTCCTTGCATCTTTGAAAAGTGTCAGCCAATAATAACCACTCTGTAATACCTTTTGTGCTATCTTATTTCCTCCAAAATGCCCTCCATGATCTGAAGAATGAAAATGCCAAAGAATCTTTGGCACTTCTGGGCTAGCTACACATCTGCGAATAACACCATCAGTACATCTAAAATAAAGAAAAGGGTTATCCCATAAATACCTCTTTGCATCATAAAGGAATCTTTTCTTCTGCTGCCAATTAAGACCTCCAAGAAGAACACCTACCGATTTGAAGTTGGTCATATCGGCAAACCATGGACCCATATCAATCACCATCATCAACTCATCAGGAAAAGATTCATTAATGGCTATCTCTGGCCCATCTTGTAATTCTTTATCCTGAATCCTAGAAAGATGATCTGCTACTTTATTCTCTACTCCAATCTTGTCCTTGATTTCCAAGTCAAATTCCTGAAACAAAAGCATCCAACGCAACAATCTTGGTTGTGTATCCTGTTTGGTCATCAAATACTTGAGAGCAGCATGGTCAGTATAAATAATAACTTTAGAACCTATCAAATAGGACCTAAATTTATCTAATGCATATACTATAGCTAGCATTTCTTTTTCAGTGGTTGCATAATTAACCTGTGCCTCATTTAAAACTTTACTAGCATAATATATAACATGCAATAATTTATTCTTACGTTGACCAAGAACAGCACCAATAGCATATGCACTTGCACTGCACATTAATTCAAAAGGTAAATTCCAATCAGGCGCTGTTAGAATAGGTGCAGTGGTAAGTTTTTCCTTCAATACATTAAATGCATTGAGGTAAACTTCATCAAAAACAAAATCACTTTCTTTGGTTAAAAGTTGACTAAGAGAGGTTTGACAATTTTACAAAAAATCTTTAATGAACCTCCTATAAAAACCTGCATGACCTAAGAAACTCTTCACCCCAGTAGCATTAACTGGAGGAGGAAGTTTTTCAATCAACATCAATTTAGCCTTGTCAACCTCTATTCCCTTTTTAGAAATTTTGTGACCTAAAACAATACCCTCACGAACCATAAAATGGCATTTTTCCCAATTCAAAACAAGGTTTGTTTCCTGACACCTTTTCAAAACTTTAGCTAAGTTAATTAAACATGAGTCAAAACAAGCTCCGAAAACAGAAAAATCATCCATAAACACCTCCAAACATTTTTCTACCATATCAGGGAAAATAGAAAGCATACACCTTTGAAATGTCGCTGGTGCATTGCAGAGGCCAAATGGAATTCTCCTGTATGCAAAGACTCCAAATGGGCATGTGAAAGCAGTCTTTTCCTGGTCTTCAGGTGCCACTGGAATTTGGTTATAGCCGGAATACCCATCAAGGAAACAATAATAATCATGACCAGCTAGCCTTTCCAGCATCTGATTAATGAACGGAAGTGGAAAATGGTCCTTCCGAGTGGCATCCTTGAGTCTCCTGTAGTCCACACACATCCTCCAACTAGTAATGGTTCTTGTGGGAATCAACTCATTATTGTTATTTTGAATTACAGTTATCCCACCTTTCTTAGGAATTGTTTAAACAGGACTCACCCATGCAGTATCAGATATGGGATAGATCATCCCTGCATCTAACAGTTTCACCACCTCTTTCCTTACCACTTCTTTCATTGTAGGATTTAGTCGCCTTTGAGGTTGCCTCACAGGCTTCACATCATCTTCCAACAAAATCTTGTGAGTACAGAAAGAAGGATTAATTCCCTTCAGATCAGATATATTCCACCCAATTGCGGTTTTGTGCTCCTTAAGAACTTTCAACAGCTTATCTTCTTTTTCTAACTTCAGCTCTTGATTAATGATAACTGGAAATGTCTCATTCTCTCCCAAAAATGCATACTTCAAAGTGCTGGGTAATTCTTTAAGCTCAATCTTTGGTGCTTCATTCACTGTGTTAGCCTCTTCCTTCTCTAGCACTTCCATAATTAACTCCACTTCTTCTTGCAATGCATCAGTATCTAAGACTTTCAGTTCCTCCTCCAATTTTCTGGTCATCTGTTTTATCTGCATGGATTACTGTATCTAAAACATCCAACCTGAAACAATCATGCTTATCATAAGGATTTTTCATAACACCAAACACATTAAAAGTAACAGATTCATCATCCATCCTAAGTTCTAATTTTCCTTGCTCTACATCAATCAAAGCTATAGCAGTAGCTAAAAATGATCTACCTAACAAAAGCAGTATTTCACTTTCACCTTCCATATCTAAAACAATAAAATCTACAGGAAAAATAAACTTATCTACTTTAACCAAAACATCCTCTATGACTCCCGTTGGCTTTCTCAACGAACGATCTGCAAGCTACAAAGAAACTCTAGTAGCCTTGAGTTCAGAAATCCCCAATGACTTGCATAGGGATAATGGCATCAAATTAATACTTGCTCCAAGATCGCACAATGCTCTCCCCACATTGACGTTACCTATAGCAATGGGAATATTAAACTTCATGGATCTTTACGCTTTGGCGGAAGCTTCCTCTGTATAATGGCGCTACACTCCTCAGCGAGTGCAATGGTCTCGCATTCCTGCAACTTATGCTTCCTAGATAACAACTCTTTCATAAACTTAGCATAATTAGGCATGTTAGCTAAAGCTTCTGCAAATGGAATATTAATGTGCAATTTCTTAAACATGTCTAAAAACCTGTTACATTGTTGCTTCTGAGCTTGTTGCTTGAGCTTCATAGGATAAGGTGGCTTCTCAAAACGAGAAAAATCCATCGGTTTCTTTTCTAGCTTGCTTGAAGGCACTTTAACTACCTGTTGATATGCGCTTAGCATATAAGGTTTTCCTAAGCTTTTTAGAGCAAGAATCGAACATTAAGCATGGATAATTACCCTCTTTGTGCATGATTTAAGCTAATGTGATGAATTACCAGGATATCAATCAAAGATACCAAGATCAAGCAAAAATCAGAAGAAAAGAACAAGCTTGGAAGAAGACTCTGGCGCCATCAGCGCCAGATGTGGCGCCAAGAGCGCCATAAGCACTGGAAGCTGGCGCCTGGAGCGCCATTATCGGCGCCATAGGCGCCACATTCCCTGGAACTCAGCGCTTGGAGCGCAGATTGGTGCCAAAGGCGCCAAACACTCTGTCAGCCAGCGCCTGGGGCGCCATGTTCACGCCAGGAGCGCCAGTCCTTCTGGATGCTGGCGCCAACAGTGCCAGACTCACGCCAAGGGCGCCACAGGTCGACAAAAGCAGCATTTTAAGGGCAAAACAGGGACTTCATAAGCTAGGTTATAAATACCTGGACCTCAGCATTCACTGGACGACTTCTTGGAGGGAAATAGCACAAAATAGGGTTTTAGAAAGCTTGGGAGCTGAGCTAGGGTTTGGGGTTCAAGGGAAGAGGGTTCTTCCCTCTTCCCTTCCTCTTCTTTCTTGTGTATCTGCATTCATGCTTCTTTTTGTTGGTACCAAGGCCAGCCATGTTTAGGTTTGGCTAGTTTCCTTTTGTATTTAGGGCAAATGTTCTATGTAACTTTCATTTGGAATGGATTGAATGTTATTGTTCATTAATGCTATGTTATTTCATTACACTTTGCTTGAATTTCTTTATCTCTTTCTTAGACCTGATCAATCTAGGTAAGAGCTTAGAGCTAGGGTTCACAATAGGGATATTGGGGCCTTAGTCATGGAACTAAGTGTGGTGACTTGTTTTACATCACCTAGGGATAGGGATGTAGGCTTGCAATCTTCTAGTTCATCACCTAATGCTTCACCTAACTAATATCACTAAGGAATTAGGGTATTAAAGTGGGTTAAAGGGTTAAGATCACTACGGGAGTAGGGCTTAACTAACATTGAATGAGCATGCATGATTGGGTAGCTAGTGTAGATGAATGTTGCAAACAATCTATGTAAGAATGGTAGGAGCATGGAGTGTGGGTTCCCTAGTTACATTAGCTTACGTTTGGTGCAACCATTATCTATTTTATTTATAATGCTTTATGTTTATATTTAGCTTTTAATTTACTTCGCACAACAACACATTTCTCTTAATCTTTTGTCATCCAACCTTGAGATACAATTTATGATTTAATTGGCCAAACAATCCTCGTGGGACGATAACTCTACTTTATCACTTTATTACTTGTACGATCGGTATACTTGCCGAAGACGCAACACCTGTTCAACAGAAACTGTAGTGGTCTTCTCATCAACCGTTCTTTGAATGACATCAGACTTTTCTGGAGATTTGGTAACAAGTCCACTTCTTGTTGTAACTGCATTTGCTTGTTCCCTTGGGTTGACAACAGTGTCACTAGGGAAATGTCCTTGAGACCTCTCAGTCAATTGCTTAGCCAATTGACCAATTTGATTTTCAAGATTTCTGATAGAAGCATCTTGATTCTTGTTATGGGCTCGAGTCTCATTGATGAAGGAATTAGTCTCCTTAATGAAAGAATTAGTAACCTGAATGTGCTCATTTGTAGTCTTAGATAGCTGCAACATAGCCTTCTCCAGTTCTGATGGCTCCTTAGGTGGAATGGGTGGAGGCTGCAAGTAATTATTGGATTTGTAATCCAAACCTCCTCCCTGAATTCTTCTTTGGAAGTTATTACCTGGAGCGTAATTTGAAGTCCTCTGAAAGTTAGAATGATTTCTTTGATCATACCATACTCCATTAACCGACACTGGATCAGCTCCTACCAAGGTGGGGCACTCATTGGATTCATGCTCTCCCTGGCAGTATTCACAAACAGGTGGCTGTGCTCTGATAGTTGAAGCTTGAACTGCTGAACCTTGCATCCTGTCAAGTTTCTCATTCAATCTTGCTAATTGCTGTGATAGAAGCTTTTGCTCAGCCAACATTGCGTCACTGCTTCCTAGTTGGATAACATCCCTCTTTGGTTGAGCTGCTATGCTCTCATTTTCATTGCGAGCCAATGAATCAATTAACTCATACAACTGAGTAGCTGTCTTTGATCTGATCAAACCTTCTGCTGCCACATTCACTATAAGTCTTGATTCTGGAGTCATCCGTTAAAGAATATGCGTACTTTCTTTCCCACAGTCATATCATACTATGGACATTTCCTGATCAATTCCTGGAACCTATTCCAAGCTGCACATAGACTTTCTCTCCCTCTCTGAGTGAAATTGGTGATCTCATTCACCAATCTGTTATATTTCTCCATAGAAAAATATTGAGAGAAAAATTTAGTAACCAAATCTTCCCACGTACTAACGTTGTTGGGAGTTTGTCTGTCTAACCAACGAAGTGCTTTTCCCTTAACAGCAAAGGGAAATAGTCGTAGTCTCACAGCATCATCTGATACACCCTGGTGTCTGATTGTGTCATAGATCCTCAGAAATCTGTCAATGAAATTGTATGGGTCTTCATCGTCCTCTCCACCAAATTGACTCTTTTCCACCAAAGTGATTGATGATGGATTAATATCAAATTTGTTAGCCTCAACCAGTGGTCGGACTATGCTAGGATTGGGTCTTGTTTACAAGGGAGCTAGGATATCCTCCATTAATTCCTCCCCATGTGGTGGTCTTTTAGCCATCTCTGGTTCTAATTCACTATTTGAATTCAATTTTTTTGTCTCTCGTCTCTAGTTGGCTAGTCTGCTATTTCTTCTCACAGTCTTTTCTATTTCAGGATCAAACTGTAAAGCTTCAGGTCCAACTAAACCTCGCATAAACTAAAGAAATAGATCAATAAAACAAAAAATCCAATATTAAAGAACAAAATTACAAGTAAATTAGCGTAATCAATCCCCGGCAACGGCGCCAAAAACTTGTTGCGACACGGCAAGTGCACCGCTCGTTCAAGTAATAAAATGATAAGTAAGATATCGTTCCCACGAGGATTGAGGCACTAGAATTTAATTGTAATTTAGAATCTTTAAATTGGAATAGAAAGAATATAAATTGAGAGAATATGATTGTGATTTGGTTTTAAGAAACTATTAAAATTAAAAAAAAATTCAAACGTGATGTAAACTTAAGATTATGCAATAATGAGGAAGAATTATGGTTAAAGCATAATCACCTCTGATCCCTACTTCTGTAATTGAATTGATTATTTACTTTGCTTACTCTATTTATTCAAAGGATATATCTTACGTAATTTAGTTAAACTCTGATTCCTCGGTCATTTAACCCTTTAATCTAATTAAGAAATCTAATTCCTTAGCAATCCCTTCTTAAATTAAGCTTTGAGCTGATATATTTATTTCTTTGCAATTCTACACCCTTATCCCTAGGTAATGTAAAGATTGTTACTCAACCGCTTTCAGAGACTAAAATCCCAAAATCCCTATTGTGAATCCTAGTTCTTGGAACCCTAACAGATTGGTCAAGTCTATTGAGGCAAAAGTCATTAAAGAACAAGATAAAGCAAAATAATTATTATAAATTGTATCAATACCAATTCAAATTACATAAGAGTTCACATTGGCTTTGGCTTTAACCACAAACAAAGAGGAATTAGCCATACATGATTATGTCTGGCTTGAATACAATGATGATAAGGTAGAAGAGAAAGAATACAAAGAATGAAGAATACTCAAACCCCTAAATCTTGGCCTTCTTCTTGATCTTCCTCCTTTCTTGATCTCCTTCAATGCCTCTTTTTCTTGTTTCTGCCTCTTTGTTCGTGTTCCTAAACGTCCTACTACTTTCCTATTTATATTTAGGTCATAAAAATCATAATATCTTTTATTCTTATGTTATCTTTAAGCTAATTCGTATTTCCTAGCGTCGTCCGTGCGGCTGGCGGGAGCTTTGGCGCGACTGGCACCAGCTTCCAGTAATTGTGGCACGATCCGCGTGGCTCTGGCACGACTGGCACAGCTTCCAGTAAGTCCCACGCGATTGGCGCAGTTGGTGCGAGATTTCAGAAATCCTTAGCTCTTTATTTTGCTTCTTTTCTTCCTTTTCTTGGCTCCTAACATCAAAATTGCAGAAAATCAGTGATAAAGACAATAATGATGAACTTTGTACTTATTCTAGCATTTATTTGACATTTTATGCTTAGTTTCTTAATGCTTTTAACCTAAAAACTATATATGCTAGCAGCATATCACATAGGTACACACTGCCTTCATTCTATTTCCATGCAATTAGGAAGTATGAAACATGGGCTTATCAATGCACTGACCGTGGATACAGACCGGAATCTTAAGCAATCCCTTCTCCTCTCCAGGAATGCTTAAAATTCATAAACTCTTTCTCGCAGGATATCCAATAAGTCATGCACCCCTCATGCATATACACAACATACAAACATGGGCTCATCAATGCACTGACCGTGGATAGAGACCAGAATTCTAAGCAATCCCTTTCTCTCTTCAGGAATGCTTAAAATTCGTAAACTCTTTCCTGCAGGGATATCCAACAAGTCACTGCACCCCCATGTATAGCATACATCCATCATGATGACATCATCAACATCAACATCATCTCTCATCTATGACATCATCAACATCAATATCATCTCAATCTCAATATCATCAACAACATCAATATCATTTCATTTCAATATTATCAACAATGTTAACATCATTTCATTTCAACATCATCCTCATAAACATTGATATCATTTCATATTAATATAATCATCAACATAATCTCATTTCAATATCATCATCAACATCACAAACAATCGCATTTCAACAACATCATTCACAGCTTTATCCATCAATAACAAATTAATCGCATCCCATTAGTTAAAAACATAGTTTTTCTTGAAAGTGAGCGCACAACAGGGACAAACATAAATCAATAAGAAACATATCACATCCCATTAGTTTAAAACATAGTTTTTCTTGAAAACCAGCACACAACAAGGACAAACATACATTTCCATAATTTGGTTCCTTGACCCCAACTATGGTATCAAAAGTTGTAAACAAATAATAAACTCCACGCATCTATATATAAATTCTTCTGTTAGCTCCTCATGGCGTTGTTTTGAGATCTCTCTAGTTCACGTGCTTTGGCCCAAACGTAGAGCTCTGTATACCAAATTGAAGATAATTTAGTATAGATTTCAAAGACAAGGTTAATATTAACATTCGGGGTCAAATACCCACTCAAATTTAAAAGGGGCTAAAATGGTGTTTCGGAATCAAAAGGACATCATTTTGAAATTCTGATCACACCAATGTGACCGAGGCTCAATGAAGGTTTGAAAAATGACATCAATTTTATAAAAAAAGAAAATTTTACAATGTCTCATTTTCAAAGGGGTTTCAAAGGAAGTGTAAAAACACCTAATAACGGTACCCAAATCACAAGAGATACTAAGAGAGGCTTAAACTAACTAGGAAAAGACAAGGAAATCATGGTTACCTCGAAGAAACCAATAAAGGAGGATTGGAGGCTTCGTTCACTATTGAGTCCTCGAGTTGAGTTTGAAGATTCCACTCCAATTAAGATGTTTCTCTCCATGCGGTGGTCCGGCAAGCGGCGGTGGCTCGTGGGGGTCACCGGTGGCTGTGGGTGGTGGAAGAGGCGATTCTAGGGTTTTAGGTGAGAGTTTAGAGAGAGAGAGAAAAGTGAAAATTCATCTTTCTACACTTCTGGATGTATTTATAAATTGCAATTCTCGCTCAGTGCGCTCGTGTCGCTCAACGCAATTTCCTCTCTGTTTGGAATTGTGCTTAGCGAGCTGGTTGCGCTTAGCGCAACATCAACGTTTGTTATTTTGCAAATCCCAACAATCAAAATATGCAGAGATAGGTTGTGAACCTACTGTCAAAATTTGAAGGCGATCCAATGGTTAACGAATCCAAGATCATGGTTTTACTGAAACAGGTTTTGGGTCAAACTATAACTCACACATTTCAACATAGCTCAAACAAACTCCACATAACTTAACATCCACACCAAGAAATTGCACAAGGATAATTTACATAACAATTCAACTAATCTAAACTAATAAAATAATCAAATAACACAAGAAATACATCAAACATCTATTTTCAGTTATCGAAATTTCAGGGTGTTACAATGGCAACCCTAACTTTGTTAAGCAAGATACGTCGAATGGATACAACCATAAGTTTTTGCATTAAGATGTGGAAATCATGAGACTTCAAGCCAACCAATTTGAGATCATTCATTGAAACAAGGCTCTTGATATTTGAAGAGTATCCTTGTCGGACTTTCACACTCCACAAACACTGACAAAAACTTTTTTTCTCTTTTGTTGACATTGTGTGACATGCTTGGGGCAAATACATTCACTGACATTCTAATATCGGATGCAATTCCTCACATATACCCAATTCAATCAAATCTTGACAACACCTTAAACCATCATTTGTCTTTCCTTTAATGTTTAGAAGGGTGCCAATTAAACTATCACAAACATTTTTCTCAACATGCATAACATCTATAGAATGTCTAACATCTAACTCAAATCAGTATGGAAGATCAAAGAATATTGACCTTTTCTTCCATATGTTCTTGACAACGCATCCTTCTTTTGGGTCTTCCCAAAGATAGTCATGATGTCCTTCACCCGATCGTAAACTTCGTTTCCAGCTAACGATTTTAGGGCACTTTCATTATCCTAACTTCCTTTAAAAGATTTTTTCAATTGCCGATACGGGTGATAACTTTTGAGAAATATGCAATGCCTAGTATATACTGCTTTTTGTCCATGTTTTAGTTGGACTAAGCTTGTATATTTCTCACAGATAGGACATGCGTGATGTCCTTTAACACTATATCCACTCAAATTGCCATATGTCGGAAACTCATTAATGGTACAAAATACCATTGCACCCAACCTAAAGGTCTTTTAGAAATTCGCATCAAACACATCAACGTCGTCTACCCACAATTTCTACAAGTCTTCAATCAACAAATTTAGATAGACATCAATATCATTTCCTGGCTGTCTTGGACCCACTATCATCATACACAACATAATGTATTTTCGCTTCATGCACAACCAGTGAGGGAGGTTATAAATCATCAGCAAAATAGGTCATGAACTGTGGTTGGTGCTTAAGTTACCAAAAGGATTTATTCCATCTGAAGCAAGACCAAGCCTTAAGTTTCTTGTCTCCTCCCCAAAATATGGATACAAACGATCAATTATCTTCCATTGGGGAGAATCAACCAGATGGCGCAACAATCCATCAATTTTTCTTCCTTTTGCATGCCATATAAGATTTTTGGCATCATTTCCATTAGTAAACAATAACTTAAACCTTAGAATTATTGGAAGATACCAACACACCTTTGCTGGACGATCGTTGTTTGTGGTGGAATCATTGCTACAATTTTCATCCTTTACTTTGTACCATGATACCTCACATGTGTGGCATTGCGCATTGTGGCAAACTGATTTTTGTACAATATTCAATCATTAGGCCATGCATGAATTTTGTGGTACTCCATACCCACAGTACATAATATCTTCTTCACCTCGTAGTGATTTTTTAGCAACATGTTATCTTTAGGAAGCATCTTTTTCAATAATACAAGCAATTCAGTGAAGCTTTGTCACTCCACCCAAATCTTGCCTTCAAGTTTAGCATAGCTAACACCGCTATGTGTAAAGGTTCTGCACCCCGCATACAATGGCTTATTTGAATCACTTTGTCATTGGTTATAGAAAGGTGCATGTGCTTGCTGAAAACCCTCTTGCCCAATATCACGTATCATGTCTTCTATACGAGCTCTAAAGTCCACATCAATGGCCTCAGTGTGAGATACTATTGGCATGTCTGACAATTCACCATGCCATATCCATTTTGTATAATTTTGAATGATGTCGTCACATATAAGATGTGATCTTATGTCATTCACTGACTGGCGTCTCCCATTCCCACATTTAACACATGGAGAAAAAAAAGTTTTCACCCATAGATGGTGCACTATGTTTAGTAAATTGTAAGAATCGTTCAACCCCATTCTCATACTCATCAGTAATGCGTGATGCTTTCATTCAATTGTGATCCATGTTTCCTCTGCTGTCATACTTATAAGGTTATCCCACATGTGTACACATGTCACTTATTTCATAAAAGGTGTGGCCCTATCCCATTCAGGAAGACATTTTTTATACAAAATTCATCTGTAGAGGTTAAGTATGTTTTGTTAAATTTGAAAAAAAATTGACATCATTTCGTATTCATCTCCAAGAACACGAAATGAAAGTGGTGAAATCAATTCACCCTGATCAAGTATGTACCCAGAGAACAAAGCGATATGCACTAATCCAAAAATTCATCAAATTTAACAACACATGCTTAACCTTTATAGATGAATTTTGTATAAAAATTGTGTCTTCCCAAACTGTCCAAGCGGACAATTCAAGATTCAATACAACGATTAATCCAAACTATTTGTATTAATCATTGTATTGAATCTCAAACAGGAAAATAAATTTCACTCACAACGCACATAACTTTAATATAAAACAATAGTCATATGACACACAAACATGTAATACGCACATAAGTGTAACAAAGACATACATACCTCGAAAGGTGGTCACTAACAACAACAACGAGTGCGGTGATGGTAGTGCTATATTATACAAAAGTGATGGCTAGCTCAAGTAGGCAGGCTAAAACAAGCATTAAGTTCCCAAGTAAAATGGTCACAAACTTGTACCTACAACCAAAATCATTTTTTAAAGATAAAATATTAAAAAGTATTTGCATAACAAAATGTTATATGAGTATATGACAAAGACACACAATTTAATATGAGAAATCAAGAGATACGTCATGTGCACACTTAAATAACAAACATTTGTTGTAACTTGCTTTACCACAACAAAGTCAAAGCCATATGATAAACCAATCCTTCATATTTGTTTTTTTAAGACATGTACAATAATTGAAATATAAATTACATGAGAAATCAAGATGTCCACTTAATCATAATTGAGTAAGTTAGAAGCAGAAGAGAGCAAGGTCATCCATCAAGAGTTCCTTAAATTTAAAAACTTGAAAGATCTCTCAATTATTGGTGAAAACTACTCAAACATTTATTAAAATCACAAAGACCATTTAATAGTTTAAATTATAGAGATTGAAACCTGGTTGCAGCTTATTAAATGGTGGCAAGGGCTTCCCAAACCCAACCAATAATGAAGAGGTCTTCAGCTTATGGTAGACTACAACGAGTTTGAACTCTACACACTATCAACTCCTGCACAAGTAGTTAAATATTAGTTAAAAAAACATGGCTTTGTCATTTGTTCCATGATCAGGCTTTGCTTTTAAGTATTATTGTAACTTATATGAACATTAGGTAATTTATAACAATTATATTTTGTCTACTTTTTCACAAGGGGACTATCACACAAATAGGGAGGAACACATAGAAAAGAATAGTGGCTTAGTGCCAATTGAGGTGCCATCTTTTTTCTCATTTGCCACAAGGTCACTATGACACAAAGAGAACATCTAAGAACAAAATACATGATGGATCATGTCTTTCTCGAGACCTAAATTTCATTCACAAAATTCGAAACACACATATACACACATGATTTATATTTTAAGGTAAAAGGGTGAACCAAACGTTATTTGAATGTTTTTGTGATAGACCTTGGAACCCTTGACTTGGGGTCAATTACTAAAGCTAAAGCCTGATAATTGATGGTTATACTAGAAGAAATATAGCTTCATGGTTCAATAACATTAGACAAAATGAAAAGAAAGCTATAGTTACATTTTAGTTAAGCTTTTTGGACATTTATATATATATATATATATATATGCATTATATTATATATGAGCCTTTTCAATGATATTTGTGAAGTTGTTATCAGCCAAGTTAAGTATGTCGAGGGAGCTTGCATTGCACATTACTGAAGGAATGTTCCCGGTCAGCTCATTATTCGAGACTAAAATTTTTTCAATGCCATGTTGTTGAAATTGGGAGATCTCCTTGCAACTTGTTGAAACTGAGGTCAATATTACTAATGTTCTTCCAAGAGTGCAAGAGCTTCTCATGAAACCACCGACCAATGCTTCCATGAATGTTATGAGAAAGATCTAATGTGAGAACAAGTGGTGCTAAGAATTTAGGGAAAATATTAATATTACAGTAAGATAAATATAAGACTTCACAAGGCCAATGGAATCGAGAATATTGAAGAGCAATGACTAGATTTTTCTAGAATAGTCCATAAAGCTCTCCATGTTCACTAGAAATGTCTACACTTTCTAGAGACTTCTTCTTTTATCTAAATATCTCCATGAAGAAAACTCTAGAGAGTTTCTAAAAGATAAAGATGAATGGAGAAATCTAGAGAACTATCTAGAAACCTCACCAAGAAACTATAAATAAGGGTGAGGGCCATTTGTTAGAAGTATGTGAGAGTAGTAGAAACAAGTAAGGAGAAAGGAAGAAACAAGAAAGTGTGAGCTTGAAAGAACATACTTAGTAAGAGTGGGTGTGAGTGTGAGTGGTCTTTGTAAAAAGTATAGTCTGTAAAAGTGTTTGTACTTGAGTTTCTCTTAATAAAAGTTTGTTTCATATTTGCAACAATTGGTATCTATTAGATATAGGGGGAGCTGCAACAAGATTATAGCAAGGATGAAGTAATTGGTTTGATGTTTTAGCTTTTTACATGCTCAATCAATTTGAAGGCATTTGTAATTTGTCTAAGTGGTTCAAGTACATTGCCTTGTGATCCTTGCATTGCATATGCATTCTCATTCTCATGCATACATATTTTTCATTAAAGTATTAAAACTATTCAATGATTTTAAAAGTATCTAAGTTCTTATGGTTATGTTTTTGGAAAAATGAAAATTTACTGCTTTAATCGATTACACAATGTTTTTAATCGATTAAAGGGTTTGTTCTAAATCTGGAAAAATCATGAAGAACATATTAATCGATTACAAGCTTCTAGTAATCGATTACATAGTACAATATGAAAATCATACATCACTGCTTTAATCGATTACCATGTTATGTAATTGATTATCTTAGTTCTTTATTAAATATGTATTACTGGTTTAATCCATTACCACAATCCGTAATCGATTATTCAGGCTTATTTCATATCTTGAGCTTTACTACTTTAATCGATTACCAAAGCTTATTTCACATACATGATGACTGCTTTAATCGATTACTTCACGTATTAATCGATTATCTTATTCGTGAAAAGTTTTCCAAAAAGCTCAAGAACATATTAATCGATTTTCTGGAATTTTAATTGATTACTTATGGTAAAATAATCGATTACACTATCATTTTAATCGATTATATTCTATTAAATCAGTTTTATATTTAAAGCCTTATGGGTCTACTCTTTATAAAAAAGACATTGAACGAATTACTCTGGAAAAAAAATGTGACTTACCCAAAGGTTTCAAAAGCTTTCTAAGAGTCCAAGATACTGATTTACTGAGTGAGAAACACATCTTGTGTGAGATCAAAATTTCTGGTTTTTAGAAATGATGTGTTAAAGAAAAAGAGGTTTTCAAGAGTATTGATTTTGAGCATTGGATTTCATACAACCTGGAATGTTTGGTAACTACATTCATTTTCATTCATTCGTACATTGAAGGATCATAGGTTGTGTCTCTTGAATCTTTCTTTAGAATTTATGTGTATTAAAATTCTGATGTGAAAAATCAAATAAGTTCTTTCAAGCTTTCTAGAGTAGTGTTCTCTAGGGATAAAGATCTGAGTAGGGTTCTCAAGATCTTTGTGATTTATTTTCTAATAGTGTTTTAGAATTCAGATTTTTTATCTAGGATTAATAAAGATAATCACTTGTGAATTACTTGTAAAGAATATTTTGATTTAGTGAAAACTCTGACCAAGTGTTGGTTGGAAGACACTAGATGTAGCCTCCATGTTAGTGAGGTGAACCAGTATAAATTGCTGAGTCTTTTATTCTAGTTCTATGTATCTTTCATTGCTTGTATTTGGGTAATCAAAATATAAGCAACAAATAAATTATTTTTGTCAATACATGCATAATAAGGTGGATCTTGATTTAAAGAAAAGTTTTGGTTTTACAAAAGGTGATTGAGTGATACAATCCAAGTTTCAATTCCGCAAATTGTTTAAAGAAATTTTTTAAATATCTGTTTTAACCAATTCACCCCCCTTCTTGGTTAATTGAAGTGTGTTCATTGTGTTTTTCAATATCAAAGCCTGGTTGTCTGAGGCCAAGTTACACTTGAGGAGGCTAGTGATGGGGGATCACTATACGGAAATTCTGCAATTGCACAATCTAGGATTGTGTATCTATTTGATTTGGGATCAAACTTACTTGGAAGAGTGCGAGGCATCACCAAGTCAAGATAACAGATATTTCTAACTCAGCTAGTGGAATTGAGAAACTCAACAACAACAACTATAATAATTGGAGAGTCCGCATGAAGTTCTACTTGCAGGGTCAGAATCTATGGGACATAGTAAATGGCAAAATGACCACAGCACCCACGGAGGCGAATGAATTGAGAAGGTGGAAGTTGAAAGCTGGCAAAGCAATGCATGTTCTCGCAGTAACAGTTGAGGATGAGTTGGTGCAACACATTAAAAGTGCAGAGACTCCAAAACAGGCATGGGACACCTTGTCGACATTGTTCACACGCAAGAATGATGCGAAGCTACAGTGCTTGGAAAATGAACTTCTATTAACCACGTAGTAGGACAAAATAGTAAGTCAATATTTTTCCAAAATTAAATCTATTTGTGAAGAAATTTCAAAGTTAGATCCGAAAAATGCAATATCGAAGGCATGCATGAGGAGAATAATTACTCATAGGCTAAGACTAGAATATACTGGAATTATTATGGATGGGCCAAAGAGCCAACTCTTACAAAGTTCAAAAACTTACTAGCCAATCAAGAAGCATTAGACAAACAAATGTCTAATGTCTTCGTAAATGAAGAAGAGAAGGCCCTATTTAGCAAGAAAAGAGAATTCAAGGGAGGAAATGTTGATAGATCAAAATCAAAAAGAGACCACAAATATCAAGGAGGAGGAGATAAACAAAGACAAGACAGAAGAGGCTCACAACAAGGGAGAGCTCGACAAGGACAAGATGTTGGACAGAAGAAAGATTATCGTCGGAATAATCATTGCTACAATTGTGGTAAGAAATGACACTTTGCACGAGATTGCTTGTCAAAGAAAGAGGAGGGTAATGTTGTAACCTCCACCCAAAATGATAATATCAGTGAAGAAGAATAGGATCTACAAGCATCATTTGCCGTGGAAGAACCCATGGAGTTTGCTGCTTCTTGTGTTGTGGAACCAGAGGAGGAGTCAGTGTAACACCCTGAAATTTTGAGTTTTAAGATTGGTGTTTGATGTGTGTTATGATGCTTGATTGTTTGATTTATTTTACAATTGTTGTTCCTACACACAAAGTGGACATGTCCTGTCAGCGATGTATATAAGCAGTAGAGTGGTGCTGCAAAAGCATGTTTCCTTCTTTCTTTCTTCTTTGCGCTTTTCTCTCCCTTTCTCTCTAAACTTACCCACACCCTGAAACCACTCCTTTTGACCACTCTAAAATACCTTCAACCACTTAGGACCACCATAGCTTCCACGGAACCCCTACACCAAGAGGAACCTCATGACTAGAGAGGAAGTCTTAGACGACCCTTCGTGAAGTTTGAAGAGAACGGAGCCCGACTCTTTCTTTCTTGGTTTTCGTGAGAACGTGGTATTTGGACAAGCTTGTGCTTAAGAGAATAGTGTTACTGCACTGTGAGACTATAAGAGAATAACTCTTGGTTAGGTAAGGGGAGTTTATTATGTTGATAACAGTTTTAGATACCTCTTAGTTGGAGGCCAGAGAGTCCAACTATGAAGATAACTGCATGTCCCTGTTGTGTGCTGTTTTTCCAGAAAAACTATGCCTTTTAATGAATGGGATGTGAAATGTTTATGTTTGATGGTGACCTTGTGTGAAGAGTTTGATGTTGAAAGAACTCACTGTTTGTGAAGTTGGTGTTTATTGGTGTAAACTCCCGGAATGCCTTTCTAGCAGTGTTTGTTGAGGTGTCGGCTACCGGGTTTGGTATGCTGAGTTGTGTAACACCCTGAAATTTCGGTAACTTAAAATATATGTGTGATGTATTCCTTGTATGATTTGATTAATTTATTAATTAGGATTAGTTGAAATGTTATGTGAATAATCCATGTGCAATTGCTTGATGTAGAGGTTAAGTTATGTGGAGTTTGTTTGAGATGCGCTGTATTTGAGTGATTACGAGTTTGACCCAAAACCTGTTTTGATAAAATTATCATTCTGAATTGGTTGGCCGTTGGATTGTCTTAAAATTTTAAAGGAAGGTTTATAACCAAAATATGTAACTGTTGACCGTTGGGATTATCTAAATAATGTCTGAAACATGGGAAATTAATTTTTCACTGAAGCAGAAAATTCTAGAATTTGGTCAACTCGCCCAACCGAGTTTTGCAGACATGTTTGCTCGCCTGGGCGAGTGGAGGCGGTGCTGAGTACGTTTTTAAGCTTCCAAGTCACTAAAATGGAGGTTCTTCCTCCTCCAAACTGTTCCTAAACTTCCCCTCATCATCCTTCACTACCCACAGCCATCGGAGACCACCATGGACCGCCGTTGCTTGCCACGAGACCACCGCACGGAGAGGAACCCTTTAATCGGAGCGGAATCTTCAAAAATCTTCTCGAAGTTTCGGTAGAGAACGGAGCTCCCAATCCTCCTTTATTGGTTTCTTTGAGGTAATTTTGGTTTCTTTTGTCTTCTTCTAGCTAGTTTAAGCCTCTCTTGATATCTCTTGTGATTCGGGTACCATTATTGGCTATTTCTATACTTCCTTTGAAAACCCTTTGAAAAATGAGATGTTGTAAAAGTCTCCTTTTTATGAAACTGATGTCATTTCTGTGATCCTTGTTGAACCCTGGTCACATTGGTGTGATCGAAATTTCAAAATGATGTCTTTCGATGTGGACTCTCAAAACACCATTTTAGCCTCTTTTTAGATTTGAGTGGGTATTTGACCCCAAATGTTAATATTGATCTTACCTTGGAAATCTATATTAAATTGTCTTTGATATGGTATATAGAGCTTTGTGTTTGGACGAAAACACGCGTATTAAAGGATCTCCAAAACAACACTGATGGAGGTCCAAGTCAAGCCAAAGGTCTAAAAGGGGAGCTTGAAGCACTTCCTTTGGTGAGCTTCATAGGACCAATAACAAGAGCTAGGACTCAAGTACTTCAAGACCATATTCAAGCCAACTTGGGCAAGCATGAAGTTACAAACCTTATCAAGGACGACAAGAGCTGGATTTTGGTGTCTCAAGTCCACTTAAGTTCAATAAATTCCAGTACTTATTAAGAGAAATTCAATAAAACATTTGTAAATAAGTAGTTACTGCTTTAATCGATTATTTGGATTTGGTAATCGATTACAAGATGTTTAGAAGCAATCAGGAATCTTGGACGTTCTGTCGTAATCGATTATTTCATCGAAATAATCGATTATTTCAGTTTTTGCCTAATTTAATCGATTACCATAACGAAGTAATCGATTATATCAGTTCCAGATAGTTACTGCACAATTTTGGAAGCCAAAGGTCACTTATGTAAAGCTTGTCCTACAAGCTACGTTTTGGGTTTCACTTTAGCTTACATTTACATGTCATTTAGGGTTAATTAGCTTAATAATTCGTGGCCTATATAAGGTCCCAAACTGCATGTAAAAAGGATATTCCATCTTTGGTGAATCAATACAATTGTTGAATTGTTGGTGAGAGTTTTCTCCCTTTGTTCTTAGTCAAGAACTTCTTGTTTCTTATCAATGGCTTCTGAGCTATTGTGGTGATTCTTGCAAGACTTATTGGAATTCCTATTCCATGGTGTCAATCCTAATCCATTTCTATTCTTCTTCCATTATTCCAACTCTTAAATCACAAAACCTAAAAAGCTGTCCTAAAACAGAGCATTTCACATTCTGGTTTTCTTCCAATTGAAGATTGAGTTCCATTGCAAGGAAGATCAGGGCAAACAGGACTTGATCCAATTTTGGAGTCCATCAAACACTGTGAGGTTTTAACAGGAGAACTCCTAGTTAGGTAAGGGGAGTTTATCATTTAGTTATAGTTTAGATACCATAGTTGGGGGCCAGGGAGTCCAACTATGAGGATATCTGCCTGTCCCTGCTGTGTGCTAGTTTTCAAGAAAAACTACATTTTTAACTAATGGGATGCGACGTATTTATGATTGATGTGTGTTTGTTCCTGTGTGTGCTTGTTTTCAAGAAGAACTGCTTTTAACTAATGGGATGCGATGAATTGGCTTGTTGATAGATAAAACTGTGAATGATATTATTATTGTAATGATTGGATTTTTGGGAAAAGTCTTAATTACAGAGGAGACTCTGCCCAAATTTTTATAATGTTTTCTTATTTTATTCTTTATTAAATTTTTAAATGGGCATAAAAGTGTGTTTTATATATTGTAGTCCTCCTCTTTAATTTAGAATTTTCCTAAAAATATCAGTCTTGTGATATGGCGAATTGTGAATGTATGAAATTTGGGTTGTCTGAAGACTTGGGGAATGTGAATCTCAGGCATATGTATTATGTATAGATGTGAAATGTGATTGCTTGTGATGTCATTGATGATATTGAAATTGAGATACCATTGAGGTAGTTGATGATGTTCAAATGAAATGATATTGATATGCATGATGATGATATTACGATGATATGATGTTGAGGTTGATAATGACATTGATGAGAGATAATGTTGATGTGAACAATGTCATTGTGTGTGGATATACATGGATACCCATGGGGGTGTATGACGGGTTACCCTTGCGAGGAAGGATTTTTTCCTAGCCAGGTCATACATTGATGGTGCCCATGGCGATATGCTATGTATGTACACGTGGGATGCAGTGACCGGTTGGTTACCCTTGCAAGGAAGGATGTGTTCCTAGCCACGGTCAATGCATCGGTGAGCCCATGTTGGGGCGGTATGTATGTACATGGGGGTGCATGGTGGGTCACCCTTGCGAGGAAGGATTTGTTCTTGGCCGGGTCATGCATTGATGATGTCCATGTGACATACTTCATTTGTTTTATGGAAATAGGATGATTGGCTGCAGAGTACGGAGGTATTGGGGGGGGCACGACTATTTGGAACTCCTTTATTGAGACCCATGGCTGATCACCAGTGGGGGGAGCGGCCTGTGCACGACAGAGTGACTCTGACATCCTGCTGCATCATCTCCCTGTGTTGGACTATTTTCGGGATGGTACCACATTGCATGCTGAGAGATGAGTCAGGAGCATGCATCATTCTAAGCATTATAGGTTGACTGTGGAATGTATTTGGATGACTGTCCCTGTTTGTTGTGTGATGAAACAATTGGGTGTTGTGATGATATTGTGATGTTTTGGATTGCCTTTTCTAACTACTGATATCTATTACTTGTTGGTTTTATATAATAAACTCACCCTTGCGTTTGTTGTACCGTGTGGTTGGTACCTGTGATGATCGCAAACCTTCGTTCGTGTGAGCAGATGAGCAGCCTTAGGTGACTCTGGAGGGAGATTCTTTTTGATTGGAGCCGCCAAGCCGACGTGATGACGTTGGATTTCTTTTTGGAGAAATAGTTATGTTTTGTTAATCAACTCTTTCTTAGTTAGTTCTTTGACTATGTGTTAAATATGTAACTTCAGGTGTATATATATGTAAAACTAAAGGAAGTTCTAACATATGGATGACATGTATTGATTTAATATATATATATGTACATATATGTTTAATTATGTAATTGTAATATATGTATGATAATTGTATTATCTTGAAAAATTTACCATCATTTTCATAATCAAATTCATGGAGTTTTTATTAAAATTTGAGATTTGCATCTTTAAGAGTTATTGATATCGTAACGATAAGGCGGGTCGTTACAAGTTGAGCTTATTATGTAGTATATATATGCAGGATGTGACTCTTAGTAGTCCTTTTTTGTCGGACGCCAATATCCCGGGTTCGAGGACTCCTTCTGACAGCCAAGGGAGGGGTCTACCGAATTGTAGAATCTAGTGCAGCTCGTCCTCTTCTTAGAACTGCTGGACTCGTTTCTATCTTTTCTTTAAGAGAGCTACCGGGTTTTCCCTACTCGGATGAGTTCATGTCTTTTCTTTGAGAGAGAGCCATCAGGTTTTCCCTACTTGGATGAGCTCGTGTCTTTTCTTAGAGAGAGAGCCACCAGGCTTTCCCTACTCGGATGAGCTTATGTCCTTTCTTTAGAGCTGCTAAGCTCGTTCCCTTTCTTCCTTTAAAGAGCTGCCGAGTTAGCAACCCTGGGCTCGTTTATTTTCTATAGTGCTGTGTGTTAATCAATTACAAACGCTTATGTAATCAATTGCATAGTGTTGGATCTGTCCTCAGCGCTATATAAAATCCAATGTCCGCCCCTATTCGCCCTTGTCCTCCCTTGTCCGCCCTTATTCGACCTTGTTCGAGTTCTTACCTCCTAAGCATAAAATTATTATTATATCTAAGTGCCAACCTGGACACCCAATACTTTACACCGACTCACTAGTTATGTTGTGTCTATGATTGGTATGTAGGTCATGAACGTATGTGACTATGTCATAAACAAAATAGGTCAGTATATGTGATTATGTTGAGATGATGATTTTGCATTGATACCATAGGGGGTGTATGACGGGTCACCCTTGCAAGGAAGGATTTTTTCTTGGCTGGGTCATACATTGAGGTGCCTATGGCTATGTATTTACACGGATGGTGTAATGATCGGCTAGTTACCCTTGCGAGGGAGGAATTGTTCATAGCCACAGTCATTTCATCGGTGAGCCCATATTGGGGCGGTGTGTATGAACATGGGGGGTGCATAGTGGGTCACCCTTCCTAGGAAGGATTTGTTCCTAGTCGGGTCATGCATTGATGATGCCCATGTAACATACTTCATTTGGAACTCCTTTATTGAGACCCATGGCTGATCACCAGTGGGGGGGAGCGGCTTGTGCACGATAGAGTGACCCTAACTTCCTGCTGCATCATCTACCTGTGATGGTCTATTTCTGAGATGGTACCACATTGCATGATGAGAGAAGAGTCAGAAGCATGCATCATATAAGCATTATAGGTTGACTTGCGGAGTGTATTTGGATGGTTTGCCCATGTTGGTTGCGTGATGAAATGCTAGGGTGTTGTGATGATGTTGTGATGTTTGGATTTCCTTCTCTAACTATTGTTATCTATTATTGTTGTTTTACATGATAGACTTACCTTTGCTTTGTTTGTACCGTGTGGATTGGTACCTGTGATGATCACGGACTTTCGTTTGTGTGAACAGATGGAAAACATTAGGTGATTTGGAGGGAGATCTCTCTTTGGTTGAAGTCGCCAAGCTGCCGGGATGACGATGAATCAGATCCTGGAAAAGAGTTGTGTTTTGATAGTCAACTCTTCCATATATTAGTCTCTTGTTCTCTTTCGAAAAACTTGCACTATTGGATTTTTGTAAACACAATTAAATCACGTTTCTACTTGTGAATGAATTGTAATGCTTTAAAATGTACTTTACCTATGTAATTACTTTGTGTTGATGATCATCTTGTTTGCGGAAAAAAAATTACTACCACTTTCATGATCAAACGTAATGGATTTTCATTAAAACCTACTATTAGAGTAATTAAGAGTTAATGATACAGTAGCAACGAGACGGGTCATTACATTAGGTGGTATCAGAGCAGGTCGAACCTTTCGGCCGGTGAGTTGTGAGTCTGCCCTGTTTCTCTGTGCATGTTATGTTGTTGGTTGAATGTTTGATTGTTGAAGTGATGAGTTGTTTTATGCTGGCCTGGACTATTTGTGTTTGATACTTGTGCGTAGTGTTATTATTAGTGTTGTCATAGTATATTTGTATTTCCTATGTCTGCTATACCATAAATTTCAATGCCTTGTTGAGAGTTATCAGACTGGCCATCTGTATAATTTGGAATAATGCGAGGGAACATTATGGCAAGCAACCAGGAATACAAAGAGTAAAGAGTCTGTGTAGTATAGCTTTGTGGTTGTTGTGTGTATTCCTTCCAGGTTTTCACTTCTTGTTGTGCGCAGGAAGTGATGCCTGGTAGGAATGATCGTGCTATAGCTGATGCTCTACAAGCCTTAGCTCAGGCTTTAGGGAATCAGAATAGGGGAGGAGTTGTGGGAGCTGTGGAGTACCAGGGCTTAGACCACTTTCAGGGCAACAATCCTCTTTCTTTCCATGGAGGGTACAACCCGGATGGCGCTCAAACCTGGATTTGGGAGATTGAGAAGATTTTTTGGGTTATGGCATGTCCCGAGGAGCTGAGGGTTGCCTTTAGCACCTACGCCTTGTTAGAAGAAGATGAGTACTAGTGGGATAACACTCACCAATGCATAGATGCTGAAGGTCGGTAGTGATGTGGGAGATCTTCAAAGGGGAGGTTTTGGAAAAGTATTTTCTTGAAGATGTAAGGAACAAGAAGGAGATGGAGTTCCTGGAACTTAAGGAAGGAAACATGATGGTAGTTGAGTATGCAGCTAAGTTCGAAGAGTTAGTGAGGTACTTCCTTCACTACCAGGGAAGAGATGGTGAAAGTTCCAAGTGTGTAAATTTCCTGAATTGTTTGCGACCCGAGGTGAATCAAGCTGTAAACTATCAAGTGTTCCCGCAGTTGGTCAACATGTGCAGGATATGGGATGAGGATTCCAGAGACAAAGCGGCCTATTACCGGAATACAGACCAATGAAGGACAAGAAGACTGGGTTGCCAAACCGAAGGAAACCTTACACCATTCCTCCTAAGCCATATGGTCAATGTCCCAATAGTTAAAGAGTGGCTACTTTGGGATTTCCTGGTTGTAATGGTAGCAAACCCACTACCTTTCCAACTCGGGTCACTTGTTTCAAGTGTGGTAAGCCTGGGCATGTCTCCACTAACTATATGCAGGGGGACATGCTTTGTTACAACTGTAAGCAGAAGGGTCACTTCAAAAGGGACTGCCCATATCCCAAGAGAGAGCAATATGATGGAGGCCCACATAACCAACCCAGACATCCGAGAGCCACAGGGAGAGTCTTTACTCCTAGTGGTGTTGAAGCTTCAAAATCCAAAGATCTAATCCAAGGTAAATGTTTCATAAACGAGATTCCATTACTTGCACTTTTCGACTCCGGTGTAACCCATTCGTGTATATCCCGGTCCTGTGTAAAGAAACTCAAACTTTATGTGTCTTCTATGAACACTGAGTTTGTAGTTGAGACCCCAGCTAATGGGTCTATTTTAACTTCTGAGGTGTGTTTGAATTGTCTTGTGGAAATTTCTGAGAGAAAATTCCATGTTGATCTGATTTGTTTACCTCTTAGCCAGATCGACGTTATTTTGGGTATGGATTGGTTATCTTCCAACCAGGTTTTGTTGAATTGTTTTGATAAAATGGTTGTGTTTAGCAATTCGGATGTGAGAGATAGAGGGATGTTTATCTCTGCCAACCGGATTATGTCATCCTTAAAAGGAAATGCTCGAGTATACATGATCTTATCAAACCCGAAAGTAGAGACCAAGGTTTCTCTAGGCGACCTCCCTATTGTTAGAGAGTTTCCAAGAGTGTTTCCTAAGGGTGTATCCAGTTTACCACCTGAGAGAGATAGAGTTTTCTATAGATTTGGTGTCTGGTGCTGGACCCATATCTGTGGCCCCTTATAGGATGTCCCCTATAGAGTTAGTTGAGCTTAAGAAACAGCTGGAAGAACAATTGGATAGGCAGTTCGTGAGGCCGAGTGTGTCTCCATGGCGAGCACCAGTGTTGTTAGTGAAGAAGAAGGATAGAACCATGAGGTTATGTGTAGACTACCGCCAGTTGAATAAGGTGACGATTAAGAATAAGTATCTTTTTCCTAGAATAGATGATCTTATAGATCAGCTAGTAGGAGCTTGTGTGTTTAGTAAGATAGACCTTAGATCGGGTTTTGTGATGTGCTTACAATCGCACCTGTGTTAGTTTTACCTAACCTAGGAGAACCCTTTGAGGTGTTTTGTGATGCATCAAAGATGGGCTTAGGAGGAGTGTTGATGCAGTATGGCCGAGTAGTGGCCTATGCTTCTAGACAACTCAAGATGCATGAAAGGAACTATCATATCCATGATTTGGAGTTAGCTGTTGTAGTATTTGCTCTTAAGATATGGAGGCATTACCTTTTTGGCTTCAAGTTTAAAGTGTTCAGTGATCATAAGAGCCTTAAGTATCTATTCAGCCAGAAAGAGTTAAACATGCGTTAGAGGATATGGTTAAAGTTTCTTAAGCATTATGATTTTGAGCTTAGTTATCATCCCGGCAAAGCCAATGTAGTGGACGATGCCTTGAGTAGGAAGTCCTTGCATATGTCTGCTTTGATGGTTAGGGAGTTGGACCATTTGGAGCAGTTTAGAGACCTTAGTCTGGTGTGTGAGCTTACCCCTAACAGTGTGAGATTCGGAGCTTTAAGGATTACGAGCAGATTGCCAGGAGAGGATAAGGGAGGGCCAAAAATCTGATCTTTTTCTGAAAACCTAGTTAGAAGCTATAGCATTTGGAGGTGTTAGTAGCTTCGATGTGGGATCAGACAGAGTCTTGAGACTTAAAGGTGGAATCTGTGTTCCCAATATATCGGAGCTTAGGAAAGTGATCTTAGAGGAAGGCATTGGAGTAATTTAAGTTGAAAAAAACAATAGGAATACCCACAATAACCAAGAGGGGGGGGGGAATTGGTTTAAACTTGGCCTTTTAAAAATATTTTTGTAAAATCAGAGTTAAAGATCTTAATCACTTTTAAACCAAAGAATGCTTCTAATCAATCAAACCACTCAGCGCAATAGATCAATTGCTTAAAACATAACTTGTTGAGTAATGATAATAAAACCAAGAACAAATGAACAAGATAACTAATAGAGATTAAGGAATAGAGAATCAACACAAGAATTTATATTGGTTCACGTTTCAAGAGAAGTTACATCCAGTTTCTTCTAATCAACACTAGATTAGAGTTCCACTATTATAAATTTCAGTTCTTACAAGCTTTACAACAATCACCCTTTATCAAATCTAGATAAAGAATAGAAATCTAAAACCCTATTAGACTCCTAGTGATCAAGAACCAGAGAACACTACTCTGTTCTTCCCTAGAGAACCCTACTCTAGCATAAGCTTCAAAGAACACTTTACAATAGTTCCCAATATCCAAACTACAAAAAAAACTAAATTACAACCAAAGATTAAGGAGAGAAACAACCTGATAATCCAATGAATATGAATGCATGTAGTTTACCAATCAGAATTGATTTGCAGAAAAGGATTTCAGAACATGCTCTCCAAAACTTCTTTGAAAAACTCTTGCCCAAGAAATCATTCAAAAACCCATGAAGATTAAAGAGTGGGACAAGAACTTAGTTAACTCAGAAAATCACTTTTTACCTTTGGGAAGGCTTGTGTATATTCAGAAAATCGAAGTATTCAAGTTCTTAAAAACAGACAGACCTTCATTCTATTTATAACAGCTTTTTGTAACTGACTGTAATCGATTACACGCACCAAATAATCGATTAAAAAGCTTAAGTAATCGATTAAATTGTCACTTAATCGATTAAAGTGTTCATAGCTTCATTCTGGATTTAACAACGAGCAAAATAATCAATTAAACTGAGTTGTAATCGATTAAAGCAGTGAAGTTCAGAATGAGACAAACTTAGTTTAATCGATTACAATTCATGGTAATCGATTAAAGCAGTGAGGCATGCTTTTCATTTTTACTATGTAATCGATTAAAGCAATAAGGCATGCTTTTTATTTTTACTATGTAATCGATTATTGTGGAACTCGGCCAGTAGTATACGAACTCGAGGACCCCAGCCTTTTAATATGAATATGGGAAATGAATAGGCTTTTTAGAACCCGGCAAATACTTGGAGTTCGGCCTCCCTTTTACTACCATCATCAATACCAGCAAATCAGGAACCCATATGAGTTTTGGAACCCGGCATCCCTTCCATTTCCACCATTAATATCAGTAAGTTTACATAGATTAGGAACTCGGCTTGTTCTTGGAACCCGGCATCCTTTCTACCACCATTAATGTTAGCTTGGATACACGAATCAGGAACCCAGCCCGGATTGACTATAATGTTACTAAATCTTGGAGTCCGGTAAGTGGTATATAAGCTCAGTCATTACCTTTCAACATTTAACAAGTTGTATATGAACTCGGCTATTATGAACCCAGCTGTCACGTTGCAACAGTATTGACACAAGTTGTATATGAACCTGGCTATCACATTGCAACACAAGTTTTATATGAATCTGGCATAACCCGGCACCAGGTTGTACTCTTAAAAAAGACGAAATGTTTAAAAAGATTTTTTACCTTGTGTAATCGATTAATCCGATGGTGTAATCGATTAAAGTAGTGAAAACACATTTTTCCAAAAAACATTTTAACCATGACTTATTGATTTGCCAGGGACAATTTTTTGCTGAAAGCTCGGATGATATATGCTTTTTATTTAATTTTTCAGAAATCAAGACTGAGGTGGAATAAGGATGAGTCAATTGCAGAACTTGCAACAGTTGCCTCAGATCATCCAAGTCTTCATTTAGTTGATGATGTGTCAGTGTAGAAATATGATATGCCATCCTCAGTAAAGAGTAAATCCAATGCTCCTAAAGGTAACATTTGTGTCTTCTAAATAACAACGAAAAAAACTAAGACAGGTACACCCTCAATGACTATATTTCATATTGGGTCCATAAAATAAGACAACTTATTGGTGTAGACAGTCAGTCCATCCCAAGACTGATTACAACTTTATGTTTAAAAGAACTCCTGTTCCTTTTCTATTTAAAACAGTTCCTCATGTAAGAGATTGAAAAGGTGCCTCATGTAACAGATTGATTACAACTTCATTTTTGAAAGAACTCAAAGGCAACTGTGATGAGCATCAATTTAAGGTGCCATAGGCATAATATGTATTTTTTGAAAAATGTGCCACAAATATTCCCTAAAGAAAGAAATTTTAATATGCTGATTTCACATGTAAATGATGTAACAGTCTAATATATAATGTGGAAGTTTTATTTATTTTCGTACACTATTTACCTATAACCTCTATTTTGGTAGTTGATAATGCTCAAGAGTATAAAGCAAATGACAATACAGATCGTTGGAAAATCATGTTCAAGAGAACTATGAGGAAGCAGAACCTAGTAAGAAGAGTTAGCAGCGGAGAAGACCCTCCATATGGCTTCTTCGTTAACAACGTGATCAACCACAAGAAATTGCAAAGCATAGATTGCCTACTGGAAAAGCTTAGCCAGCTAAAGTCGAGTCATGATGAAACTAGAATTGATTACATAGCTTCCCTTTGTCAAAATATGAATCCAGACCACATATACATTGTTGAAATACTATTAGCTTCAGATCTACTATTTTGAGAGCTTTGAGTTCTGAGTTGTTGACATTTCAACATCACTCATCAGGTCATCTCATTAATCCCGGGTTATTCCTTGTGTTGGAGCAGACCAAGTTAAGTAGTTTGCTTTTGAAAGATGAAAGCAAATTTGGAAAATGATGAGGGAAACCTTGTCTATAAATGATGAGGGATAAACTAAAATATGGAAGAGATTCTAAACATACGTTCAATCAAATACTTCAAATTACTAGGTATTTACTGTTTCTTACTAAATAATAAAGTGAAGCATGGTTAATTAACAGCTTCGTTGTCATCATTAAATTTCATTATTTCTCACGAAAACACATATGAATCTCTAGCAATTTTACCTACATATGACAATATAGAAAAGCTTCTCTACATAGAGAACCATCGTATATAAATAAACCAACAAAATGGAGCTAGACGTGTACCAAATGCAACACATCAATATGCCCTCACGACGACGATGGCGGCTTCAACGGTGACAGAGCAAAGATGGTGTTAGAGGCAGAGTGAACAAATGTAGTGAGACGGGCGCAAAGAGGTTGATGGTGTTGGAGGGAGTGAGACAGGAAGGCTAGGGCTATAAAAATTGGCAACGTTTAAAGACAGTTTTGACGAAATCGTATTTGAATTATCCAAGACAACGACGATTTTCACAAAACTGTCATTGGAATGTTGCTATATTTACAAAATTGCCTCCAATTACAAAAAGACGTCGATTTTTAGACAAACTGTCGTTGAACTTGTGTTGTAAAAAGTAGCTTTTTTGGTAGTGAAATGAGCCTCCTAATAGTTGAATAGGCTTCCAAATATTTTTGGTCCAATGCATAGCTAATCAAATTGAAAAATCTCTCAAAGCAAAGCACAAAGACATATGGGAAATAAGATCCCCTTGATGGACACCTTTAGATGGTGTAAATTTATCAAGGACCTCTCCATTCCAAAGTAAGTCTTTTCCCACCATTATTGTAAAAATGACTTGAGTAGTTATAATTATATATATTTATTTTCTTTTTCATTTCATTTTTATTTTTTATTACATTACTTATTATATCTATTACTTTGTTTCTATAGTACTTTTACATTTTTCTATTTTTTATATAAATTTGGTTCAGTCTGTTTTTAAAATTATCTTAGTACTATACTTTAAAAAGAAAAATTTACTTGTAAGGTGTAAATCGACTCTCTTAAAGTCAAGTCTTTTTTAGTGAGTCAACTGTGGTTTTGTGAATTTACTTGCTAATTTATGACATTTTTTATGCTAAAAGAATTGCAACATTTAAAAAAAAAACATTTTAAAACTGTCACAAAATTGAAAAATAGTTAGAAATTAGTTTTGCAAAACTAAAATCAAGTTTCTTTTATGTTTTTTTTTATAAGGAAGAATTAAATTTTAGAAAGTCGACTCACGAACTTGTAATTTACTTTTTAAAAGTATAGTACTATATTAGTAATTTAAAAGTAAAGTATACTATTTTTGTGAAAAAGCCTATCTAGACCTTGCTCAAGATTGAAAAAAACTACCAACTACCATGAAAGAGAGAATCTTTGAAAATTTGAAGGCATATTCTTCTTTCCACCTTATGGAAATTTGGAGGTGCTACAAATCTGCACACTGGTAAAGTCACTGTCGGAAATGAAACAAGTTGGAGAAGGTTTTGTAGTAGGACTTTACTTTTTTGACAACATTTTTCCTTAATTTACGTTTTTCGTTAATTTATTGGATACGTGTCTCCTTTTTTTTCCTATATAATGACACTCTCTGCACCGCTTTGGATCTGTGACTCTAGTACTTCTCTCTCTTTCATTGGCTTTTCTCGGGTTGACATCATCGTCATCTACTTCTTCTCTTATCCAATTGGCCCTCAACACTGGTACTACATTAGATCCTAATGATTGATCCATCATGGTTTTGTCATAAAAAAGTTACAATTGTTTTCCCTTTAATTCTAGACATGCTGTGTTTATAGGCACTTTGTTGTTTTGCCTTCTCTACTTTATGTCTGCAAACCACAGAGTTTTCATTGTCAATGTCTTCATTGTAGATGATGTTGTTTTGATTTTCCTATGTTCAAGTTTTGTTTTTCTTTTTTTTATTATGTGGGTTTTGGTTGTTTTTGGATCATTTGGTGTGACCCTTTTGATGTTGGCAGGTTTTGGGGTACTTTAAAAAGTTGCAATGGCGAACAGAAACTTGGAAAAGATGGCATCCATTGATGCTCAGCTTCGGCTGTTGGTTCCAGCCAAAGTGAGTGAGGATGACAAACTGGTTGAATATGATGCTTTGCTTTTGGATCGGTTCCTTGATATTCTTCAGGATTTACATGGGGAGGATCTGAAAGAAACGGTGAGCTTTTCAGTTTTCATTTCAGTGATTTGAAGAGTTCTGAATTTCTTTTGGCCTTTTTGTTGTGGGGTTCAAAATTGGATTTGGTTGCTTACTCTTTAAATCCATGTGTCGCAATTTTGTTGTGAAAGTTTACGTGATTGGTTTGGTGTGGAAAAGGATGGAAGTTTACATGTGTTAAAGGATTTTGGGTACTGGGTTGAGTCTATTGGTTTGAGAAGTGTTAATGAAACGGAACACATTTTGGTATGCTCTTGTATGTGGAACTCGTGTCTTTTGCGTAATGGAATCTTGAGGGGATATATTCTTTGAATATTCTAGCACGTTGACTTTTAATTTTTGGTTTAAATGCCAATTGCTCCCTTCAAATTCGGCAGTTGACTCTTTGGTTTCAATTTTGTGAGTCAAACTCAAGTGCAGTTTTCATCTGTATGTCAAGTATTTTAATTGATAAAACTAAAACCGGGGACACAAGGTTTGGGGTTCAATTTCAACCTTTGTTTATTTGAAAATTGAAATACTTTGACTATATGTGTACCTTACCTATAAGGAGAAAAAACATGACCCTCTTATGTCTCTTGTTGCTTGGGAATGGATCTTATGACTTTATCACTGCATGGGATCCTAATCCTTCAATAAAATTATCAATTATATATTTCTATTATAAAGTTGGTATTTAAAAGAATAAACAGTGAGATCATACTACTTTACCATGTGAAGCTTTTCCTCTTTCACCTGAGGGAATCTGTGCTCCTTGGTGCTAAAAGATTCAGTAGCAGATAGATACAATGTTAGTGAAAAGAAATGAGAAAACAAGAAATATAATGGCCTAATCTTTTGACCAGCTGATTCGTTTTGTAGTCGGACTTAACTTATATATACCATGTGCCTTTGCATTTTTCTCTTTGAAATTAGGAATCAGAAAACTGTTTTGTGATGATGCTTAATTTGTTCTTGCACAGGTTCAAGAGGTGTATGAGCTTTCTGCTGAGTATGAAGGGAAGCATGACCCAAAGAAACTAGAGGAACTTGGAAATCTGATAACTAGTTTGGATGCTGGAGATTCTATTGTGGTTGCCAAGTCCTTTTCCCACATGCTTAACTTGGCCAACTTAGCAGAAGAGGTCCAAATTGCGCACAGCCGAAGGAACAAGTTGAAGAAAGGTGATTTTGCTGATGAAAACAATGCCACCACTGAATCAGACATTGAAGAAACTCTAAAGAAACTTGTAGTGGATATGAAGAAGTCTCCTCAGGAAGTTTTTGATGCACTGAAAAACCAGACTGTTGATCTGGTTCTTACTGCTCATCCTACTCAATCTGTCCGTAGGTCTTTGCTTCAAAAACATGGAAGGTTTGTATCAGGTTTTTTTCCCATTCTTTTCTGTTGCTTTATGAATAGATTTACGGAGAAGTGAAGGAAACTAAGTTCTCATGTGGTCCTCCGCCTTACAGGATAAGAAATAATTTAACTCAGTTGTATGCCAAAGACATCACTCCTGATGATAAACAGGAACTTGATGAGGCTCTACAGAGGGAGGTGAATATCAAAAGGGCTTTGTTTAATATCATTTTTTTCTTTTTTTTGCTAGTTTTTTTTTCTTGAGTTCATAACAAAAGCCATATATTAAATCGGATGTTAAGAAAAATGTGGACTTCTATACAAAACCACCATAGATCATTGCACAACCTTGACCACTTTTGTCCTGAAAGCAGTTGAATTATTCCAAGGTCTGTAAAGTTCTATTGGTTTCACGTACACCTGTAAATATATAATTAGAAAATTCTCACTACTGAAAATTTGTATGCTATTTGATCCATTCAAAAGCACAGAAGAAATTTCCTAATTGAATCTCTTATTAAAAAGAAAAAATAGTCTATACAGTAATATTGTAAAATTGTAATTACCTTAAATATCATATTAACAATGATTTTATGATTAGTTGATAGTGTAAGTTTCTAATTTATAGCCATTAAATTGTATTAAAAATACATGGTAAGCTAAGGCCTTTTTTTAAGAAAAAAAATACATGGTATGTTTTTTCTATCATATCAATGCCTTTTGAAATTGCTTCTGCAAAGTAAAAAAATACATGGTATTTTCTAAACATATTTATTTAGTTTTACTTGTGTTCATGTAGATCCAAGCTGCATTCCGTACTGATGAAATCAGGAGGACCCCTCCAACCCCACAAGATGAGATGCGAGCAGGGATGAGCTACTTCCATGAAACAATTTGGAAGGGTGTACCCACATTTCTACGTCGTGTTGATACAGCTTTGAAGAATATAGGGATCAATGAACGTGTCCCTTATAATGCTCCTCTCATTCAATTTTCTTCTTGGATGGGTGGAGATCGTGATGGTAGGTTCTTATTTCTCAGTATAAAATGAAGGAGAATGTTTACAAGTGCTCTTACTATATTAGTTAATGAAAAAAAGTGAAAAGTTTATTATGAAAGTGTTACTAACACACCTTTATTGTGATTTTTAATGCAACCCCAGCATGATTTCTTAACCAATGTCCATGGAAGCATCTATTAGTTATCTTCAAATTCTACAGTAAAATCCTATTTGATTTCAGAACAAAATAATTGTTAGTTAAAAACAAATGGGGTTTGTGAAGCTTGAAATTTTAGATACTGCCAATTGGTTACATATCAAATATCAACTGCTAGCTAGGTAGTGTCAGTTATTTACTAAAAGGTATCATGATTCTGTTATGCTTCTCCGAAAGTGTGTGTGCCTAACTATGTTCAATATGATGCAGGCAATCCAAGAGTAACTCCTGAAGTGACCAGAGATGTTTGCTTATTGGCTAGAATGATGGCTGCTAACTTGTACTACTCCCAGATAGAGGATCTTATGTTTGAGGTTATTAATAGCTCTTGAAATCTTTTAAAATGATCTTTGTTGTTGGTTAATTACAATGGCACTGATTTCCCATGTTGTTTCTGTAGCTGTCAATGTGGCGCTGCAACGACGAGCTACGTGTTCGTGCAGATGAACTTAACAGGTCTTCCAAGAAAAATTCAGTCGCAAAACACTACATAGGTGTTTACTAAAATCTTTCTTTAAATTCATGGAATAGGTGTTGTACTTTATTTAGTAAAAACATCCGAAAGTACGATATCTGCTTAAGGTCGGTTCATTAGTTCACTTTTTCTGATACTCTTTACTTAATTCACGACACAGAATTTTGGAAAGTCATTCCTCCAAATGAACCATATCGTGTGCTACTGGGTGAAGTAAGGAATAGGCTTTACCAGACTCGTGAACGCTCGCGCCATTTGCTAGCTCACGGCTACTCTGACATTCCAGAGGAAGAAACTTTTACCAATGTTGAGGAGGTACACATTCTGTGGTTAACTTTCTGTCTTTTACAACTATTACAAACCATCAATGTTATTACAACCATCAATGCAATTATTGCGTCCACTGTTTGTTCATGAAGTTTGTGAAAATCTCTCAAGACCGGCATAGTTGATAATGCGGTTTTGTTTTCTTATAAATTTTTGTAAAACATTGTCGAATTGTCATCAATATTTATACCCATTATATGTTAGCTTTTGGTTGACAAATGAATCACTTAAATACTGTTGACTTAAATCTTTCTTGTCTTTGTAAACATACCAAATTTTGCTTTTAATCCTTGTAATTTTTTTTGTTTATGGTCCCATAATAATCTAACCTTACATTTTTCTTTTACCTTTCCTGTTGGTTTCTGTTACAAAAATACTTACATGGCTGATGATGTTTCATCTAACATTGGAGCTTTCTCAGTCATGTAAGCATTTTTGTAATTTGACAGGAAGGATCAAAAGAAGAAAGTTTAAACATTATAAGAATGATAAACATAAAAAAAAAATTACAAGGACTAAAATAGAAAACTGGTATATTTGCAGAGAAAAGAAAAAATGTTTAAACCAAGACTTATGTAATATATCATTTTGAGACATATCTTGATCTTACAGATACTAATCAAAGTTAAATTGCTCTCTAGTTCTTGGAACCCCTTGAACTCTGTTACAGATCACTCTGTGCTTGTGGTGATCGTGCAATTGCCGATGGAAGCCTTCTAGATTTCTTGAGACAAGTCTCTACTTTCGGACTCTCCCTAGTGAGGCTTGACATAAGGCAAGAGTCAGACCGCCACACAGATGTCTTAGACGCCATCACCAAGCATTTAGAAATAGGCTCATACCAGGAATGGTCTGAGGAAAAACGGCAGCAATGGCTTTTATCTGAGTTGAGTGGCAAACGGCCCCTATTCGGCCCTGACCTTCCCCAAACCGAAGAAATCAGAGACGTTTTGGAGACACTCCATGTCATAGCAGAGCTTCCACTAGACAACTTTGGAGCATACATCATCTCAATGGCAACTGCACCTTCTGATGTGCTTGCAGTTGAGCTTCTGCAGCGCGAATGCCATGTCAAGCATCCACTAAGAGTTGTGCCATTGTTTGAGAAGCTAGCTGATCTAGAAGCAGCACCGGCCGCGTTGGCACGGTTGTTCTCCGTAGACTGGTACAGAAACAGGATCAATGGGAAGCAGGAAGTGATGATAGGCTATTCTGATTCTGGCAAAGATGCTGGAAGGTTTTCAGCCGCATGGCAGCTGTATAAAGCTCAGGAGGAGCTTATAATGGTGGCTAAGCAGTATGGTGTGAAGCTGACAATGTTCCATGGCCGTGGAGGGACGGTTGGAAGAGGAGGTGGTCCAACTCACCTTGCTATTCTGTCTCAGCCTCCTGAAACCATTCATGGATCGCTGCGCGTGACTGTCCAAGGTGAAGTTATTGAGCAATCGTTTGGAGAGCAGCACTTGTGCTTCAGAACGCTTCAAAGGTTCACTGCAGCTACTCTAGAACATGGAATGCACCCTCCAATTTCTCCTAAACCGGAATGGAGGGCTTTGATGGATGAGATGGCTGTCATTGCCACTGAGGAGTACCGGTCCGTTGTGTTCAAAGAACCACGATTTGTTGAGTATTTCCGCCTGGTAAGGTTCCTACAGTAATTGGTTAAATATGTTTTTACTTCTTATATGGTGAATTTTGATTTTGGTTCGTGTAAAATGTTTTTTGTTGGTTTTGGTTCTCGTAAGTTTAACTTTTTCTTAAAATGGTTTCCATCATCATTTAGTGATAACGTGAGATGCATCTAGATGTGCCATGTCAGTAATTATTCTGAGATGGTATGTGACGTGGTATGTCTAGAAACATGTCATACCTTCCGTAAATGGTGATAAAAATCATTTTCAAAAGTTTTAAAATATATAATGACTAAAAACTAACCAAAATTTCGTAGGGACTACCAAGCATATTAAACTATTTTTTCTTTCACTTTTCGCTTTATTAAGCAAACCTGATCCATATATTGAGATGATTTACATTAGAACATTATGGCATCATTTGATTTATTTAACTGATTCCACATAGTGAGAAAAGGCTTGGTTGTTGTAGGTAAACTGACATTTGAATGTAACCATCACTATCAACCTTGTGAAATGCAGGCCACACCTGAGTTGGAGTACGGGAGGATGAACATTGGAAGTCGACCAGCAAAGAGGAGGCCAAGTGGAGGTATTGAGACACTCCGTGCCATACCTTGGATCTTTGCCTGGACACAAACAAGGTTCCATCTTCCAGTGTGGCTAGGCTTTGGTGCAGCATTCAAACATGTTATTGAGAAGGATGTTAGGAATATTCATGTGCTGCAGGAGATGTACAATCAATGGCCTTTCTTTAGGGTCACTATTGATTTAGTGGAAATGGTGTTTGCCAAAGGAGACCCAGGGATAGCTGCTCTTTATGATAGGCTCCTTGTTTCAGAGGATCTGTGGTCATTTGGGGAGCAGTTGAGGACCATGTACGAAGAAACCAAGGAACTCCTCCTTCAGGTAAAGCTACTTTTACCATGCAACATTTTATTTTAGGACAAATTACAATCTCATTCTTAATTTAGTTCAAATTATGCTTGATACTCCTACTTTTTTCACCTTGCAAAAACATCATTTATTAATAAAATGAGTTTACTTTCTAGATTTCGTCAGTTTCTACATTATCAACTAATCAGATATCATGATAGGTATAACTTTTCAAAAAAGTTATTAAGTTAACAAATTAATCAAAGATGACAATTAGTGAATAGATGACCGTATAAAAATCCTTTGTACTGTTATATATACTATTTACTCTTAATAAGTTAGGAGAGGTTTGTGTTCATGCGAAGGATAAACATGGTATTATATTATTACATAAAATGAAATTTGTGTAGAAAATGAAGGAAAATGAAGGGTATCAATCAGAATTCTACCCAAGTTTAGGAAGTGTATCTAATATGTCCTTTTTCTTTTAATTGATATCTATAATACACACAATCAGTCTTATTTGACATTCAATTTACCAAAGTATCAAGTATGTAATAGCTGTTAATTCTTAATTAAAGATTGAACTATATCCTATGAATAAAAGACTGCATACAAGTTATTACACAAACTAATTTTTTTTTTTTTTTCTGTATTGGTAGGTGGCTGGCCATAGGGATCTTCTTGAAGGAGATCCATACTTGAAGCAAAGACTGCGCTTGCGTGATTCTTATATTACTACCCTAAACGTGTGCCAAGCCTACACGTTGAAACGTATCCGTGATTCAAACTATAATGTGAAGCTGCGCCCTCACATCTCCAAAGAGTCTATAGAGATAAGTAAACCTGCTGATGAACTTATAACACTTAACCCAACAAGTGAATATGCACCTGGTTTGGAAGACACCCTCATTCTCACAATGAAGGGTATTGCTGCTGGCTTGCAAAACACTGGCTAAATCTGAGTTTTTGTCTTCTCTTTCATTCCACTTTTATTTTCTATTTCCTTTATCAGAAATAATGAGTTTAGCTGCATGCACCAAAAGGGTGTTTTTCCCTCCCTTGTACCCATGTTTCTATTATAAGATATTACAAAGAGATAGCTGCCGCACAATGAGACAATGCAAGTATGCAACAGATTCTTATGTTCCAATACAAATTTATGTTGATTTATAGACTTATTTGTATCACCTATTTCAAACAACTCTTTGGTACACTAACATTTTTACATGAGGTGATTAATATGTCAAATATGATGTATTTTCTGTCATTAGGCTGAAAGTCCACCAAGACTTTTAATAATCTAAGGCGACACTTGATCCCAGGAATATTTTAACATGTTTTTGGTGAAACATCTATTTCCAGTTATCGTAATTTCAGGGCGTTACATATAGAGTAGAGAAGAATAGAAGAATTCTAAAATAATATTCTGTTGAGTGCTGCAAAGGAAGGAGAACATGTAGTTGTTTGTACTTTTATTCCTTCTCTCTCTACAAGAATGCGACGTGTGGCAATATGTCTAGCTATAAGAAAATGGTCATATTAAGGCAAGCGTTAATCATGTAATGGATCTCTTCAATGAAGTTTGTAAAAGGCGAATCAAGCTCTTTTATTCAACAAAAGAAAACAAAGAGAAAAACAAGCAAGTGAAATTCAAGTGATCCTTTTTGTCATATCAGTAGACGATACATTATTGTGCTTAAGTTGTTTATCCATTGCTTAGCAAAGTTATCTCATTGTATTGGAGATTAAATGTTTATCCACCCTATTGAGTAATTTGAATCTTTATATTCATCTGAACATTGTTGTTTGTGAAAGCTAGGACTCACATAGTGTTAAGTAATACTTGGGTGTGTTAGATTCAGGGGGAGTCTAAGGGTGTGCCAAAAGTGGCCTTGAGAATATTGTTGTAGCCAAGAGTGGTAGGAGAAAATACTTGTGTAATCAAGCATTGATTAGTAGAACCCTTTACTTGTTTGTAAAGGAGAACTTGATGTAACTCTGTTTGAGTGAATCAATATAAACCTAATTGTTTCTACTTCTCTCCAAAGCTATTTTGTTAGTATTCTCTTGTGCTAGTTTTGATATACATCATCACACAAGTTTGCACTTGAAAAACCTTCATGAAAACTTATTTATCAAGCATTGGGCGATAGTCTTTTATTTTCAACAAAACTATTTTTCACTCACTAGACAATACTTTCAGTAACTTGGTATTGGGATATTTTCCTGTGAAAAACTTCTCTTTGGAAAAAAAGGTTTCATATTTATCTAACACACTATTGAACCCACCCCCCCTTCTTCTAGTGTGATATGTGTTATTTCAGTTTACTTCTATAGAAGTAAAGGGAAACTCTTATGTTAGTAAGTTTCATATAGTTTTGATTGCCCCGATGTTTCCCTAAAGATATTCTAGGATCAAGACCTATATCCATAGCTTCCTATAGAATGTCACCTCTAGAGTTAATAGAGTTGAAGGAGCAAATAAAGGAACTATTAGAGGAATAGTTTATCGAACCCAAAGTTGCTCCATAGAGCCCTCTTATTTTATTAGTTAAGCAAAAGGAAGAAAGTATGAGGTAATGTGTAGATTACAATCAACTCAACAAGATCACCATCAAGAATAAATATCCTCATCCTTGGATGGATGATTTGATGGATCAATTAAATGGCATTGATGTGTTTTCCATGATTAAATTAAAGGCTAGCTACTGTCAAATTCTTGTGAAGGCTGAGGCCATTCCAAATACTTCTTTTAGAACATGATAAATTAAGTAATTCCAAGTATTTGGTATTGGTGTAACCAATGCTCCTGTCATTTTATTGGATTATATGAATCATATTTCCATTAGTTTTTGGATAAGTTCAAAATAGTATTCATTGGTCATATTCTAATATATCCTTTATGCTTTTAATATCAATGGAACAATTTAACAAATTGTAACTAAATATTAGAAACTAATTTTAAATATATACTTCCTCTTGTCAAACATAAGCAATAGAAAATTCATATACTTTGGCCTCAAATATAAGCAAATGCCAACTAATTTTGTTATATTTAATGAGATCATCTCTAAAATATCCTTCAATTACTTAAGATTTTATTTCTAGTGACCTTTTTTTTACTCTTGATATTAAGTTCAAATAATGATTAATTTAGGAAAAAATATTTTAAAATGGAATCAACAAAATTAAATGATGTTAACTAATTTTCTTAATTAGTGTGAAATTAGTTTCTTTTTTTACAATCAAGTGCAGAAGGAGTGTATATTATATATAACCTTCAAAATTCAAAGAAGACTTCTCTTGTGGATCACCTTTAAATATGGTCTACGGTGGTCTAGTATCTTAATCGACTATAATAAATCATTTGAAAAATAAATGTATTCGTTCCGTAGTAGATCTATTACAAGATCAATTTGGATTTAATATTGTTCTTATATTTTTTTTATGCATTGGTATTTATTGTTTTAAAAATTTAAAATGTTCTTATTGTCCTTTATTAAACAACAGTAAAAACTTGAAATCCTAAATGTAGATCGTGTAGGATTTTAGGTCATAGCAAAGTGAATGTGAACCATGTGAAGGAGACTGCAAGTTAACTCCATTAGTTTGCTCACAACGTTAACTCCATCTCTTCCAATGTTGTCTCCTTTCTCTTTGTTCCTTTACTATTTCTAGTTTTGAGAAATGCCATTTTCCTCCCCCCCCCCCTCTTATTTTATGTAATAGCCAATGCTTTCATTACAGATTCAAAGTAGAAAAGGATTTCTACATGTAAAATACACTAATGTTAAATAACTTTGTACGTCAAATACTTGTGAGATGTTATCTATAAAAGACAAGTTTTTGATCCCAATAACTGTGATGAGGTTGTCTTCTATTGTGCTTCAGACATAGTAGGCAAGTGTACCCAGACTAATTTGTACAAAAGAAATAGTAAGTATTAAAAGTTATCGTATCCATAGAGACTACATGTAATATAAAGGGAATCAACAAACTTTTACACTCATTCGCTACGACGAGTTGTCAATTTGCCATGGCAAATGAGTGGTGTTTCTGTTTTTAGAAAAGCAATGTTTCACTGTAGCACTAATTATATTTACAACCACCCACAGAGTTATAATATTTTTGTTGATTTTTCCATGGCAAGTGGAATTATTGCCTTGGTGAAATCACTTGTGACATGGTTTTGAAGAACCAATCACAAATATTTCACCATAATTACTAAAGAAAACATAATATGTACAAGCATCAACTACAAAACTTCCTAAACTAAACTATATACAACTCTAGGGTTAAAAACCCTTAATTTCTACCCTAGATTTTAGAAAATGGAAAAGAAATGGTAATCATAAAACCTAAATCTAAATAATGTAATCATCAGTTTATGTACAAATGTTTTTGGCAATTTCTCAAATATGCAACATTTACAAACTAAGAAAATAGTAAACAAACCAAAAACATCTAAAACAACTTACTTGAACAACAAAATGGAAAATGAACGAGTCAGGAGATGAAAATGAAGTGCCAAACAAGTGAAGAAAGGAGTTGGTGTAGTGATGGAGTGAGAGTATGAATGATTTGAGTGAGAAATTGATGAGAATGAAGTAGGGATTAGGGTTTACCTTTAAGAAAGCTCTTCAGCCAAATGGTGTGTGTGAGTGAAACGAAAGGAAATTAATGATTAAAAGAGGAAAAATGTTTAAGTTTACCTCGCTTTTTGAATTTTCGTTGTAACAAAGTGTCAATTTGATAAATGTCATATTTTAATAAAAATCAGGCTTACAATGATGGCACTTATCTTTTGATTTCAGTAAAATTGTTTATAAACTTGCCCTAAAACCAGTCGAATTGTATTTAGTACTTATATAAATTTTGTTTTTCACATTTTGGAAGATTAGTCCAATCATATTTTGTATTTTGATAGGTTCCGATGGTATCCGAAGCATCCAAGCAAATAAAGCAAGCAAAAGGGACATAAAAATCAAATTTGGGAAGTGTCAGAAGCAAAAATGGCCCAGAACTCGCCCAGGCCAGCTTATTTGGGCTTTAACTCGCCCAGGCAAGTTAATTATGCACAAAATGGTAGCCCAGGCGAGTAGAGGTTTCCAGAAAGTTGTTTTAATTCACCCAGGCTAATGAAAATAGCACAATATACTCGCCCAGGCGAGTGGAGACATCAGCAAGTGGCATTAAATTCGCCCGGGCGAGTTAAACAAGCACAAAACACTAGCCTGGGCGAGTGAACATGAGCAGCCATCCTCTCCTATAAATAGCCATGCAAACCCTAGAGAAAAGCATTCCATTTTCAAAAATTGAGAGCTTAGGACGTGATTTGAGAGTAGTTTAGCATAAGGAGAGTGAGAGAAGTGAGGAATTAGTGTGGAAACTCTACCGAAAGGAGTTGGTGATGACTTCCTTCATCAATTCTTCCATTGAGGAGGTGTTTTCCATAATGATTGGCTAACTTCTCTAAGGATTGGATGTAATCTTCTTACCCTTAAGTATCTATTTTAATATTTATTTATGCATGAATATTTTCTATTTATTATTGGTAATTTCATTCCATACTTAATGTTTGATTCTACTTGATCACTAGTTTCATGAAATAAGGTTCTAAGTTTAACTGAAAAGTACTCTTAAAACTTGAACTGAATAATTATACTCTTTACGTTACATTGCTAGGAATAGAGCATAACATTTAGATTGCAAATAGCACGCGATTATGATTGTAATGCTGGGATATTTATTTCATATGCGAGGGATCGATATTTGATAAATATTCATAGGATTCTCAAATGCGAGGGATCGATTTGGGGTGATGTTATGTGTGCATCAATAATAAAAGAAAATAATTTATGCATGGTAATATTAATTGAATACTAAGGATATGAATGATGAAATCCAATTCTACACTTTTCTTGAATTAATTAAACTCGTATTATTAGTTTCCGTAATTTTCCATAATTCCAATGCACTAAATCTATTATTTCCGCTTTTTCTTTAAATTTCATAATTTCTGTTATTTCACAAATACATGAAACTTCATTCACACTCGTTGTACATAACTATTAAACTGTTAAGTTTTGTTTGGATTAACTGAATATGCACGGGATACGATCCTAAACAGTCCACTATTGGCGAAAACCAATGCCCCGGGTTCCGGTGGACTTATATTAACAAACAAGGGCGGCACCCGGGTTGGCGAGCCAAAGGCATTTGACTTCCCCACAGATATGCGCAGTCTAGACAACCTCGTCCGGGGTCCTACCTTGGCCCTTTATAAAACCTGAGGTTCCTCATTCGAGTTCCTGCCTTGGTACTTCACAAGTCCAAGGTTCCGTCCTCTCTGACCTTGTTCGCATTGTCCTCCATAAGGTGCTATTACCCTTCAGAGGGTCAATCCGATTATGCTAACCCGATTTCCTTGTTGTCATACGTTAAATAAGTGAGAGCCCGGATTTGTAGCAGGGCTATTATTACCATAACTACTCTATAATCAAAATACTTTAATATAAAAGTGCCACGTTGACACTTGAAACCTTACAGACATATAAAAGGAATTAAAAGATAGATTCGCAGATATGTTTCTTTTAAACAAAATCATATAAATTGGAATAAACTAATAAATTCAAATAAACGTTTATATCCCAAATGATGTTTCGATGGACTGGATGAGTACTTCCTGCTTACAGAGGATGAGGTATCTATTATTGGATAAGTCTTACCTGTTGTTGTTTTTAGTCATCAAACCTGTTTGACTTACATGTAACAAAATGGTTAATACAAATTTATATCTTTGTTTTCATCAAAACCCTTAGAGATGTTTGGGTCTTTCAGTGATGTATCATCCAGTGTCTAACAATTAGAGCCTCCTCTAACATGATTGTTGTCTCATAGATGGTGGCTTGTGCAATGTGCCACTTGCTTGAGGTGAGAAAAGGAATAAAAGTATAGACAATTGCATGTACTCCTCTCTCCAGCAATAACGAGCACTGGAGAATATTCTTTTATGATTTCTTATATTTTGTTCTTATATAATAGAAATTCAAATGTTAACATTCAAAATAAGAGGGGCAAAGTAAGTGTATAAAGGAGTTGATGTTAGCACTTCTCTTTTTAGCTAACATGAATCCAATACATGGTTGGATGTCACTTATACTTAATATAAAATGGCTTGCGTAAGTGAACAAGCCCATTAGATGCATTTTTAAAGACACGGTGTATAGACACTGATTTTCACAATTGATTGGGCACTTGTTTGCAATAGTGCGTTAAACATTGGATATAACTCTTTTAAAAACAAGTTCCAGCTATGAATGGACTATAACTAATAACAGCATAAGGATAGAATATCATTATCATGTGTGCTCGTATATTGTAAGTCTTGTTTCAGTTAAGAATAAACCATTAGTCCATCAATAACTTATATCTTTGTAATCATCAAAATATTGGGTATGGATGGATCTTCCAGTTATGAGACAATGGACCATCCAAACTTAACAACAAACATAGCCCTAACAACATGTCACCAATCAAACAGTTATACCTAAATCCCTAATTCTTCAAAAATCAAAAAGGGGAAAACATACTATCAATCAAATATTCAAGATACATCAAGCAATTAATAAATTTTTGCTTTAGAGTGTTCATAAACTAATAAATTTGTAACATAAAATTGAAACATAAATCCTATTAGGGTTAGAGCCAATGCCATACTTACAAGCAAGAGTTCCCACTATTTCTTACCTTGAATGATGAAAGTGTAGGAAGGTTGAAGCATTAATCCTTTGATTCACACTCACAGTTTTTGCGACTCTTTGTATGAAGGTTCTCCAGAAGATGCAATGTGACAACACTTTTCCTGGAGAATTTAAAAAGAGAGAGACTTTTAATAAGATTTTTTATACCTCTTCATATGGAGGTTTTTCAAGTAAAAATTGTGTGCTTGGAAGGGTTTGTGGCTTATTAAAAAGCACATACCATGTCAAGTACACCGCCCCTAATCTTCATACAAAGAGGTATTGAAGTTCTTATTAAAAGTATTTCTCTCTTTTAAATTGTTGTGAGTGTGAATTGGAGGAGTACTACTTCAACCTTCCTACATTTTCATCATTCAAGCTATGAAGGAGTGAGAACTCTTGCTTATAGGTGTAGCATTATCCATCGGTAGAGGAATTGGCTCTAAACCCTAATAGGATTTATGTTTCAATTTTATTTTACAAATCGATTATTTTGTGAAAACTCTAAAGCAAAAATTTATTAATTGCTTGATGTATCTTAAATGTTTGATTGATGGTATGCCTTTCCCCTTTTTGATTTCTTGAAGAATTAGGGATTTAGCAATAATTTTTTGATTGGTGACTTGTTGTTAGGGTTGTGCAGTGTATTTTCCTCTGGAAGCATACCCATCGGACACAGTATCTTCTTCACCTGATAATAACTTTTTAGCAATGTATTTTCCTCTAGAAGCATATCCCGCACTACCTAAGGCAATGAAGTGAAACTTTTGTCACTCCACCCATATCTGGCCTTAACATTAACCTGACCTAACATCGCTGACAACAACGTCAAAGATTGCTTGCTCCCTGGATATAAAGGCTTCTTTGAATCACTTTCCAATGTACATACATAGGGACATGTGCTTGCTGAAAAGACTGTTGTCCAAGATCACGAATCATATCCTCTAATTGCTCTCCCATTTGTACATCAACTGGTTCATTTTGGGACCCTGATTAAGTATTTTTAGTTTAATATTTTCTATTCTTCTTAGCTTATTTGACTTCTTTTGGACTTTTATTTTCCCATTCTAATTCAGTTTTTGCCTTAGGCAAACAAGTGGGCTTAATTACTAATTGTTGCTTATTTTCAGAGTTTTTTCTTACTTGAGCTATCTTCCTTGTGCAGGACCTAGAGAGCTCTACAAAAATCCAAATGGCACATATGAGTAGTCCCTGGAAAGATAAGGAAAAGATCTAAATTTAAGCTAAGGCCAATTTGTCATTTTGAGGGTCATTTTAGTCTTGGAAGTCAGAACCACTGCACTTGAATTTTGGGTTGCGAAATTGGTGTAATTAGTAATTAGTTAGATTAGTTGGTTTTAATTATGGCCCATCCTTTCCTACTAACTCAGTCACTATATTTTAGTGATTTTAGTTATTTGGATTAACACACTTCATTTTAGCAAAAACATATTTTATAGGGACTTTTAAAAGTTTTTAGAATTAAAACCCTTTCTCTTATTTTCTCTCAATTGTTCTTCATTTTCATTTCTGTTCTTCCATTTTCTTGCACTAATTTCATGGGGCTTTCATTGATGATGATCATGGAAGGCTAAACAATTAATCAATTCAAGGATCCAGCCAAAGCAAGGAGAATTTGAGTTCTGGTTTGGTATTTCAAATTTTTTGTGAATGTTCACTTTCTTCTTTGATCCTCTATTCAATTTTCATGATTATGAATGTGTTTAGGATTGAAAATGGATTAGGTTATGGATTCATTTCCTAATTTTGAATTTTAATCACAAATTATTTGGATGATATTTCAATTAGGTTTGTGGTTTCAATTAATTTGGGGGTTAATTCGATTGAACTGCTTCTAATGAAATGGAATGAACTTACATAACAAGATCATTATCTGAGAACTATGATAATTTCGCATTGCTTGGTTTGGTGAATTGGATTGATGTTCTTTAATCTATTTTACATTACCTTCAATCAATTTTGTTAGTTTCTTTAATTGTAGTTTGTGTTTTTGCAATTTTTGTTTATCTCATGAAAAATGTTCAATAAAAATTCCCCCTATTATTTACTAGTGAATTCAAGTTGGAACCATATTGATTGTGTCTCTGAGTCGACCTAGGTTAATTCTGTGCTATAGAATTAGCGTAGTTTAATTGTTTTGAAGTGATACGACATTGGTTAATAGACCCCCACCATGCCATATCTATGTTGTATAATTCTTCTTAATCCCATCACACAGAAGATCTTCTCATATGTCGTCTCCCACTCAAACAGTTTATACAAGGACAAAACAAATTTTCATCCTCATCCAGTCGACTTCTTTCGAAGGAAAATTCCAAGAAATGTTCAACGCCTTCCTTATACTCAGTGCTCATGCAACTTGCATTCAACCAACTTCAATCCATCTAATTAATAACTCTGTGATACTCATAAAGTTATTCCATGCATGAAAACCTCACTTTTTTCATTAAAGGTGTGGTCCTATCCCATTCAGGAAGACCTTTTTTTATAATAGATTCATACGTAAAGGTTAAGTCTCTTTTCTTAAATTTGACGAAATTTCGGCAGCATTTCGCATTGATCTCTAAGTACACGACATGAAAGAAGTGAAATGAATTCCACCACAATCAAGTATGTGATTGAGTGTTTTTAGTTTAATATGTTTTTATTCTTCTTAGCTTATTTGACTTCTCTTGGAATTTTATTTTCTCACTCTAACTCAAATTTTGTCTTAGGCAAACAAGTGGGCTTAATTGATAATTGTTGCTTATTTTCAAATTTTTTGCTTACTTGACCTATCTTCCTTGTGCAGGACCTAGAGAGTTCTACATAAATCTAAATGATGCATATGAGTAGTCCCTGGAAAGATAAGGAAAATATCTACAATTTTGTCAAAGATAAGCCAAAGCTAATTCTATCATTTTGATGGTCATTTTAAGCTTGGAAGTCAAAACCTCTGCACTTGAGTTTTGGGCTGCAAATTGGTGTAATTAGTAATTAGTTAGATTAATAGGCCTAATCATGGTCCATTCTTTCCTACTGACTTAGTCACTATATATTAGTGCAATTAGTTAGTTAGAGAATACATACTTCATTTTAGCATAAACAAAATTTGTAGTTTCTTTTAGAATTTTTCAGAATTAAAATTTTTTCTCTCTTTTTCTCTCAATTGTTCTTCAATTTTCTTTGTCATTTCATTTCTGTTCTTCCATTTTCTTGCACTAATCTCCTTAATCTTCCACTAATAATGATCATGAAATGCTAAACAATCAATCAATCCAAGGATCCAGTCCAAGCAAGGAGAATTTGAGTTCTGGTTTGGTATTTTAATTTTTGTGTGAATGTTCATTTTCTTCTTCAATCCTTTATTCAATTTTCATGATTATGAATGCATTTAGGATTGAAAATGGATTAGGTTATGAATTCATTTCCTAATTTTGAATTTTAATCACAAATTGTTTGGATGATATTTTAGTTAGGTTTGTGGTTTCAATTAATTTAGGAGTTAATTCGATTGAGATGCTTCTAATGAAATTGAATGAACTTTCATAACAAGATCATTATCTAAGAACTATGATAATTCGCATTGCTTGATTGGTAAATTGAATTGATATTCTTTAATCTATTTTATAATACCTCTTATCAATTATATCAGTTTATATATTTTTCTACAATTGTAGTTTGTGTTTTCGCAATTTTTATTCATTGCCTACAAACTATTCGATAAAAATCTCGTTGCTGTTTATTAGTGAATTGAAGTTGGAACCAAATTGATTGTATCTCTGAGTCGACCTAGGTTAATCTCGTGCTACAGAATTAGCGTAGTTTATTTGTTTTGAAGCGATGTGACATCGGTTATTAGTATGCACCTAAAGAACAAAGTGAAATGCATTGTACAGAAATTTCATCAAATTTAAGAAAAGAAAACTAGCCTATATGTATGAATCTACTATAAAAAATGACTTTTTCCAAACTGTCCCAACAGACAATTCAAGATTCAATACAACAATTAATCCAAATTGTCCAGAAGAATCATTGTATTGAATCTCAAATGAGAAACTAAGGTTCACTCATAATGAACATGAATTGAATTGTATATAAAACAATTTTTATTATACAGTAAAAGAAATTAAAAAACACTCGTAAGAAAAAAAATTCCATTTAGCAATATCAAAGACATTCGTACCTGTGATGATGGCCACTAACAATCTGCTACAATGAATCTTGTGATGACGATGCAAACATGAAAAAGAAAAGTGCCGACAAATTAATCAAATTACAAACTATTATTTAAAATGATAAAATTTTGTAGTTGTCACATCTTATTTAATATAAACTTCTCTTAATTTTATAATTTTACATAAAAGCTAATCAATGAGGGTGTGTCAGAGACTTCCTAGTGTTACAAAATTCCCGAACATTTCTCAACATAAAATTGTGTAAGCTTTTTAAAATTAACATTTTAAAAAAAATTATCTCGTAATTTTTAAAAAATAACCTTTTATTCTTAATCTTTAATAATTATATGTATAAATTTTATTTCTTTCACTCTTATAGACACATGTATAAGATGCTTTGACAAGAAGTTATAATCTTCAAAATCTAAAAGTGATTTTTTTTCTCTAAGTTTCTAAGTCTCATTTCACTCCATTATGAATCCCACTATATTCTCCTAAACATGGACCTATTGTCATGGGGTTGATGTTAAAATTTCATCAATCTTACCATATCCTTGTTACTTGTGTATTAGCTTATTGTGCATTCCTTTTCTTGTATTGATTTGTTGGATTTAGGCTTATCTTGCATTCAAATAGTTGAAGATAAACTACTATCAAGGCTATCTGATATTTATTTAACCATAAAATAAGCTTTATAAGGAATCATAATACAAATTTATTATAACTATCTATGAATTTATTTGAAATTTAAAATAACTAAAAAAATATTTGTCAGAGGACTTAAAGCAAAGACTTTACCAGCCTAATCATTCAACTGGCCTACTAGAGTACTATAAGTCTATAACAACAATACAATTCTTGTGCATGTGAATGTGCAAAGTAGATATAAGTAGCAACCTAATGGACTAACAAAATATTTAGATGGAGTGCATCTTTTGTGGCGGTTTAAAAAGTCATTTTTGACAGCTAAAAACCGCCACAATGCATTTCTGACTGTCAGGAGTACCGATGTCAGAAATAATTTATGGCAGCTTTTATATGAATGCTGGTAATTACGTCAGAAAATTTGTGGCGATTAAAACCTGTCACAAAATTCATTTTTTACTTTTTTATTTTTGCACGTTTTCTTTTTCTGGGAGTTAAAAAACTGCCACAAAGTGTGTTTTTGCATATATTTTTTTGTTGCCAAAAACAATATTTTTTAGATAAAAAACTGATTAATCTTTTTTTAGTTTTAATAATTCTCATTAGTTCTATAATTATTTTCATTCCTATTTGATTAAATATAAAAATTGAGATAATGTATTAAATTTCTATTTTCTCAAATTTCAATACTATCATAATTATTGTAATCATTAATATTACAACATATGTCATTATAAATATTAAGCATAATTTCAAATGTAATTTTTATCCAGGCTTACCCTCAAATGCTTTTTTGAATGAATATGAGAGGCAGGGGTACATATCAATTAAACTTAATTGCTTGGATATTATCAAAGTCTGCTTGTTTCCAGCATTATTAAATGAAAGTAGGAAGCAAAAAAATTTAAAGATAATAACTCAAACTAACTTCTTCAAGTTACTTCAAAATTTGCCTACATTAGCACACTAGTGTAAAATATAGGAACACTTCACAATTAACCAAGAGGGGGGGGTGAATTGGTTATGCTTGGTAAATTAAAATTTTCCTTTATCAAAATCAGAGTTTTACCTTAGGATCTTTATCACTTTTGAAACCAAGAATATTTATTCAATCAAATGCTTAGTCCAAAGTATGCCATTGTTCAAGAATAAGTTGATAAGCAATACAAGACAATCAATATATATGGGAAATAAGCAAGCACGAATTTAAACACAAGACTCAAGAGATTTATACTGGTTCACTTCAAACACTATAAAGCTACATCCAGTTTTCTTCCACTCAACACTAGAATGGAGTTCCACTATTGTAATTTTTCAGTCTTACAAGTAATTACAAAGTCTCCCTTTATCAACCCTAGATAAAGTTCAGAGACCTAAAACACTATTAGGTTCTTAGAGACCAACCCACTGAGAACACTACTCAGCACACCCCTAGAGAAACCCTTTCTCTAGATTACAGGTAAGAAACCCAATTATAATAGAAATTCAAATACAATTCAAAACAAAGTTACAAGCACAAAGCTAAGGAAAGAAATCACCTGATGATCCAGTAATTAATGATGCATATGAATGAATGAATCAGGTTTAAAGATGAACACAAAACTCAGAACAACTCATTCCTTAAGCTTTGAAAAGAAACTTCTTGCTTCAAGAATAAATCAATAACCCATAGATGTTTTAATGTAAGAAAGAACACCCAGAACCCAGAAATCCCCAAGAAAGTATTTAGAATGCTTTATGTTAGCTCAGAATTAGAAATTGACAAGTTACAAATCAAGCACAGTAAGAGTTCTATTTATAACAAACTTTTACAACTGTCAGTAATCGATTAAACGCGCCTAATAATCGATTATTTATCATATGTAATCGATTAAATAGAATATGTAATCGATTAATCTGTTCAATAAAATTCTGGGTATGGGCAACAAACTAAATAATCGATTATTCTGTCTTGTAATCGATTAACACAGTGAGCTTTATAAAACTTGAAGTTTAGAATGTAACTTAAAATGCACTGTGTAATCGATTACAGTTTTTGGTAATCGATTAAGACAGATAGCTTCATAAAACACAGATCAGTCATATGAACAATGTAATCGATTACAGATTTTGGTAATCAATTATTGTTTTAGAATTTAGTTAATCCGAGGCATATACTATAATCGATTACAATCATTGGTAATCGATTAAGGCAGTGGACTGATGTTTTCTATTTGGCCTTTGTAATTGATTACAGTTTATTGGTAATCGATTAAAATGTTTATCAAGGCAGTTTATATGTAAACTAAGGTAAAATAATCGATTAATCCGATATGTAATAGATTACATTGTTCTTGAAGAGTTTTTCAGAAAGAGCTAAGAACAAAGTAATCGATTATATGTTTAGGTAATCGATTAAAATAGTAGAAACTTTTATTTTTCCAAAAACCTTTGTTTCAAATCAAACTTTTAATCAAGTTTATCAAAGCCTTGTTAATTCTATAACTCTAGTTGAAAGTCTAAATGAATGATATGAATGCAATGCACTTGGATCACCAGAGATGCTTCTTCCTTTTACAATTAATCACAAATTATTCTTCAAGTCTTCAAGGCATGTTGAAAGTTCAAAACTAGGCTTGATCTCTTGTCCATTCTTCAAGTGACTTCTTTGAAACCAACAACTAGTTCCTCTAAAAGCTCCTCCACTAGAAAGCAAAAGATTGTAAGCTCAAGTTCACAGCTAGCTTTCTTGTGTACTCAAGTTCTCTCAACTCCATGAAGCTTAAATTTTTCAGGTGAAATGATCTAACCATATCATTATCTACATGCAATAAAATATGACTCAACACTAGAAGAAAATTTGGTTTATAAACAAAATGATATAGGAGAGAATAATGAAGTAGCAATGTTGTTAAGTAATTACGAGAGACTTTGATACACTAAATTTCAAAACTGAAACAAATTCTTCTAATGCAATCTACATTTGTTAGTCCCTTGTTAGTTAATACAATCACAAACAGGTGAAACTCATAGAAGTCTAAGGACTGAAGAACATCCTTACAGGGGCAAGAGCCTTGCAATGACCACACCTGGAAGCATTAATTAAATTTATCAAGAAAAATATTTTTAAAAGTGAAAATGAAAAAAATATAACTATATAATAAAGTTTTGATAGATCTCTATGGTTTATTCTATACTTACCATGGTTAGCTTTCCCAACACGAGAACAAAATTTAAAATAACTTCAACATTCTTGAAAAAAATTTATAAGTCCAACATTTTAGGGAGTGCATGTTTATTGATACTCCTCAAATCTCTTCACCAAATAAAAAATAAGTAATTCAAAATATGCTGAAGTCACAAAATTGTTTCAAAAACTTTAAAACATAAAAGGCCCTTTCAGTGCACAAGGTTTTCAATTACTGGAGCCTTGGGAGGGAGACAACCTTGCCCACTTAAGTGTAGAGGCTGAATCTATGCCCATGACTTCTAGAACCACTTCCATTTGAAATTTGGAATTGGATTGATGATGTTTGACAATGTTAGAAGAAGTAGCATTGCGATTGGTAAAAGACTAAAAGATCATTTTTGTATTACACTAGGACCAACTATACATCAATTTTAGCACTTATCCTATGATCAAGTGAAGTGAGAATGGGGGATTGAACCTGTAAATATCTAAGGTAAAAACTCTATTTTCACTACAGCTTCTATGTCATGTCCAAGTGAAATATAATCCTTTATATTCTTCTCCTAAATAAAAGAATAACAAAAATAAATTTAAGTAAAACAATTTCCACGAGAATCTGTCAATGAAAAATTATGCACTAGATATACAAGTTCAACTCAAACAATTTGTCATTGATTTTATCTAAATCAAATTATGTGCATTGCCATAGTAATTGAATATTATAGTCACATTAATTATACACACTAAAACTGTAACGCCCCGTATGCATCCGATTCATTAACATTCAATTATGGTTGTTAAACGCAGTATATAATTAACGATAATAATTCGGAAGCAACTAATAATTATGACGTCATCATACGCCCACGATAATATCATCTTTGCATTATGTATGGTAAACCCACACTCAGTATACATTAATAATTCTCATGAAAATATACAACGTAATTTTTTTACATCGATTGTGCATCCTCCCCTCAGGGCTAGGGTACAAAAATGTAGATGGACATAACAAAATAATGAGCCAACATGCTCTCAAAATAATATGCCTAAGGTTCACGCAGAACCATATTTTTACTCGAGCCTCTTGCCCCGGGGTCCATCATCCGCTCGTTGAGCACCACTTGCAAAATTAAATCCCCAACCGGGGTGAGATACAATCTCAGTAAACTCAGGGTTCTTGGAGGCCTTTCCTCTCTTGGTTCACTTCCACGACACATAGCATCAAAATAGACATCACATAATCTAGCAACCATGGCTCTCAAAAGATACATCACATATAGATATAACAACACAGGTGTCATTCCGTTGAGCGCTACCAACATCGGGAATGCAACACAGATATAGCATATATGTATATGTTTCCAAGAGAATATCATCCACTTAAGGACACATTCTCTAAATATAACACATTGCCTGAGGAAGATCATCCACTTAAGGGCACATTCTCTCAGGAGTCTGCTCAGACGTATATGACAATTCCAAGAGAAGATCATCCACCTAAGGGCACATTCTCTCAAGTTTTTATATAAATTAATCACAAGGAGTTGTTCCACGTAACTTTGGCTCCAAGACAAGTCCATATTTAGTCTATTCTACTGGTCAGAGAATCTCATCAGTCATACAACATATCATCACAGTGTACATCATATACATGTTCTCAATTAAAAAGCGGTAACACACAATTTCAATACCACATGCATCGTGACATATAATAACCATCACTCCCTCAGAGTATGGTGGAACACAGTCAAGGGAAAACTCCCAAGAATAAAGAGCTTACCTGCTTTAAGTGCTACTCGGCTCTTCCGTCCTCGTGGTCACAACCACCAATATCCTCTGTATCACGCTCTGCAAAAGCATGCAAGAAATCAATAACGGTTATCAACCGTTGCATGCAAGCAGTTCATAAGGGTTATCAACTGTTGCATGAAAAGAAATGCTATTCTTTTCCAAAGGACCCAAGCCTAGTTCCAGCTCTAGCTCAAATGGGTCATTATACATCTCATACACAATTCTTAAAATCTGTAAAAACTTGAGTGTCTTACCTCTACAAACGTCCAAGAAGGCTAGAGGACAGCTTCTCCAAGCTCGAACGTCCTTAAAATGCCTTCTTTCCCTCAAAGTCAAAACTCTGCGAGGATTCTTAGAGAAAACGATCTCTCCATCGGAGGGTTTTCAAAAGAAACAGAGGTTAGAATCTAGCTATTGGGCGGTTCCTTTCAACTTTTATGTTGCATGCAAAGGGTTCTGGTTAAGGGTGAGTGGTTATGAGGTTTTTCTCGCTTGGAAATGGAGAAAACAGAGACAGGAAGAAGATGATGGGTTTTGCGTTGAAACATAGAGAAATGGGTTATTTAAATGACCCTGGCGTGTGTGTCACGCGCCAATAGTGCCAGATGTCAGAGTTGGCTTGGTCATCATACACATCCACTGTCGGGTTCAGCTTATCCACCAAAAGCCTACCTTGTACAGCTCAGCATGCACCACTCGGATCACCTTGCTCAACTCGGTATGCGCAACCTGGACTACCTTGTGCAGGTTCATGGTACTAATACAAAGCCCAAGAGCTTCTTTGGCAAAGTCCAAGGCCCGTCCTTTTTCGAAATCCTTTCTTGGCACCTTATAAAATCCAAGGTTCCGCCCTTATCCAGGGTCCTACCTCAGCACTTTATAAAATCCAAGGTTCCGCCCTTGTCTGGGGTCCTACCTCGGCACTTTATAAAATCCAAGGTTCCGCCCTTGTCCGGGGTCCTACCTCCACGTCAACACTGCCCCATAAAGGTGTTATATACTCTCCAAAGTGACAACTCGGTCACATGAATCCGGTTCCTCGTTAATCACTGACTTAAGAAGCGCGAACCTGGATTTGTGTTCAGGGTCGTTATAAGAACCAGGACAATACCTTTGAATATGAACCAGAGCTAGAGTTAGAGGTAAATAGGTAATGTAAACATTATATTTATGAGCCTTTTGGAGGGTCAAAGTTTCATATTCTTAGACAAAGATATTTTGTAGAGTTTCCTACTCTTACATGCTTAATTGAATAAAGAGATTTGTCTAAAGGATTGTAGTTGTAACCGTATGATCTCAATGATGCCATTTGTTTTATGTGTATCATGATTTTCTTTATTTTAATTTAAATATTTTTTCTTAATTTTGTTTTTTTTTCTCTTTCATACAACCAGACTCATCCTAAAGAAAAAGGCTAGATTTGACTTTCAGAGAAAATTTACCCTTATTAGAATACTTTAGTAGAATTGTTCCACTAATCAAGATATGTATTATTTACTTAATTAAATCAAAAAAACCTTAAATATCAATTAGTATGAAAATGACACCACCCACAAGGAGAATGACAACCCTCCACATAATATTATAATAATAGGATCATGAACCTAAAACTAACCACCACCACCCACAAGGAGAAAAAAAAAGTATACAACATTAGCCATGCTGCTGAGTAATATTACCTGACACCCAGTAGATTGTGGAACAATATCTTCCACCCGTCTAAGACTATCTTCAAGAGCACATTTGGCCTTCTCAAATTTTAGGAGGACATAATCTCCGGCTATATCCTGCATCATAATTAAAACCATATGTAAGATATTTTACAAAAATGTATTTCAGGTCAAATAATTTTACTCGCCAACAAGAGATAATGCCTGAATACCAGAATTACTCCTTGGCCTAGCAGCTTCTAAAGAAGGAAATACAAACAATTCTTTGCAATATATTATAGAAAGAGTCTTGCACATTTTTCCATGTAACTGCATAAGAAACCAGATCGATATTAGTTAGATTCTACATTACAGACAATAAAAATAAATTGTAACTGAATTGGATACAAATGCAAGAAAAAAACAGAGCAAGAAAAACATAACTCAAACAAATTTTTCTCAACCTTAGCAACATCCTATGCCTAAGATATTAAGCTATCTAGACTTTCCAACAATAGTTAAAGACACTTAAATGGGAGATCAACATAGAAGAACAAATACAAAGCTTTTTGTAGCAGTGATGGGTACAAAGATGTCTCGATAAACTGTCAAATGACCTTGTGCTTCTTTTTGGCAAAATCAAAAGAATCAATAACACCTATGTAAAACTTGTAACATATTAGAATCAAAATGAATTGTCAAATGCATACATCATTTGGATGTATGCAAGTATGACATTTTTTAATTTCATGACATTCTCTTCAGAAGTTGTCAATTTGTCCCTTAATCAATATCACCAACAAACAAACACGAACATATACAAAGTACTTTGTAGTAATAATAATATATATAAAAAAAATAATCTATCTTTGGTAAGTCATAAAATCAATCAGCAAAGAAGCATTGCCTGGTGCAAAAGTAATAACATTAAAAAATTAGTAATAAAGTTTCCATAAAGTCATAAAACTAATCAGCAAAGAAGCATTGTCCAGTGCAAAAGTAAAATCATGAAAAAATTAGTAATAAAGTTTCCATAAAGTCATAAAATCAATCAGCAAAGAAGCATTGTCCAGTGCAAAATCAAAAACCTGAAAAAATAGTAATAAAGTTTCCATAATCCTAAGTCCTAACACTAACAGTAACAACAATGATCATTTTGGAAATATGTAATTAATTTAATTTCAGTTTTGTTCTGCTTAAGATGAACAGGACATGTCCAACAAGATTGCTGGATAATTAATATGGGATCAGGCTCTCTCTCTGAAGATGCTTATGGTGTTGAAGCACCTCAAGGAAGAAGATCACAGAATGAATACACAACACGAGTGGCGTGCAATGTGTGCTCTGTGTGAATGAAAAAAAAAGAGTCAGAATGTGTGTGTGTACCTTTCTCCATGGAGGATACTCTATTTATAGGATACTGACCTGGACCCTGGTGGAGTGGTGGTTGAAGCCCACTATCTTTGACTAAGATATTTAGATTATCTAAATAAATGATCAGCAGCGGTTGTGATATTTATTATATCTTCTGTTCTTTGATATTTGTTATATCTTTTATCCTTTGATGGTTGAGAAGTTTGAATATTTGAATTTTATAAATGGGCCTATCTTTTATCCGTAACAGATGCCCCTCATCCCGGTTATCTAGCACTCTGGATGACCGAGATGTATCAGTAGATAGGTCTGTGCTATATTCAATCCAGAAATTCCGTGCCGAGGTGGGTTACTCTTGCTTGCTCCATGTCGAGATAATTAGCCCGTCTCCGGAGGCTCGTATAGGGCAATTTTCCAACCATGGCCGAGCTATTTCTTGTGTTTTCAATGGTAGCTTGATCAGCTATGCCCATCGGGAAATGAAGCGTCCTCGTCCTGGTAAATGACACATATCCCGATTATTTAATGCTTTGTCATTTCTTTGCACACTTTAATCATTTCCTTTTTGTAGAAATGACACTTTTGCCCCTGCGTGTCTTTTCACATCCGCCAGTTACCAAGTTTTATGACCAAAATGGATTCTCAAATGCCTTAGAGCAAGTCCAGTATCTGAACCCAGGAGTAACTCTAAATTTGGAAGGGACTCATTGCCGGGCATATGTTGAAAACGGTGAGCTAGTCCCTTACCTCCCTCCAGAAGTTCCTTTCTCGGCTGAGGATCCCGAGGTTGCTGTTGGCGAAAAAGTGTAATTTTGAAGGGTCAGAATGCCGGTTTCAGTTGTAATATTAATTGCTTTCCCCAAACAATCTTTTAATATTTCCATGGTCAACTTTATTTGGATATTCGTACAATTTCTTCTATTAATGCATCCGGCTTTTATCATACTTGATTTGCTTTACTTTCTCTGGTCTGGATATACCTGTATGTTTGAGTATTAATTTGGCTCCAATGGCCAAGTATTATCTTACCCGAGTCATTAGTCGGGATTTCAATATCATATTTTGGAACCATGTTCCAGTCCTAGCAACCGTTAATGCATTACATAAACATTAATCAATGGATGTAATTCTTTCGGAATATCCGATCATTCATCCATGAGTAAATGGTTACGTCAGCTTGATCAGGGCCGAGTTAATACATAACAGCTACTAGGCTCACAACTTGTGCACAATATATATAACTTCCTTATAGCAAGGATTTTTATTGATATTCTTCGAAGATTACATAAATTCATGATCTCAATGAAAGACTTGCACGGGGGTTAGATTCCCGGCTTATATAATCAATTAATGAGAAACACATGAATACATAATTCACGATCTCCATGAAAGATTTACCTGGATCCCGGCTTACAAATCGATTAAGGAGAAACACGTGAAAATATTAATCCATGATCTCCATGAAAGAATGCGGGTATCAATATATTGTATCCCGTCTTATAAAATCAATTATGGAGAAACACATGGAAATTAAATATTACTCCATGATCCCCATGAAAGACGAAATCAATTAAGGGGAAACACATGGATGAAAATTAAATATTAATCCATGATCCCTATGAAGGATTCGAAATCAATTAAAGGGAAACACATGGATGCAAATTAAATATTAATCCATGATCCCTATGAAAGATTCGAAATCAATTAAAGGGAAACACATGGATGAAAATTAAATATTAATCCATAATCCCTATGAAAGATTCGAAATCAATTAAAGGGAAACACATGGATGAAAATTAAATATTAATCCATGATCCCTATGAAAGATTCGAAATCAATTAAAGGGAAACACGTGGATTTTATCACGGCTCCGAACTTTTAGCTATAATATATCTTTAACTTGTCGGCATTCCATGTGCGCTTGACATGTTTACCTTCAAGAGTTTCTAGTGTGTATGCTCCTTGTCCCAGATTTTGAGTGACTCGGTATGTTCCTTCCCAATTGGGTGCTAATTTGCCATCTCGGGCATTATTGTTTCCGATATCTGCTCGTCGTAACACGATATCACCCTTTTCAAAGGATCTCGGCTTAACCTTTTTGTTGAATTTTTGGGCCGCTATCTACTTCATATATAAATCTCAGTGATACGCCATAGTGCGGACTTCTTTTATCAGATCCAACTCGGCAGCCAATGATGCGTTATTGTCTGCATGAGACAGTTGTCTTCTCCATGATGGTTGACCGATTTCCACGGGTATCATGGCCTCGCATCCATACGTCATTCTGAATGGAGTCTCTTGAGTGGCTATTTGGGTTGTGGTTCTATGTGCCCATAAAACATAGTATAGCTGCTCGACCCAATTTGGGTCGGCTTCATGCATTCGTTTTTTCAATCCATTCAGAATAACTTTGTTTGCTGCTTCTGCCTGGCCGTTAGACTGCGGATGTTCTACGGATGAGAAGTAATGTTTTATATGGAATCCGACCATCATTTCTTGAAAATTCTAGTCTGTGAATTGTGTCCCGTTATCTGTGACGACTTCTGCTGGAATCCCAAATCTTGCTATTATGTTGCGCTTAAAGAATTTTTGAACTTGGGCCGAGGTGATGGTGGCTAAGGGCTCGGCCTCAATCCATTTTGTAAAGTAGTCAACAGCTACTATTAGCCATTTCATTTGACCTTCTGTTGCTTTAAATGGTCCTAAAAGGTCCATTCCCCACTTGTAGAAAAGCCATGGTGCCGTGATTGAAGTTAACTCGACTGGGGGAGTCCATAATATCTTTGCATGTTTTTGGCAACTGTCACACTTTTTACATGTTCCGCTGCATCCGCCTTCATCATCGGCCAGAAGTATCCGACGCGTAGGGCTTTCAATGCTAAAGCTCTCGCACCCATATGCTGACCATTAATGCCCTCATGTATTTTTGTAAGTACGTACTCAGCTTGGTCCGAGTTTAGGCATAGCAGCATTGGAGTGTGGAGACCTCGGTGGTATAATTCTCCATCAACTATCGTATACATAGCTGCATCTTGAATTAGCTTTTTCGCTTCTATTCCTTCATCTGGTACTATTCCTTGTTCCAAATAATTGATGATAGGCCTCCTTCAGTCCTCAGCTACTAAGATTACCATGATGCATGTAGGTTGGGCGAGTTCCTGTTGAATGACTGTTCTATGGTTGCCCATACCTTTTGTACTTGCCAGTTTTGACAATATATCAGCTCGAGCATTTTCTTCCCTCGGGATATGGGTGATGATGACTTCATCAAACTCCGCAATGATTTCCTTTACTTTAGCAAGGTATTTAGCTAATAAAGGTTCCTTGGTCTGGTACCTCCCCTCAATCTGTGCTGAAACAAGTTGTGAATCAGTTAAGATGTTGACTCTTAATGCTCCCTGTTCTCTAACCTGCTTTAGCCCGGCAATCAGTGCTTCATATTCCGCTTGATTATTAGATGTTGGAAAATTAAGCCGCAGCGATTGTTCGAGTGATACACCCTCAGGGTTAACTCAATAATGACTCCGGCTCCGCTTCCCTTGGAGTTGGACGAGTCGTCCACATATAATTTCCACATTGTATTTTCCTGCTGGGTGGAAAATGCCGGGGTCAGCTCTACTACGAAGTCGGCTAGGGCTTGAGACTTGATGGCATGTCGGGCTTCATATTTGATATCAAACTCGAACAATTGGATGGCCCAATTCATCATTCTTCCAGCCAAATCCGGCTTGTGTAATACCTACCGGATAGGTTGATTTGTTCTTACGACTATGGTATGGCTTTGGAAGTACGGACGAAGCCTTTTTGTCATTGTGAGTAGAGCGAAAGTCACTTTTTCGAGCTTCTAGTATCGTAATTCCAAGTTCTTGAGGGCTCAGCTCACAAAATAGATCGGTGACTGGGACATGCCCACTTCTCTGACTAGTACGACACTTATGGCTTCCTCTCTGACCGAGAGGTACAAGATAAGTGTTTCTCCGGGATCTGGTTTTGAAAGTACTGGGGGCGAAGCCAAACATCTTTTGATCTCCTGAAAAGTCTCTTCACATGTCGGGTTCCATCCCACGTTAGCCTCCTTTTTCAACAATTTGAAGAAGGGAAGGGTTTTTTCCGCAGATTTTGGGAGAAACCGCGTTAGGGCAGCCATTCTTCCCGTTAGTTGTTGCACTTCTCGCTTGCTAGCGGGGAACTGCATGTCCAGGACAACCTTGCACTTGTCCGGGTTGCTTCTATTCCCCGGTGGGTCAGCATGAATCCTAAGAACTTCCCGGCCTTTACTCCAAAGGCGCATTTCAACGGATTTAAGCGTATGTTGTGCTTCCTTAGTTTGTGGAAAGTTTCTTCTAGATCTCGAATATGATTTCTACTTGCATCTATCTTCATGATCATGTCATCGATGTATACTTCAATATTATGCCCGAGCTGATCGGTGACAACTTTGTTCATCATCCGTTGATAAGTGGCCCCAACATTTTTTAATCCGAACGGCATTACGTCGTAACAATAATTTGCTTCTACACCCCGGAATGTCGTCTTTTCCTGATCATCCGGGTCCATGGGTATCTAATTGTATCCAGAGTAAGCGTCCATGAATGACAGCAATTGGAAACCGGCGGAGTTATCTACAAGTTGGTCGATACTCGGCATTGGGTATGAGTCCTTGGGACAAACTTTGTTTAAATCTGTGTAATCAACACACACTCGCCATTTCCCATTGGACTTTTTCACCATCACCACATTGGAGAGCCACGTGGTGTATTGTATTTCTCTTATGAATCCGGCTTCCAACAACTCCTTAATATGTTTCTCCAAAGCTTGCCTTCGATCCGGGCCGAGCTTCCTATTCTTTTGTGCCACCGGCTTAGAACCAGGGTACATAGATAATTTGTGGCAACATAAGGTAGGCTTGATTCCGAGAATCTCGAAAGCTTTCCAAGCAAACACGTCTTGTTTCTTCCGCAGGCATCAGATTAATTTGTCTTTGGTTTCTGGATCATTCTGTTTGCCTATCTTTGTGATTTGTTCTGGGGAACTTCCGATCTGAATATCTTCCAACTCATCTACGGATTCTGGTCTCCATTCTTCAATATCCCGTATATCTAGTTCCACCAGGTTGACCGGTTTTCGGGATGAATGTTTCTCGATTTGTTGCTCTGCCGGATCTCCTTGCCTTATCCGAGGTGGGGAGGATAGACTTCCTTCTCTTTCCCTGATTGTATTGTAATAACATTGCCTGGATTCCTTTTGATCGCTGCATATTGTGATGACACTTGGCTGTGGTGTCCGACCATCTTCATCTTCTGATGTTTGGTGGACATCAATATGTCCCACTTATGAAGAGTTGGTCTGCCCAAGATGATATTATATGGTGAGGAGAACTTGGAGACAGTAAATGTGACCCTTTCTGACTTGAAACCCTCCTTTGTTCCTAGCTTGAGTCGGAGATCAATGGAACCCTTGAGACTGGTGCCTCCACCATTAAAACCTATCAACATGGTTTTGCATGGTTTCAAATCTTCTTCGTCCAAGTTCATCTTTTTGAATGCACTCCAAGTAATGATGTCGGCTAAGCTACCGTTATCAACGAATATTCTTTTAACTCGCCAATTCGCTACTGTCCCCGTTATTACGAGGCCGTCCTCGTGACCGGGGACCACCCCTCTCATGTTGTCTTCAGTAAAATAAATTAATAGGGGTGTGGTTTTCTTACTGTTTTCTTTGAATTTCGATTGAGCTCTCGCCGACATGACTTCTTTGAGATATTTCCTTCGCTGATTAGCAGTGTCGCCTCCACCTCCCATACCCCCCGAAATGAAATTGAATTCAAATTCGGGCTTGGGAAAATCATCCTTCTTGCTCTTATTCTCATCTTGGTCTGTATTATTCTATTGGCTTCTCCTCTTGCCTTGCTGCCCCTGGGTCCTGATGACATATTGTCGTAGTTTGCCTTCACGAATGAATTTCTCTATTGCATCGCGGAGATCCCAACATTGATCAGTCGTATGACCCGGTCCGTTGTGAAACTCGTAGAACCGAGAATAGTCTAATCCTTCCTTTTTGAAGACTGGACAAGGACAATCTACTTTCCTCATGTCCATTGAAGCAACTTCTCTCCATATCTGGGCTCGGGAAGTGTTCAATGGAGCATATTTATCGAATTTCGTTTCATACTTTCTAGGCCTGAAGTCGGGGTCTGGAACATTTCGTGAAGGTTTATTTTTATACCCCCATTTTATCATTAGCTGAAGGTTTTAACCTGTTCAAGTTTTACCCTTAAGCAATCAATTCTTGAGTTTTTAACCCTCTTTTAGGCTTTACCCTCAAGATCTCTTACAACTTAACCATTTATATCCCAGAGGGCCGACACACCATTTATATCCCGGAGGGCTGGTACAACATTTTGACTTTTTTCAAAGTTTTATGGTTACAGAAACCAATTTTACCTCCACAATTGTCCTGCCAAGGAATATGCATTACTTCCGTAACTACTAGAATCATCGATTGCTTTTTTCACTTTACTTTCTTCATCGGTGCAAGTTTAATAATATTATTCTACAGGGACATTAGAACGCTCAATAATCATATGCCATAATGCAACAAATTAATATCAAGCTTCATAACTTCCATATGCATATACATGGATAACATATACAAAATAACTTGAGATATAATTCACTTATCTTTTTATCATGATTCACTTCAACGGAGCCCATCATCCAATTTAGCTACCCCGGATCAGCAGGGTTTATTTGTCTTTCATTTGTAGCCATCAAACGAATTTGCCTCCTTCTTAATTTTCTTAACACTTTCTTTTCCTTGTGTTGAATTGTGACTTGAACAATCTTCATTTTGTTGGAAAGGTAATGAGAGCCTTCCCTTCATTTCCCTTCATTATTTGACATTCGTGTATTATGTGGTTTCATATTTTGTCCAAACATAGTTGTTGTGCAAACAATGCTGCAGAAGGCTAGAAAAAGTTTGTCAGCTTGTACTTCAAATTCGATTGGACCGACTTGTTGAATATATGAAGAAGTTTCTCATGTATCATGTCCTCTCCATGTCAATTGGCATTTTGTTTTGAAACTGCAAATCCAAACAATAACAAGGATAATGATGGTAATAACAATGAATAGTTTAGTATTGTCCTTGAAATGGAGCATAAAATTGCTTTCTTTTAATCCTGGCCAGGGAGAACTCTTCCGGATTCCTACAAATATTTAATCGGGTTCCTACCACTATCGAGATCAACATTTGCTTTCTTTCGGATTCCTTTGCTCTTCTTAATGATATCGCATATAATCCGGCAATTTCTTTTTCTTTGCCTCTCTTTCTTGATTTTGCCAGGCTATATTATGGTGGAAAAGTGATATATGAACGCTTTATTTCCAATCAATGACGATCACCCCTATTCATAGCATTATCTTCCAGCATCTTCCAAACAATTTTCCACGTACAGGCTACACTAGCCAGGTAAAGGAAATTGTCCCTGTGAAGAATATCCGGTGATTGATCACAATACTGTAGATGATTAAAAGCATATTTTCCATAAATGTATTGTGAAAAATAACTAGTTTGAATAGTTATTATAAATCTATCATAAAGATTATGTTCCTATACATACTAAATAAAACCAATTGTTTCAAAACTATAATGGGAAGTATTGTATAATTGATGAAAGGCACCATTCACATCACGATGCATTATAATAGTTATTAAAAACTTCAATAGTACAGAAATTGATTCATGGGTTGGCTTCGTATATAAACTCAAAATTATAAATTATCTCCATAATTCTTAACATCACGGTGCATGCAGCACATATCATTTTCTTGATGCAATAAGGGTAATTAGGAATTAATGTCAATTTCATAACCCTAGCACTCTTGATCACATTAATTGACTTTGACAATTCATTCATTTAATAATAAACATAAATGTATTACCAACATTAATTGATTAATCAATTTCTTATGGTAATTATATTTGAGATGCAAAAATAATAATGACAATAATAAACATAAATTATTACCAACATTAATTGATTAATCAATTTCTTACTTGGAATTATATTTGACATGCAAAAATAATAATATTTTACACATATATTATTATAAAAATACTATAAACAATGATTTATGACGCTTCATATTAGAAAAGGGGGGAGAAGACTTAGCTTTTGCTTAATCTAATCTGTGTTGCCGCTCGTGAGACAAGATCCACCCTTATAAAGTGATATTACGCATATGCCAACCTGGCTTCCCTGTTGGTGAATCTCACATTCTATATTCATGATGTTGCATTCTATATTGATGAGGTTGCCTTCTTATGCTCTGCACCCATCATATTAGGATTTTGATTTGCAGTTGTTATGCTCTCACCATTATTGGGTGGGAATCGAATTTTATCGTTTCCCATGGGCCCATCATCTGATTTAGCGGCGTGGATGAAGTCTCAACTGGACTCATTGCCTCGCAACTATATGTTTGGATTGGCTTCTATTTGTGCAACATTCCTCGATTCTCATTATGAGCCGGATTCTCCATGTTCCTCCATTTGAAGCGCTGCTCTATAAGCTGGGAAAACCAAATTTGAGGATAATCCAACGGTTGATAAAAGAGATAACTCTTTCTCAATATCACTGTCCGAAACAAGATAAAACAGAGCAGAAATTCTGATAACTTTTGTTTGTAGTTGAAACATTAAATCTTGAAAATGCTTTAATGAATGATCCGAACGGTCAGAATACAGAAACAGATTTGATTAATCTTTTGTCCAAGTTTGAACATGATCCAACGGATAGTTTGAGAGAAATGTCCCTCGAAATACTGTGGTCTGCTTCAGAAAATGAATTCTGAACCAGCTCGGTTTGGGAATTTCTGGTGATTCTACAAGCCTTTATTCAAGAAACCCACCGTTAGATGTGAAGAGTGATAAGCTAAAACCTTGTTGTAAAATTTTCATCAAAATCTAACGGTTAAAAAAGGAGATAGAGAAGATTGAAGGATGACAGTTTTTGCCCTTCTCAAAATGCGAATTTAGATATTCTCTTTCTCCTCTCTTTTTTCTCTCTCTTGTACCCGTATCAGAGCGTGGGTGTGCAGTCTAACTGTGACTTCTTGTGTTTACCATCGGGAACGTGGGATTAAAAATTTAACATTTCCCACAGACGGCACCAATGTTCTGCTCAAGATGAACAGGACATGTCCAACAAGATTGCTGGATAATTAATATGGAATCAGGCTCTCTCTCTGAAGATGCTTATGGTGTTGAAGCACCTCAAGGAAGAAGATCACAGAATGACTACACAACACGAGTGGCGTGCAGTGTGTGCTCTGTGTGAATGAAAAAGAGAGAGTCAGAATGTGTGTGTGTACCTTTCTCCATGGAGGATACTCTATTTATAGGACACTGACCTGGACCCTGGTGGAGTGGTGGTTGAAGCCCACTATCTTTGACTAAGATATTCGAGTTATCTGATCAGCAGCGGTTGTGATATTTATTATATCTTCTGTTCTTTGATATTTGTTATATCTTCTATCCTTTGGAATATTTGAATTTTATAAATGGGCCTATCTTTTATCTGTAACAAGTTTAATAATACAATGAAGGCGAAAATTAGAAGGTGACCTCTTCAACAGCCTTTTCTCTAAGTTGTTCGAAGAGCCTTAACAACGAAAATTAGAAGGTATCCTGTGCTTCTGATAATTCTCTGTTCTTATCTACAAACATGCAACACAGTGAGTGAGAGTTATTAGTGAAGAAGCAAAATCAGGTTAAGAACTCATCAGATCGAGTCGCATTTTCGCACCTCTCACTTCATTATTCAACCGATTAAGCTCCACCTTCATTGGATCCAAACCGTGCAACAGGTTCATGAACTCATCTGCGTCGAGGCTCGGCCTCATCGAATGTGCGCGCCTCTGCGTCGAGCTCTTCCCTTCCTTGAATGATCCAGACAATGCCAACGGTGGCACCAGCGGGGCCACCGTCGCCTCCACTCCTCCCTCGTCGAAAACCTCTGCCATGGCCGATCTAACCGATGCCAAAACCACTCACATCCATGTGCTGCTCCGAGCGAGAGTTGCAAAGAAAATGCTGTGCTATGAGAATGAGACGGTGGTTTTAGAGAGGGGAATTTGTAGATAGATGGTTTCATAAAAAAGAGTTTGTGTGTTGGAGTTTGACAATTTTTTTTAAATATATTGTAAATTATTTTGACTGTGGTGTGACACGCGTAATGGTGGTAGTCGTTAGTTTTTTTTATAAAAATTATAGCATTTTGGTGGTTTATTGAGACCGCAAAAAAAAAAGTAAAAAAACATTATTTTTTTGTAGTGTATTATATCATAATAATGTTTTATGTCTCTAACAAATTGTAATGTATTTCTGTAAATATGATAGAGTTTTATGTACATTTTTAATAATAGAGATGAGGTATGCATAATGAACATAAGGAGGGTAGAGTAATTTAGTCAATTTATTTTATGCCACATAAGTTTCTTTCTTTCTTTTAGATGAATTTTCTAGTCAGTATACAAATTCAATCATTTACTCAATAAACTTAAAAAGTAAACGAAGGATTTGGTTAAGTGCTAAGTATAAGGTGTCTATTCAGCAGAATCCATTTGAATTAAGTTCAGAGAAAATATAATCATGCATGGTGAACGAAGTTCATTTTTGTCAAATTAATTTTGACTCAAATTTAGGATGCTGTTTGGGTGTTAAAGAAAAATCACTTTTAATTGAGGAAAATCAATTTAAGATATAAAAAAATGCTAGATAGTACAGTTTTGTTACACTATCATATTATATATAGCAAGTTAGTATTTAGAAAATTTGACTCTTTCTAACATGCACTTTAAAAATAGTGTGCATGCATATGCACCTACATATTATGGTCATTGATTTGGCACCAAAAACCATTTTAAACCCCAAGACACCCAAAATATAACACACAAAAAAACTAGATACAAGGCAGCACCAATTTAGGAATGGTGCATGGTATAATTACTCTAGAAAACTACACTTCAATGACTTAATGGTTTCAGATAGTTCCAACCTTTTTTTGTAGTAATTCTACAGAAGCAAGCATATAGTCATAACGATGGGAGGGGATTGAGCTGCAATGCTTCCAGAAATGGAAGAAAAATCTGAATCATTACATATCACTAAATTATAATATGGGTCTCAAACAGGATCTCTAATGTAGTTATTTTAAGAATAAAGGTTTAGCCTTAGCAATGAGAGTGAGATAACCAGGAAATTAATTTTTAGTCACAGATTACTAAATATATAATATACACAATCACAGACACAACTATGATAGAGGAAGTAAGAGGTGCAGGGCATATGGTATGGATGTTCCTAAGTTGAAATGCTAACCTTCAGAGTCACACTGCATTGTGCAGCTGCAAGATCGATAAATGTAAACCTTCCGCCGCGAGATCAACACTGAGATCGAGACTCAAACCGAGAGTCACTCCGTGCCGCCGTGAGATCGACAATGTCCTGATGACTGCGACGAAGCTGAGGGCTGAGAAAGGTTTGAGTGAGGGTCGTGAAAGGTTTAAGGCCATCACGAGATCGACAATGTTGTTATGATAGTAAGGAAGCTAAGGGCCACGAAAGGTTCAAGTGAGCGAAGGAGCCGAGGGATTCGGCTTCGAGTGAGAGTGAGAAAGGTTGCAAAGTGAGGGAGCTGAGGGTTTTGGCGCCAACTAATTTATTATTAAAGATCCAACAACATCGGTTTTCTCAAAAAATCGATGTTACTGGCATAAACTTAACATCAATTTTTTAAAAACTGATGTTACTGATAGACTAGTAACATCGATTTTCTGAAAAACCAATGTTAACGATAACCCTTTATTTACGAAGATGTCATCGCGGGGTAATTTAACATTGATTTAAATTGCCAACGTTGAATGTATATTTTGTAGTAGTACATAGCGTACAAAGGGAAAATTTAAATTGTCTTGTCTTGACATTCTTAATTCTTTTTATTTTATGATGTTAACGTTATATTCAATTTTTACGCTAAAAGTCAACTCTGAGCACTAGGCAACACTAGTAGATTGTATTTCTCTAAATATATGTTGTAGAAAGTGTTTGTGATCTCCACTCTCTCTACACAATAGTGGCCTCGTGTGAAGCGCCAAAGCTATTAGACAATACCTAGCTAGGATCTTTCAACGGATCGAAGCTCTAAAGTCTATATAAAGCATGAAAATGTTTGTGTTAAGTAGTTGAATCAAAAAAGAATAATCTTAGACAAAAATGAACAAAGTGTATTCGAGATTATTGTGTAAATACTCTTTGAGTGATTAGAATACATCTTTTATCAAACATATGTTGTTTGTGAAAGCCAGAAGTGGCTTAGTGACAATGAATACTTGGGTATTAATCTCAAGGGGAGATTAAGGGTAGTGTTAGAAGAGGCCATTGAGTACTCGTTGTAGCCAAAAGTGGCATAGAGATAACTTTTGTTGTAATCAAAGAATTGATTAGTGGAACTCTTCAAGGTTTGAAGGAGAACTAGAGATAGCCTAAGAGTTGGGGTGAACCAATATAAAATCTTTGTATTTTCTTTGTTGTTTCTATATAAATAGTTCTTTTCTATTAGTTACTTCAACACTATTGGATCCAATTTTTGTAAACTGGTTTTGTGAAGTGTAACGCCTCTCTTTACTCTCTCGTGCTCAGTTTATTTTAGATAAAATATTGTGTCCACTTTGTATTAAAATTAAATTAGTTATGAAATTTTCACAAAATTCTTTTCGCTTTGCTTGCTAAATCGAAGAGTTGTCAGTAATATAAACGATTTTCCTCACCACGTATCATGCAAATAAAATTCCTTAACACATATTGTTAACAGTCCAAGTACAGCACAGTTCCAAATAGTCTGTTACAACATAAAATACATACAGCTCAGCGTAGCATCAAATACAGACAAACAGAAAAATCACAAATAAAGCAGTCATCCAACAGCACACAGAACATCCAGCTCTTTCCTTAAGGCTTTCCTCAGCTTACTGTTCTTCTGCTCACCCAAATAGATTGGGGTCATCACAGGTGTCAAACCACAGACACAAAATATGGGTAAGTATTTAATAGACATGATTAGATAATTGACAGGAATTAAAATAACATCACAGACAAATAATTGATTTCTAGTAAAATAAATTATCTTTTGTAAAATAGAAACAGATGCATAAAAATGATGCATGATCTCTTTATTAAATGATGCATGTCTGAGATCTCAGAGGCCTAATAAAAGGTACCAAAATCAATATAGTTTCACCCACTCCAGTGAAACCAGTCTCACCCACTCCAGTGAAACCTCCCTCCACTCCGAGGGGATAAAAAGGTACCATAAAACAGTTCCACCCACTCCAGTGGAACAGTCCCACCCACTCCAGTGGAACCTCCCTCCGCTCTGAGGGAATAAATGCAAATGATGTATGTAATGACTGGTTTTATTTTTCATTTACCTCTTTTATCATTTATTTCAATTTTTATATCAACTAATTCCACCCACTCCAGTGGAATACGTATCAGATAGTCCCACCCACTCCAGTGGAACACAAACTAACCAGCAATTCACTCTTAAATCATTTTTGTTGCAGAATCTCAACAAAACTTATTAACAAGTGAATGTTAACACGTCATACAGTTACATCACCTTATACAGCTAAATAAAATATTAGACGGCAGCTTAATTAAATACAGCAACGTTATAAAATATACAGCAACAACCTACAACATCATTTAGTTACGAATATACAACAACATATTATAGTATTATACAGCATCCTATACAGCATTATTTGGTTACAAATTCAGCTCTATACAGCCATATATTAAATATCACAACAGCATTAAATAATTTATAGCAACTAAATAAATTATAACCATAGCATTAAATTAATTTTACAGCATCCAAATAAATTATCACAACAACATTAAACTGATTTACAGCCGTATACAATAACATAAAATAGCTTACAGAATCATTATACAGCACCTACAGCAACATCAATTAATAATTACAGCAACCAAAGTGTAGCAGTATAATCCATACAGCTTTATTAAATCATTTTACAACAACTAAAAACTATCCTACAGCAATATTTAATTACATCAGTACAAAATTAATATACAGCCATCATTTAAATTTAGGATACAACCAAAAATAACATATACAGCAGCCACCATAATATTCAACAACCAATTAGACAGCAAAACAAGAACATACAGCTACCCTTAATCAAAGATTTAACAACATCAAATAATTCAACAACATCAAATAATTAATTACAAAATCATAAAATGGAATTAATCATTTTAATTGGTTAGAATTAACCTTCTTAATTAACTATTTTCATTCTACTAATTATATATTCAAGTTATAATTTACAAATTATTTTAGTTCATTTAGGATTTTTATCAAACACATGGCATGCTAATTTTAAGTTCTTATTAAACAAAGGAAACATAGCTTTAATCCTAGAAGATTAGATGTTAAATTATCCTAATCAACTACCTAATTCATGCTTATTAAATTACTTCCCATACCTTGATTAAAATTCAGCAAGTGGTTCCTAAACCCTCCTAGTGCTTCACGTGAACCTTCCTTTGTGTGTAGCTTTGTTTTGCTTTTATTTTCAAGTGAAGGAGTAAATGAAAGGGATGTTGGCTGATTTGGGATGTTATCCGTGCATTCAGCTTTCATTTTGGTCCCACCACCCCTTTTTATATGCTTAGTTCCATTTGCCTTAAGGAAAATATCAAAGCTTCATTAATTGCCTAACTTTTTGGTTGGCATCTTCTTATTGGTTAATGCTTCATTATCTTCCAAGTGGCCTTATCAAGACTATTCTAATCCTTTCTACTTTCAGCTGGTTTTTCACGTGAAATTACTCAGCCATGGGGTGTTCCATTTGCTTCAAAACCGTGGAATAGTTTTAATCTTAGTCTAAAAATTCTGCCAAAAACCCGTGTTACAAAAATTTTCATTCCGAACTCATTAACCGTTGGATCTTCTTAAAATTTTAATGGTATAATCCTAACTCATATGTCTAATTTTTGACCGTTGGGATTTTTGAAATAATAACTATAACTTCCTCCGTGTCTAAAGAAGTCAAGAGGGAATTTTCTTCAATAAAAATTTCCTTAAACCATCATTGTTTCCTAATTTCCTTCTAATAACTTTTTCTAAATTTCTATTGGTTCATTTTGTTTTTAATTTAGTAAAAGATCTAGACTATTTATTTAGTACTTCGTTTCATAATTAAGAGTAAAATTCCCAAATTACATCTTTCCTTTTTCTGTGCTTTTATAGAACTCAAATTGGTCTATATTCCATTCTTTTATCTCTTAAAATTTCTAAATATTTCATTCCATAGTTTTTCTTCACTAGGAATGTCAATAATTTTCTTATCTAAAAGCTTACTAGACTTTTATCAGGTTTCCATAATCTTACTGAGGTTGATATGACCTTATCAGAGCTATAAAAGTATTTTGGTCATTTGTGCAAATGTTCAGGGAGATTTTAGTCATTTGCCCTAGGGACCTAACTGTCATTTGGGAAATTGTCCAAGGATATTTTGGTAATTTTACTTAAGGATACCTTGGTCATTTCTAGAATTGTTCAGGGCAAAATTGTCATTTTCATCCTAGGGACATAAACGTCATTTCTAAAACTGTTAGGGGCGTTCTTGTCATTTTGCCCTAAAATTTCCTACTATCTTTTCATTAACATTTGACTTGTAGTAATTGTCCATGATTCTTAAATTTTTGGGGTGTTACATGAAACACAACGTGATTTCGAGCCCCTTGGACGAAACTCATCATCCATTGATATTTATTAGACAAAAGCTTTCAAAAGACTAAGTTTTTATCCATCACACTATTCAACTCCCTCCCCCCCTTCTAGTGTGTTTCAGGTGCTTCATTCAATTTGTCACTTTTTATGACATTATAATTTTTCTTTGCTATTTAAGCTTAATTTAATTATAATAAAAGTTATTCTTGATAATTTCCTATTCCCTATCTAGAGGAAGATGGAAACAATGTTGCTGTAGTAGCCTAATATTATTGTTCATAAATTCGATAGTGGCTATGGCCTGTTTGATTGTTGATAAATTCGATAGTGGCTATGGCCTGTTTGTGACAATGCCTGAGACCTTAAAGTTGCCAAGGATCTTTTAGCTTCCTTTTGAAAGCCTGCCAAGGACTTTATAACTAATTTGGATATTTGGTTACCACTTCTCACTAATAACTTGTATTGATATTTTAAGGCCTTTCTTTCTATAGAAAACATTCTTAATTAAATTCTAAATCTTAGTTGGATTGATTAGGAATTTAATATATGGTCTCGTCTTTGGAGAGTGATGGTTTTCTGTACTGTGATTCAATGGGACTATACTTGTTCAACAAATAATTAATTGTGTGGGTTTTGTTTCATTATTTAAATTGTTCATTCAACTAATTGTGTTCCTTGCGTAGTTGTATCATTGGATTTGAGTGCATTGACCTTGAGTTCATGAACATGGCAAAAGCTTGGGTTTTCAGGAGCAGAAAATAAGTGAAAATCTAAAATAAATTTTAGGATTAATTAAGTTTAGTCTCTGAACTTTTTTCAAAATTCAGTTTTTAGTCATTAAACAAAGGTTTAATCGGTCAAGATTTCTATACTTTTTAAAAATCAATTTTTAGTCCTAAACAAAAGTTTGAAGCCTCAATACCAATTATTTGGATCTAATTGAAAGCAAGGAAGACCTCTTTGAGAGCTTAAAATTCTGGAGTTCTTCTAATCAAGGTTGGTGCTTTCATATGAATAGCAGTTATTTGAACTAATTCCAAACTAAATAATTTCTCTTATACATTTGTTTTGTGCAGGGAGATATTCACAATCATGAAAGTCTGGTTAAGGCAATCAAACAATTTGATGTTGTGTTGATAAAGATTCTTGTTGTGTTAATAGAGATTCTTCCCATCTGAATTTGGAGTGACATGATTCAGTTGACCCAGTTAGAGAAGTTTTCGAGGAAAAAGCAAAAATCCAAAGAATATTTGAAACCGAAGGAATTTCTTACACTTAACTTTGTTGCTATGCCTTTATTTGTGTTATTATTAAGATTAAAATGATCAGCCTACATATCAAAATGCATAACTATTGATACACTCCCTGATTGAACTGAACCAGAGAATTCCAGTGGCTCATCGTTTTTCATTATCACATTGAAGGTCACTTTATCTTTTTTGTTCTTGGAAATTCATGTGAGACTACTCAACAACACTCAAAATGCATATTACAAAGAAAAATTAAATTAAAATTCTAGGCTAATGTATTACAAATAACTAAGTAAGTCGATTAATATTTATCAATTTAAAAACTTGAAAATATCTTTTAAAAAATTTGTAGGAAATTAACTTTGGAATTCCAAATTTGCAGGAAATTTATGTATCAATTTTTATTTGCAAGAAAGTTATCATTGGTTTTTTTTCGTAGGAAATTTCTTGCAAATTTTGACAACCACAAGAACTGATATCCATGAAAGAATTTCCTGCAAAAAAAAATCATAGGAAAATACGTGGTAATGCATTTCCTGCAAATTTTTAAGCAAAATTTGCAAGAAAAATCCCTATGTAATGTGAAGAATTAAATCTTTCAAAAATGATTTTCATCAATGAGAAAGTAGTAAAACTTGTCATTATGAATAAGTATATCATTAAAACATTTTTTCATCTTTAGAAGTAAGCTCTAAAAGGTTTTATAGAAAAACACCACATGCATCATAAGTCTTTCAAATCAACAAGCGGTTAAGGGTAACGAAAAAGAGAACAAAGGAAACCATAAGAGTAACAACTTTACAAAACAATTTCAGAACATATGTGATTATAAAACATAAACCATACATCAAAGAGGTAGTTTGTTTTGCATAAAAGGGATAAGAAAACCAAGTGAAATACATTGTAATTGAATTAATAAAAACCAATCGATTTTGAAAATAACATGCTTACATGAGGAAACACAATAATATATATGAAAAACAAAACTTGGAAATCCAAAACCTCTAAAACAACTTGAGCAAAACGGTAAACAAAACAACATCTTTTTTTCAAAAAGAAACTCAACTTAAGCAACAACAAACATTTGAAACATTGAAGATAACATATAGAAACAACAAAGAAAATATCATAAAAGCATCATAGGTTATATAGAAAGGAAATCTCATTAAGTACATAGTATTGACCTAAGGATTACTAGTCTCAACATATTCTATCTGAGACAAGTTCTTAGTCTAGGCAATTTTGGCCTCACTTGACTCTTCATCTATCACAAACCATCTGGTTGATACATCACAAACTCGAAGGTTCTCACACAAAGAATTGCGACAACCCATATCTCGTTATGAGTCTCTAACAGTGCAAATTGATTAAGGATCATAGTGAGATCACACAAGCATACTCACCGACTACAGTTATTCTCCCCTAGAAATTATTGTAATCAATGCACAACAAACACCATACCAGTAATCTCCTTAGAGAATAAACTAAATATGGTTCAACAACCAACAATCATTCTCTCCTGAAAATGATTTGACAACACATAACAAAGGAAATTAAGGACCTATTTTTCAACAAGTCTGGCATACAACATCGCCTTTCACCTTCAATGCCCAAACACGATTTTTTAAATGATTAGTCTCAGAATCGCATTGTAGCCACTTGTAGTAGACTAGACAACACAAACAATGGACTTTGTAACTCAAGCTAGAGATCCAACACACAATTGGGACCCCAAAACATCATATTCAACTCTTGGAAAGGTACCCATAACTAAACAAACAACCAAAGCTACACAACAAAAGACACAACAGACATATTCCCCATAGGTTTATCCCTAAAAGAGACGACTGACTCTGATACCATAAATGTAACGACTTGCCATCATTACATGGAACTAAGAACTAACTCAATCGGAAGACTTTATTTTAATTCATTTAAACCTCTTCTATAAATTGAATTATGAAAATACTTGTAACATTTTGCGTTTCAAAGACCAAAAGCTAAAACACATGACGTCAGGATAAAACATCATGTGATATGTATGTACAACTGAATAAACTATGTGTCTTATGACACTCCATCATAACATAAACATATACAACATCAAGGCAACTCAAATATCCTCAAAACATGAATATAAACATAAACAACTCTATAAAGATAAACTACTTAGACTCTGAGTTGGTCAACACTCTACATCACACTAAGAACGAAAAAACAAATGGAAACCACATCTTCACATCTAGGTACGCCTATCCACGAAGTCTCTAAAAGACATAGGGCCACCTCCTAATCATCTACTCCCACGTATGTCAGATGCAGAATCATCACAAGCACGAACCACATGTGCAACAACACAACAGTAAGCTTACCAAAACATGCTTACTAAAAAATTATACATCTTAACAATTAAAAAATAATCAAATACAATCAGATATAGAACATAACATGCGAAAGTCATATATAAAGAATAAATCTTTGGATTTACATATCAAGACATATCATGATAAACATCAATTCAACAACTATCACAACAAGATTAAATCAATCAACCCCATCTTCATTATCATTAGTCAAGCAATTATCAACATCATAATTCAACCATCAAACAACATCATCATCATTAGTCCATCGACATCAAAAATAAACTTGACTTCATGCAAATTTACAGCACATGAGTGATTAACCAAAGTACATCCCTTACCACAATTGCTTCTTCGACCATTTAGGGAGACCTAGATTAATCCTATGGAGGATGGTTTTATCAAAAATGGATGAGCGTGAGTAATGGCTTATCTCGGTATGGAATGCATTAACCTTATCCTCTCTGGGAATTTGCCAACTCATCTATTCTATAGGTCCCTTCAGTGTTACCCACCACAAAAACCTCCAGCACTAGGTTGAGGGCTCACCAAGCATCCACAACTTACGTGCCTACTCACAACCAACAACTTCACCTAGATACCTTGAGGTTTAAGATCTCAAGGATCCAAGTTTCACCATCAACAAAAATCCATCCCATATGCACTAAAAGGGTCACTAATCCCTTTGGAAGGTGGTTTCATACACTCCAACACACCATTCAAAGTCAAAACATAAGGGTGGTCTGGGGAAGATACCCCACTAGGTGACAGTGATGCCGAATCACTGTCAAAAGCACTAGTTTATCCCCAAATTTTGCAATATAAAGAGTAACCTAGGTTGAATCTCAAAGGAGACAAAAAATTCAAATTTAATCTTAGACAAAAGGGAGGGGGTTTGCAACAAAATTAACAGAAATTTGAAAATATAGAGAAATCAATGCAATGCAACAATAATTCAGTTATGCAATCAATCCGAGATTCTTATTCACGCGAAATAATTATCATTGTCATAATTGGATTTTGAATTCATACACATTCGTATCAACTCACATTCATCTAGACAATCATCTAGCATGCATTCACGAAAATTGAAATTGCAATCGCAATTCCTAATTTCTGTGAATTCAAGCGCAATTAATAGTTAACGTAGGAAATCAATCAATCTCTTAACCTCATAAGGAAAATATATCAGATCAATTAATCAATGGATCTGATCTAATCTGTTCCAATTCTCGAAAGCATCGTAATCACGTACATAGTTGAAATTGGAAAGAGAGGGAGGAAGAAATGTACAAATATGCGATTAAAGACGAAACTCAAATTCTAACCGCAACGTGAAAGCCTCAAATTGATTGTGGATCTAGCCTTCCATGGAGAAATCCATTGAAGATCACAGATCAGAGACAAAATAGTGAGAGAAAAGATAGAAGAGAGAAAATTGTAATTTGGAGACAAAATGAAAAAATAAATTCAAAAGCCCTTTCACCAATTCTGTTTTATGTTATTTATACAGCTAAACTATAAAATTTGTGGGCTATTATGGCCCAATAGAAAGGTCTCTTAATAATCTTTCTAAAGAAATATCATATGCCCAATTTGGACCTAAAATGAGGGAGATAGCGCAAATCTAATGAGGTCCAGATTCAATAATTTGACTTGAAAAATTGACCCTTAAAACGTTCGAATTGGCCTGATCTCATGAGAGGAAATGTTGTATATCTCTATCTTATCTTTTTAGAGAGCCATAGATCATCCAAATCTGAGTTCTCCAGCTCAAGATATTCCTTGTACAAGACAACAATATCGTAATGAGGAAAAATCCAAAAATGAACTAAAATTAACAACTATGTGTTAATATTAAGGGATATCTCCCTACAGCCAGAAAAATATCTTATATACCCAGCAATAATGATGTAATACTGATTCTGTCCTTTATTAAAAACTTAAGTTTGGTACGGACAGAGTCTCACACCATTTGCAATCCGTAAGAACCTTACGTAAGGATTGCCCAATTCGTATGGACCACACAGTTTGTCTAATGTATATTTAATACACATATAACATTAAATTAATTAATGTCGCCATATACAACATTAAAATTTCTAATGTATATTTAGTACACATATAAGTATACATTTACAAAATTATTGATTAAATAATGACATATGCAAACCTTGAACCTACAACCTTCGCGTTATTAGCATGACACTCTAACCAACTGAGCTAATAGGTCAATTATGTTAAAAAATAATTAATGTCGCTACATATAACATTAAAATTTCTAATGTATATTTAATACACATATAAGTTTACATAATAAATTTTATAATAATTAATTTTCATCTAATAATGATTTTTTTACATATATAAATTTTAAATAAAAATCATAGGTTTAATAAAAATTTATAGGTATTAAGGTACCTTTGAGGAATTCAATTTCAAAATCAAAGATACTTGAGATTGCTTTTTATGGGCAAAAATCTATTTTGATGCAAGGTTTTTTGTAACACCCCAAAAATTCCATAACTATAGCCAAAGCATTATATGAATTATTCTTGCATAATTGTGGATGCACATATTAGAATTTGATGCTCTAGATTTGAAAGATTAGAGTGAAATATCAATTGGAGATATTACGAAAATATTTGAAGAGAAATGACCATATTACCCTTTCCATAAATTGGAAATGACAGAAATGCCCTTGAAGTTGAAATGACGAAAATGCCTCTAAATATTTTAGTTAGATATTTTAAGGAGAAAAATTACATAAATGCCCTTGGATATTTTGGAAATGACAAGAATACCCTTAGATATTTTTGGCTAGATATTTTGTGGTAGAAATGACAATTATGCCCCTAGGATGAATGATGAAATTACCATAATGCCCTTCAGGACAGAAATGACCAAAATACCCTTTGTCCCTGATAAAGCCATATAGCCTCAGTAATGCTATAAACACCTGACCAAAATACAATGTGCTCCTAGATAAGAAATTATTGACATTATTTATAAAGAAAAACCATGAAAAATAATTTTTAGGAATTTTGGAAACTATTTCAAAAAGAATTTAATCTAGACTAACCTGAGTTTCCTAAAAAACACAGAAAAGGAAAAATACAATCTGTGGAATTTTCTTTTAATTATGGGAGAAATAGACTCTTAAATAAAGTAGTCTAGACATTTTATTAATTAAAAAAAAATGAACCAATGAGAAATTAGATAAAAATATTGAAAGAAATTTATGTGACATTTTAAGAATGTTGTCACACTTAAGCCAGTTCCAAAAGATTTCTAGGATTTCATTTCCATAAAACCAATAAGAATTAAGCTTCCATAGATTATAGAAGCAATATTATTTAAATTCAAGGCATAAATTAATTCCAACAAAGCCTTAAAATTCCTAAAAATCCTAGCCATACAAGCCATTTATGTGAAATTTGTAAAATTGCAACAAATGTGCTCCAAAAATCAAGCATGGCCGTGGACTACAAGAAGAGTGAAGAAAGCTTTAGAAAACTCAAGAACAAAGACACTTTTATGGTTAATAAGCCATTTAACATGCCATTGGACCATTTGGAAAGCTAGGTTATAAATGCTTAAGAGATATTTGAAGCAAATTTTATTTTGTCTCCTTTGGAAGAACACGTAGATATTTCTAGACATTATTTAAAAGATCCCAACGGTCAAGATTTAAATATGTGAGATAGGATTATACATTTAAAATTTAAAGGAGATCCAACGGTTAATGAAACCAGAATCATTATTTTACAGAAATGGGTTTTTCAAGAAACACAAAAACGTAAAAGAAAGGAAATTTGGTAAAACTTTCTCTACAAGGCTTGAAGTCCATGTGCAAATTGAGAGTCAAGGAGAAGGATGTGGAAATCTCAAGAACTTGGACACTTGTATGGTGGAAAAGCCTTAGCCAATGAAAATAAACCAAATAGAAAGCAAAGTAATCATAAGCTTGGAGATATTTTTAGCAAAGCCACTTTACCTAGCCTATAAATAAGGGTGGTGGGGAC
>CM023952.1:22959520-22988471 GCA_013407115.1 Glycine latifolia | reverse complement strand
TGTAACACCCCAAAATTTTGAAGAACAGTCAATTGCTGGGGTGAAAATATTAATTAGGGGCAGTACAAAAGATATAGGGCAAATGACGATTATGCCCCTGAACAATTTCAGAAATGACGGTTATGTCCCTAAGGTAAAAATGACAATTTTGCCCAGGACATTTTTAGAAATGACCAATATACCCCTAGATATTTTGGTGAGATATTTTAGGGAGGAAATTCCATAAATATCCTTAAACAAATTGGATAATTACCATCACGTCCCAAGGGTGGTAAATGACCAAAATACCCTTTAGGTCAAAAATGCCCAGATGACTTTAGAAATTTTGTGGGAACCTAGAGAATGGATGAAACTCTTTTAGATAATGAAATATTAACATAGTGGGTGACAAGAAATCATAAACATAAATTTCTACGAATTTTGGAAGATAGATTGAAAAGAGCTTAATCTAGACTATCTCAAGTATCAGAAAATTATAGGAAAAGGATGGATGTAATCTATGAAGTTTTTCTTAATTATGGGAGGAATAGGTTGCCTAAATAAGTTAGTTTGGTAATTTTAATAATTAGAGTCAATATGGACCAATAAGAAGATAACATTTTACTATTACATACAATAAAAGGAAATTGGATTAATTTGGAATTCTAGATTAAGCCTTGACCATATGATGCAAGATCAATGGAGAAAACTTTAAGAAACTTCAAGAATAGACATGTGGAAGGTAGGAAAACACTAGCCAATGAGGTAACACCTAGTGGAAAGCCAAGCAATGATGGCTTAAGAAGATTTTTTTTAAAAAGAAAACTTCCTTTTGACTCTTTTGGATACGTAGGCAGTTCTAGGTATTATGTCAACAATCCCAACGGTCAGAAGTTAGATATATGGGATAGTAGTACACACTTAAAATTTTAAAAAGATCCAACGGTGAACAAATCCAGAATGGGTATTTTCATAAAACGGGTTTTGGAAGAGATTTTGTGACTAAGCTAACATTTCACATAAGAAAGCAATTGGAGATTCTTTCCCCCCAAACTTGCAATCCAACGTGCCAAAGGATGAGGAAAGGCTTGAGAAGAATCATGAAAGGGACACTTGGTTGGATGGAAATTACAAACTTATATGATTGGTCCATTTGGAAAGCTTGGTTATTATGACTTTGGAGAAGATTTTTAAGCATTAATCCAAGCATTCCAACGTGAGAAGCAAGAGAAGATTGCCCTCCATGCTTTGGAAATCCACGTGCAAAGGTAGAAAAGAGGAGAAAGGTATAGAACTTTCAAGAGTAAGGACACTTGTAGGGTGGGAATTAAGTAGCCAATAAGATTTAAGCAAATGGAAAGTTAAGTTATCATAGCATAGGAAGATATTTTCATGGCAAAGTTTAATTAAGCACTTCATTACTACATAAAAGGGGGTAGGAAACGAAATTTGGACTGCCCTAAAGGAGGTTTCAACGTGCAAAAGCCACTCCAAAATATATCCACTCCATTATTTTCTAAATCCACCTTTCACCCAAAGCAAAACCAAAGGCCTACAACCTTAGTAGTTCACGTGAAGATTTAGGAAAATAGGAAGCAAGGCTATCAAAGTTTTTAAAAAAAGAGAAAAGTATATACAACCTCCACTCCAACCTATTTCCATTCCTTCCAATTACATCTTTCTTTCAAAGCAAAACAAAAGCTCACCAACCCTGGAAGAACACGTGAAGCTCAAGGATTTAGGAGACAAGATTGTCTAGCTTGAAAGGGAATAATCAAGGTATGGGGAAGTCTTTTGATAAACAAAGTTTAAATATTAGCTTTATTAAGATTAATACTTGTTCTTGTGTAGATATAAACCTTGTTCATTAGGTGTTTGTAGAAATAACTCAAGGGAATCAAGCTTTGCTACATGAATGACTATGTGACTAAATGATATTGATTCTAGTTTTATAAATAATTAGGGAATAAATACCTTAAATTTAACTTAATCAATGAACTTTCAAGAAACTAACACCTACTCATCCTATACTTATTTAGAGAAGAATAATGGTTTAGACTTATAATTTTTAATGAACTATCTTTGCTACAAGTGTATGTTGGCCGAAATTATACCATGGTCCCTTGGAATTGTATATTTATTTTATTGTTCTCATTAGGCTAGAATCATGTTTATTATATAAAATTCTATTAGAAATAATAAAATAGATATAATTTTCCTTTAAGAACTTCATTAAAAACAAGTTTTTTTTATCATGTGAGACAATATAAAGATTAATGTTAAACAAAGCTTTCTTTAAAAGATTTTAGGAAATAAAGTTTGTTTATCATGTGTTGCTTGATGATCAATGAATTGTGATGAACTTTAAGTGTTGTATGAATTATGATGCATAAGCAATGAGTTGAATGGTGTATTATGTTGATGATTAAAAGTTGTACGATTTAATAAGTGGCTAAGATGTAAGACTACTCTTGGAGTAAATGGTGAAGTTGAACCATGGCTATAAGCTTAAGTGTTGTACAAGCTTCCTGTGTTGATTGAAAGAAGCTTTATGTGTTGTTTTAAAACGCATATGCCATAAGTTGTAAAGATGTTTAAAGACTTGATAAGATGAATCATTCATGCATTTTCATATGCATATGCCTGGCGGGGGCTAGACCGTGTTGTTGTTGTTGTTGTTGTTGTTGTCAGATAGCTAAACTGAGTCCACGCGTTCAAAGGTGTTATGAACTTGGGGGTAGTTGAGACAGGGAGGACCACACCACCATGATGATCACATAGGTGGAGGTGACTATCCTACGCGCCCCTGGGCTACCCCGACTGGTTGGATAAGTTTATTTGTGCCACCAGAGTGGGTGAGGCTGTCTTGACTGTGGCCACTGTTGATGATTTAAAAACCTGAGATCTCAGTCATGCATCATATAAAAAGATAAGCATGCATTCTATACATTACAGGATAAGTATGTGGAATATCTGTTGATAAGTAAACTGTATGACTTAATTTGTGTGCTAATTAATTTGTGGGCAAATCCTCTGTGTTGTTATTTTATAAATATCTACGTATGTATTTTGTTATGTATATTTTATTTAAATTTTGTTTGTCATAGACTTACCCTATTTTGTGTCTGTGGTTGACACCTGTGATGACCCCAATTCATTTGGGCGAACAGAGAAACAGTAAAGCAGTGACTGACTATGAAGAAAAGCTGATGAAGATGCATTGATGAGTTGTACTAGCTTTAAATTGGTTGTATTCTATGCTGACATGTATTTGGATTGTATATTATACTTTGGACTGTATTACTAGACTATGCTTTAATCTTAAAATTAATACCGTGGGGAGAGAGAATTCATTTATGATAAAGATGAATAGGAGAACTTGCAAGCAAAGCGAAAAATTTTCCATAAAATTTATAACTAAGATAATCCTAATCCAAAGTAGTCACAAGATTTTACCTAAAATCAACCAAACACCAGAGAGTAAAACGAGGCGTTACAATAGTGGTATCAGAGCATGGTCTGTTTCTTAGGACTGTGTGCTATGTGTTTGCAATGTTTATCTGCTGTATGTTTCTGTGTGGTTGCTACGTTTTCTATGTGTTTTTATGTGTGGTATTTTTAGAAGAAATAAGTTTGGTAGGATGATCTAGATCATGAACTGGGTTCCTCTAAAATGTTTTAAAGTATTAGAAGAAGTAGCTTAAGTTTTAATCTTTAGTTAAGAAATTAGTTGGATTAATTTATTGAATAGATTTATGGTTGTATATAGGCTTGAAAATTTATGTGGTTGGATGGTTCCTTTATGGTGAAAGAAGTATGAATTTAAGATAGGTAATGATCTATGTTGGAATTATATTGGATGATTTTTAGAAAGTGGTCTAAGTGGTTTGATGACATTTGGAGGTTTGTCACATTTTATGGACCATTTGAATTTATAAGTAAAGGATGAATGGTATGGATAAATGAGGTAAAAATTGGAATGATTCAATTTTGAAGATTAATCAATAAAGGTGGTAAGTGAAAGGTAAGAAGTATGCTAGGTTTGAATTCTTCTTTGAGGGAAAGTTTAAAGGAATTAGAATTGTGAAGTATTGATGAGATTTCTAACCTGATTCTGTGTTGCTTAAGGAAATTTTATGGTCAAAATGGACATAAGTTCGATTGAAGAAAGGTATGATCTCTTCACCTTGAGAATGGTGTACTAAGTGATAGGGTAAAAAAAAAAAAAAAAATCTTGGTTTAAAAATAATAGGTATGTTGTTTATAGATTAGGAAAATCAAATGAAGTTATTAAATTCTTGATGCCTGCTATACCATAAGTTTCAATGTATATTCATAAATTAGCAGACTGGCCACCTGGATAATTTGTGAATAGCAAAGAAACATTATGGCAAGCAGACAAAACTATAAATAAGATAGATGATTTTTTTAGCAACTATTCCTTACAAAGATTAAGCAAGTGTAGAAATAAGTATGTTTTCTTGATAAATATAAGGAATACAAATTAGTAGGAACAATTATAGTATAGTAGTGGTGATATGAGAAAATTTGAAGAAATCAATTTTTGGAGAATATTCTAAAGATTACAATTATGGTTAGGTAGATAGCTAAGATAAATAGTGAAATACTCCTTTCATATGGTATTAAAGTATTAATGTTATTTGATTTAAGTATGATCATTTCATTATATTTTATTTAAAGGAAAGTAAATTCGTAAATATTTTCCCAAGGATGGAAAACTTGTGATTAAGACTCCCACTAGCAGGTACGTTTGATGTGTATTGCTTTATGGAATTCTGTGATAGAAAATTTTATGATAATCTAATCTAATAATATTTGATTATCTTCCGAAAATTTATTCAAATGATTATTAGTGTTGGTAATCCTAAGATAAGAAATAATGGGATATTTATCTTTGTTAACTAAATTTGCTTATTCTTGAAAAGAAAAACTTAAAGTAACAATGAGCTATCTAATTTTGTTGGGTGATTATATGAAAGATTGGTCTAATCTAGAAGTGAAAATTTAGGTGTTCTTAAGAGATTTTCCTTGTTAGAAATTTATTTAGAGGAAATAAAGTTGAATATATAATAAGATCTGAAACTATTTCTTAAGATTGTAGAATTTGAGAAACCACTAGGAGAATTGTAGAATAAGTAGGTATGAGAATTGATATATTTTCTTGGAATATATTTATCTTGCTAGTAAATAAAGGTGGAATCATGAGTAGATGGATAGATTATCTTTAGTTGGATAAACAACAAAATAAGAATTTAAAGCTTGGTAGGAAGGAACAAGAAAAGTGTAATGACATGAGTTTTACTCTTGAAAAGAGTTCAAAATGTTTTAAAGGATGCCTTAGAATAAGTTAGAAACATCACCAAAGCTTAGATTAAGGATATCAATAAAAACCTTTATTTGTATAGTTGTAGAAAAATTTACAGAAAATTCTTGGGTATATTCCAAAGAATAGAGAAAAGAAATACTTAAGGATTTTGTTGCGAGGAGGTATAGCTGTAGACTTTTAAGGCCACAAGTTGTTCTAAGATAGGAAAAATCTTAAGATTATGTTTGAAGTTCTCAAGATTTGACAGAATATTATGAAATCATCAAAAAGTGTAGTCTTACCGTGGACCAAGATGAGTGGTTGAAGAAGAATTTTATAGGTACTCAGTAAAAGCCTAGAGTGATATTCAACTCTTGTGAACAAACTTTTTAAGTATATGGTGATGACCCTAAAATAGGTTTTTATAGATAGTAGCCTATGCAATTAGGTAATTTGCAGCCTTGGGAGAAAATACTAAACTCATAATTTAGAAAAAAGCAATTATAAGGATACCATTGATAACTTGAAGATATTATCTGTATGATTTTTATTTTGAGGATTTTAGTAGAAGGATATGATGTGAAATGGAGAAAATAGCTAAAGAATCATCACAAAAAGGTTAATATAGTGATAGGAAGTTTAAGTAGAAAATTTGAAGGATAAGGAATGGATCTGTTAAAATAAACTGAGGATCTTAGTTTTAAGTATGAATATAAAGTTAAAGATTTCATCGACTCTCAATAAATAATTTTGAAGGAAATAAAGAGAACAGTGGGTATCGAATATTAGACAAATTTCGAGGACGAAATTTTTTGAAGGAGGGGAGAATTGTAACACCCCAAAATTTTGAAGAACAGTCAATTGCTGGGGTGAAAATATTAATTAGGGGCAGTACAAAAGATATAGGGCAAATGACGATTATGCCCCTGAACAATTTCAGAAATGACGGTTATGTCCCTAAGGTAAAAATGACAATTTTGCCCAGGACATTTTTAGAAATGACCAATATACCCCTAGATATTTTGGTGAGATATTTTAGGGAGGAAATTCCATAAATATCCTTAAACAAATTGGATAATTACCATCACGTCCCAAGGGTGGTAAATGACCAAAATACCCTTTAGGTCAAAAATGCCCAGATGACTTTAGAAATTTTGTGGGAACCTAGAGAATGGATGAAACTCTTTTAGATAATGAAATATTAACATAGTGGGTGACAAGAAATCATAAACATAAATTTCTACGAATTTTGGAAGATAGATTGAAAAGAGCTTAATCTAGACTATCTCAAGTATCAGAAAATTATAGGAAAAGGATGGATGTAATCTATGAAGTTTTTCTTAATTATGGGAGGAATAGGTTGCCTAAATAAGTTAGTTTGGTAATTTTAATAATTAGAGTCAATATGGACCAATAAGAAGATAACATTTTACTATTACATACAATAAAAGGAAATTGGATTAATTTGGAATTCTAGATTAAGCCTTGACCATATGATGCAAGATCAATGGAGAAAACTTTAAGAAACTTCAAGAATAGACATGTGGAAGGTAGGAAAACACTAGCCAATGAGGTAACACCTAGTGGAAAGCCAAGCAATGATGGCTTAAGAAGATTTTTTTTAAAAAGAAAACTTCCTTTTGACTCTTTTGGATACGTAGGCAGTTCTAGGTATTATGTCAACAATCCCAACGGTCAGAAGTTAGATATATGGGATAGTAGTACACACTTAAAATTTTAAAAAGATCCAACGGTGAACAAATCCAGAATGGGTATTTTCATAAAACGGGTTTTGGAAGAGATTTTGTGACTAAGCTAACATTTCACATAAGAAAGCAATTGGAGATTCTTTCCCCCCCAAACTTGCAATCCAACGTGCCAAAGGATGAGGAAAGGCTTGAGAAGAATCATGAAAGGGACACTTGGTTGGATGGAAATTACAAACTTATATGATTGGTCCATTTGGAAAGCTTGGTTATTATGACTTTGGAGAAGATTTTTAAGCATTAATCCAAGCATTCCAACGTGAGAAGCAAGAGAAGATTGCCCTCCATGCTTTGGAAATCCACGTGCAAAGGTAGAAAAGAGGAGAAAGGTATAGAACTTTCAAGAGTAAGGACACTTGTAGGGTGGGAATTAAGTAGCCAATAAGATTTAAGCAAATGGAAAGTTAAGTTATCATAGCATAGGAAGATATTTTCATGGCAAAGTTTAATTAAGCACTTCATTACTACATAAAAGGGGGTAGGAAACGAAATTTGGACTGCCCTAAAGGAGGTTTCAACGTGCAAAAGCCACTCCAAAATATATCCACTCCATTATTTTCTAAATCCACCTTTCACCCAAAGCAAAACCAAAGGCCTACAACCTTAGTAGTTCACGTGAAGATTTAGGAAAATAGGAAGCAAGGCTATCAAAGTTTTTAAAAAAAGAGAAAAGTATATACAACCTCCACTCCAACCTATTTCCATTCCTTCCAATTACATCTTTCTTTCAAAGCAAAACAAAAGCTCACCAACCCTGGAAGAACACGTGAAGCTCAAGGATTTAGGAGACAAGATTGTCTAGCTTGAAAGGGAATAATCAAGGTATGGGGAAGTCTTTTGATAAACAAAGTTTAAATATTAGCTTTATTAAGATTAATACTTGTTCTTGTGTAGATATAAACCTTGTTCATTAGGTGTTTGTAGAAATAACTCAAGGGAATCAAGCTTTGCTACATGAATGACTATGTGACTAAATGATATTGATTCTAGTTTTATAAATAATTAGGGAATAAATACCTTAAATTTAACTTAATCAATGAACTTTCAAGAAACTAACACCTACTCATCCTATACTTATTTAGAGAAGAATAATGGTTTAGACTTATAATTTTTAATGAACTATCTTTGCTACAAGTGTATGTTGGCCGAAATTATACCATGGTCCCTTGGAATTGTATATTTATTTTATTGTTCTCATTAGGCTAGAATCATGTTTATTATATAAAATTCTATTAGAAATAATAAAATAGATATAATTTTCCTTTAAGAACTTCATTAAAAACAAGTTTTTTTTATCATGTGAGACAATATAAAGATTAATGTTAAACAAAGCTTTCTTTAAAAGATTTTAGGAAATAAAGTTTGTTTATCATGTGTTGCTTGATGATCAATGAATTGTGATGAACTTTAAGTGTTGTATGAATTATGATGCATAAGCAATGAGTTGAATGGTGTATTATGTTGATGATTAAAAGTTGTACGATTTAATAAGTGGCTAAGATGTAAGACTACTCTTGGAGTAAATGGTGAAGTTGAACCATGGCTATAAGCTTAAGTGTTGTACAAGCTTCCTGTGTTGATTGAAAGAAGCTTTATGTGTTGTTTTAAAACGCATATGCCATAAGTTGTAAAGATGTTTAAAGACTTGATAAGATGAATCATTCATGCATTTTCATATGCATATGCCTGGCGGGGGCTAGACCGTGTTGTTGTTGTTGTTGTTGTCAGATAGCTAAACTGAGTCCACGCGTTCAAAGGTGTTATAAACTTGGGGGTAGTTGAGACAGGGAGGACCACACCACCATGATGATCACATAGGTGGAGGTGACTATCCTACGCGCCCCTGGGCTACCCCGACTGGTTGGATAAGTTTATTTGTGCCACCAGAGTGGGTGAGGCTATCTTGACTGTGGCCACTGTTGATGATTTAAAAACCTGAGATCTCAGTCATGCATCATATAAAAAGATAAGCATGCATTCTATACATTACAGGATAAGTATGTGGAATATCTGTTGATAAGTAAACTGTATGACTTAATTTGTGTGCTAATTAATTTGTGGGCAAATCCTCTGTGTTGTTATTTTATAAATATCTACGTATGTATTTTGTTATGTATATTTTATTTAAATTTTGTTTGTCATAGACTTACCCTATTTTGTGTCTGTGGTTGACACCTGTGATGACCCCAATTCATTTGGGCGAACAGAGAAACAGTAAAGCAGTGACTGACTATGAAGAAAAGCTGATGAAGATGCATTGATGAGTTGTACTAGCTTTAAATTGGTTGTATTCTATGCTGACATGTATTTGGATTGTATATTATACTTTGGACTGTATTACTAGACTATGCTTTAATCTTAAAATTAATACCGTGGGGAGAGAGAATTCATTTATGATAAAGATGAATAGGAGAACTTGCAAGCAAAGCGAAAAATTTTCCATAAAATTTATAACTAAGATAATCCTAATCCAAAGTAGTCACAAGATTTTACCTAAAATCAACCAAACACCAGAGAGTAAAACGAGGCGTTACAGGGACCAAATGAAGGCAATTACACTTGAAGCAACCTACTTCATTCCTACATCCCTTTCACTAAAATTCCAAAGCAAACCAAGGCCCACAACCCTTGAAAGTTCACGTGAAGAAGCTAGGAAGTCTTGGAAGCTAGTTGCTAAAATTCCAACTTAAGAAAGCAAGGTATGGGGAAGTACTATGATAGCCATGGTTTAGATATTCTTTATGTTAGATTCTTGTTTATTTTTATAAGAATTAAAGCTTTGAATACCATGTGTTTGATGAAATGCCTCCAAGAATTAAGTAATGGTACATGGATGATACTTTGGCTAAGTAACTTAAAATAATGGTTATAATAAATAACTTGAATCCAATCTAGTAAAAAAGGAGAGTAAATAACTTAACCTTTGTATATTATGACTTTGTTTCAAAGAAATACTTGTTTTAATAATTTACTAAAGTTCGCATGTTATTATTTACTTGATATTTTACTAAAGTTTGTATGTTGTATATTAAATGGATGTTTTTATATTAAAGTTTATGTGATGTGTATGTTCTACTAAGTATTCTATGAAGTTCACCTGTTGTTGGAAATCTATATGGATTGTTATGGAATCCATGTGTTGCTGAGTGTTTCTATAAATCTATGTTGAGTTGAGTTCTGTGCTGAATCTATGTTGAATAGTTAAAGCATATGAGAAATAAATTGGATATAAATGGTGAAGAAGAAATAAAAATAATTCATTGCATATTTCATCTGCATTTAATTACCTCAGAGAGGAGGTAATGGAGTGACCTCAAAGAGGAGGTGTGTCAGATAGCTAAACTGAGTCCACGCGTTCAAAGGAGTTATGAACTAGGGGGTAGTTGAGACAGTGAGGACCACACCACCATGATGACACATAGGTGGAGGTGACATTTCTATGCGCCACTGGGCTACCCTGACTGGATGGATAGGTTCGTTCCACTAAGAGAGGGTGGGGCTATCTTGACTATGGTACCATTTATTGAGAACCTGAGATCTCAGTCATGCATCATTCTAATCAAGAAATCATGCATATGTTATGTATTCTGTTATGTATTTATATATTTATTTCGACATATTATTTTGTTTCACTATGAATCTGTTGTGTTTATCTAACTATGTTTATCATATACTTACCCTATCTTTGTGTCTGTGGTTGACACCTGTGATGACCCCAATTTTGTTGGGCGAGCAGAGGAACAGTGAAATGTTAAGCTAAATGGTGATGGAGAAGATTGGATGAATTGTGTGCTATGCTTGGTGTACTATTGTCTCTGAGGACATGAAATTTGTATTGGACTATTTTGGTTTGTTGGTCTGTATTCGAACTATATTATGGTTTGTATCCGAATAATATTATTGTAATGGACTATATGATACTTTATTTTGTACTAAGAAATATTTAATGGTAACTATTTTATTTGAAGTATTATTGGAAGTTTGTTTTAAGAAATGAAGAAAAACAATTTGATAAAATAAATTTCTGTATAAAATAAGCGAAAAATTTTAGGCGTTACATTTTTAACATCCTATTGTAAAATCTCTTTTGCAGAATTAAAATCAACACAAATCAAAAATCTTTGATTAAGTAAATCAGATTGAAATTTTGATATACATAAAACAATTGCTAAAACTTCTATTTTTACAAGTAGAATAATCCTACTTAGTAGGATTCCAATGTTTTGAAGTGAATGCAATTATTTGTTCTTTACCATTAACAAATTGTTTAATCTCAAAAACATGATTTTTATTCAAAATTTATATATGTTAAAAAAGGAATTATTAGATAAAAATTAATTGTATAAATTTATTATGTAAACTTATATGTATATTAAATATTCATTAAAAGAATTAATGTTATATATAGCAACATTAATTATTTTTTAACATAATTGGCCTATTAACTTAGTTGGTTTGAGCGTCGTGCTTGTTGGATTCAGGGGGAGCTACTTAAAGAATGCAAAGGAACTTTGATTCAAGCATTGATTTTGAGCTTTCAACATGCAATGGATGCCTTGAAGATAATTTGGTGTGAAATGTGTAAAAGAAAAGCAATTCTGGTGATCCAAGTGCATTGCATTCATTTAATCCATAATTAAATTAATTGGTTTCATAAAAATCACAAGGCTTTGATAATTCAACTAAGTTTTTAAACTAATTTAATTGTTTTTGGAAAAATGCAAAGTGCACTGTAATAATCGATTACACAACGTATTAATCGATTATCTGCTTCGTTTTCAAAATTGGAAAAGCTTTCATGAACACTTTAATCGATTACCAAGTAATGTAATCGATTACATAAGCCTTTTAGAAAACATGGTTCTACTGGAATAATCGATTACACAACGTTTTAAGAAAAACTTGTTACACTGGAATAATCGATTACCAGGAATTGTAATCGATTATATAATGCATTAAGAAAAACATGTTGCACTGCAATAATCAATTACCATTTCTCGTAATCGATTACACAAGCTTTTATGATATGCAGTTCTATTGGAATAATCGATTACAGCTCGTATTAATCGATTAATTTGCTCGTTGCTCAAACCCATAAAACTCATGAACACTTTAATCGATTAAAGTGGTGACTTAATCAATTACTTAAGTGTTTTAATCGATTATATGGCGCGTTTAATCGATTACAGACAATTACAACATTCTGTTATAAATAGGATTGATGCTCAGCTGCTTTGATAACTTTGTGGAACATTACCCATACGTATTTTCTGAGCTTGAACATTCTAAAGTGTTTTCTAAGGGTTTAGTTGTGTCCTGCTCCATTGTGCTTTGATCATGTGTGTTTAAGTCATTCTTGGAGCTTGAATCCATTTCAAGATTAAGGAAAGTTGTGTTTATTGTCTTTTAATCATTCAACCTGATCTGGTAACTTCATTCTGCATTACATACTTTGGATCATCAGGTTGTTTCTCTCCTTAATCTGGTTGGAATTTTCGTTTTGAAAATTCTTTGTAATTTTGGCTATTGTAATTGGGTTCTTGCTTGTAACTAGAGAAGGGGTTCTCTAGGTGGAAGAAATAAGTTGTGTTCTCAGGTTCTTGTCTCTTAGAATCTAATAGAGTTTTAGATTTCTGCACTTTATCTAGGGTTGATAAAGGGAGACAGTGTAATTGATTGTAAGAACTGAAAATTATAATAGTGGAACTCTAACCTAGTGTTGGTTGGAAGAAACTGGATGTAGCTTCATGGTTTTGAAGTGACCCAATATAATTTGTTTGTGTATTGATTCTCAATCTCTATCCTCTTCATTTTAATTGTTATTGATTCAGTTGCTTGACCAACAAAGTCAGTTTTGATTCATTGAATTCCTTGGGGCTGAGCTACTTGATTGAATAAGATTTCTTGGTTTTGAAAGTGATAAAGATCCTAGAAACTCTAACTTTGATTAAAGAAATTTTTAATATACCAAGGTTTAACCAATTCACCCCCCCTCTTGGTTAAGTGTGAAGTATTCATATCATTTTCAATGCTAAAAATGCGAAGGTCATTCTTATGGATTGCGAATGGTGCGAGACTATGTCTGTACCAAGCTTAAGCTTTTAATAAAGGACAATATCAGTATTACACTATTATTGTTGGATGTATGGGATATTTATTAGACTTAGGGGGAGCTAGAGAGGATCAAGAAGCTGAAGTTCTTAGACTTTGAAATATTTAGGCTTTTACATGCCAATTCAATTGAATGTCATATGTAACGACCCGCCTCGTCGCTACTGTATCACTGGGGGCAGACTCAGCATTATGCAATCGATTACATAAGCTTGTAATAGATTAAAATAGACCACACTTGACTGATACATCAGGTAAGGCCTTGATTGTATGGATCCCATGAGCCTACACAAGGGTGTTCGGATTGTGATTCTGAGTTGTACAAGGTAGACTTTTGGAGTGATCTGAACCCAACAGCGAGTGTGTACGACGACTAAGTTGGATTGACACCTGGCATTATTGGCGCGTGTGTCACGCGCCAGGCCCATTTAAATAGACCATTTCTCTTCATTTCAACGAAACACTATTGTCTTCTTCCTCTCTCCGTTTTCTCCATTTCCAAGTGAGAGATTTCATAGCCACTCACCCTTAACCAAAACTCTTTGCATGCAATGGAGAAGTTGAGAGGAACTGCCCCAGAACTTGGTTTCACCTTGGTTTTCTGAAAGCTTTCAGAACGGAGAGATCGTCCTCTCCAACAACTCTCACAGAGCTTCGTCTTCGAGGGAAAGAAAGCTTTCTGGGACCTTCGAGCTTGGAGGCGTTGTTCTCTAGCCTCCCCGGAAGTTATAGAGGTAAGACACTCACGTCTTCCTGGTTAGCGTGAGTTTGTGTTTTGAGAGGCTTAGAGACCGTGTGGGTCTGAGCTGGACGACTTGCATGTAACGGTCGCTGATCGTCCTGGACTGTTTGCATGCAACTAGTGTTAACCATTTTGTCTTCTTGCATGCTTTTGCAGAGCGTGATACAAGGGACATAGGAAATCGCGACCTCGAGGCCAGGAAGAACCAGCGAAACTCTTAGAGCAGGTAAGCTCTCCGTTCCTGTGAGTTTTTCCCTTGACTGTGTTCCACCACACTTCAAGGAGTGATGGTCCTGATATATAATGATGCATGTGGTATTGAACTTGTGTGTTACTAATTTTGGTTGAAAACATGTATATGAGATATGTTGTGTGCTTGACGAGCTTCTCTGGCCAGTAGAATGGACTGAATATGGACTTCCCTTGGAGCCAAAGTCATGTGGAACAACTCTAAGTGGTCAATTAGTATATATGAAAACCCTAAAAGAGTGTGCCCTTATAAGGATGATCCTCTCTTGGAAGAGCCATATACGTCCGAGCAGACTCCTGAGAGAATCTGCCCTTCCGTGGATGATCTTCCTCAGGCAGCGTTTGCGAAAGTCTTGGGAGAATGTGCCCTTAAGTGGATGATCTTCTCTTGTTATATATGTGTTGTTATATACATGTTATGCGTTTTATGACGAGCTGGGATAACCGGATTATGTGATGCTGGGTTTGATGCTATGCGTCATGAAAGGCGAACCCGGGGAGGAGAAGCCTCCAAGGACCCGAAGTATACTGAGATTTATATCTCACCCCGGTTGCGGATTATATGTTTTGTAGGTGATGAGCCAAGAGAGGACGGCAGATCCTGTGGCAGGAGGCATATGATAGTTTTTAGGGTTAATTGATTAATGATTTATTCAATAATTAGTAATATAGGCTAGAATTTGTCGAGTTTGTTTAATTAATTGTTATTTATCTTAATTATGAGTATTTTTGTTATTTAGGAACCAACAAGAGAGGAAAAGAAGCAAAAAGAAGCAATAGGTGCTCTCGACCATCTCGCACGACTCACGTGAGTCACCGCGCTACTCGCGCCAGATGCTAAGGCCAACTCTTCAGCTCGAACAAGCCACGCAATCAGCATGGTGACCGGCGCTAGTAGCGCTAGACTTCCAAGGCAGTTGATTCATTTTGAATATCCCACGAGATCAGCGTGGGACCCCGCGCCAATGGCGCCAGATAGTCTGAAAAAACCATTTCAATTCAAACAGTCCACGCGGATCGCGTGGTACACCACGCGAGTAGCGCCAGACTTCAGGATCAGCCCTTCAATTCGAACAGTCCACGCGATTAGCGTGGAACCCCACGCGAGTAGCGTCACAATTACGCTGTTACCTGAATTAAATATATGAACGTATGGGAGATAAAAGAGGACACTTTTGGCACAGAAGACACACAGAAACGCAGGGAGAGAAAGTGGAGAGAAGATCAAAGCCAAAGATTGAAGGAAGATTGAAGGTTTTGTAATGCTTCTACTGTCTTTCTATTTCTTGAGGTTAGACATGATTATGTCTGGCTAAACTTTCCTATTATGGTTAGAGCCAGAACCAATATGAACTTCTCTGTAACTTGATTGGTATTAATATGAAATTCTGATGATTGCTTTCTTTTACTTTATTCTTCAGTGATTATTTCTTTATTAGTCTTGGCCATTCTAGTAAAGTTCTGAGAGTTAGAGTATGCAATAGGAATATTGGAACGCTAATTTCTGAAACCAGTAAAATAACAGTTTTTACATTGCCTAGGGATAGGGATGTATGATTGCAGAATTCATATGATGTATTCGCTTAATGCTTAGCTTGATAGTGAATCACTAAGGAATTAGGATTTCTGATTGGGTTAAAGGGTTAAATTACTAAGGGATTAGGATTTAACTAATTATGTGAGAATACATTTTATCAGCAATTAGAAGTAATTGAAATTAACAACCAATCCAAGTGAAGAAGGTAGGGAACAAAGGGGAATGTGCTCTGGCCACAATTATTTCTCATCACTGCATAAAGATTAATTTAAATTCACTTTTTAATTCTCGTTAAGTTCTGTCATTTATTTAATTTACGTAATTCACAAAACACAAACATACTCTCTTCAAACTTATTAATTGTCTTTCAATTTCTGAGACAATAAGTTACGGTAAGATTGCATTCAATCCCAGTGGAGACGATACTTTACTTACTCACTTTATTACTTGGAACGAACGGTACACTTGCCGATGTCCCAACAACAGTCCAAGGGATTCTGGACAAGAGCTCTAGTCGAGAAGGGGTTCTAAATGAACCTTAGTGTTATTTTGAGAGCATGTTGGCTTTTTGTTTTGTTATGTACATATATATATATGCACTTTGTACCCTAGCCCTATGGGGAGAACGTACCCGACGCATATTGTTGTAGTTTCATGAACGATTACCATACATAATGTACAAATGATATTTGTGGACATATTATGATGTCGTACTTGTAGTGTCTTCCTAATTAATTATTGTTAATTAATTACTGCGTTTAACGACCATAATTGAATGTTAACAATCGGATACATATGGGGCGTTACATGAGGAATTAAGGAAGAAGCTTACGACCTCTCCCATCATGCAGCCACCAGATTGGGAACTTCCCTTTGAGCTCGTGTGATGCCTCTAACTATACACTTGGGGTTGTGTTGTCACAGAGAGTTGATAAACGATCCCATGTCATTGCTTATGTTTCACGCACTTTAGATGCATCCCAAGTTAACTACACCACCACAAAGAAAGAGCTTTTAGCTATTATTTTTGCTTTAGATAAATTCTGATCTTATTTTCTTTGCTCCCATATCACTGTCTTTACTGACCATGCAGCTTTGAAGCACCTGTTGAAGAAGCCTGATGCGAAACCTAGATTGATCAGGTGGATGCTTCTTCTTCAGGAGTTTGATATTGAGATTAAGGACAGGAGTGGTGCGGAAAACTTGGTTGCTGATCATTTGAGCAGGATTGAGGGACCTGTTGAATCCTTTCCTATTAGGGATAATTTCCCTGATGAGCATTTGATGCACTTGCATTCATCACATATCACCCTTTGGTTTGCTGACATTGTCAATTTCATTGTTGCATCTGTTGTCCCACCTCATGCATCTAGGTCTCAAATAGATAAACTTAAGAGTGATGCTAAATTTTATGTGTGGGATGATCCTTATTTGTGGAGGTTTGGTAGTGATCAAGTGATCCGCAGGTGTGTGCCAGATCATGAGATTCAGTCTATTCTTTAGTTTTGTCATGGCACACCTACTGGTGGTCATTTTGGTCCTCAACGGACCCCTAGGAGGGTATTGGACTGTGGGTTCTATTGGCCCACTTTGTTTAGAGATGCTCATCACTTTACCACCACTTGTGAGCAGTGTCAGAGAGCAGGAGGAACCATTACGCGTAGACATGAGATGCCTCAGCAGCCCATTATTTTTTGTGAGATTTTTTATGCGTGGGGTATTGATTTTATGGGTCCATTTCCTGTTTCTCATGGTTTTTTATATATTCTGCTTGTTGTTGATTATGTTTCTAGATGGGTTGAAGCTAAGGTCACTAGAACTAATGATTCTAAAGTTGTTGTGGATTTTGTGATATCCAACATTTTTTGCAGGTTTGGTGTGCCTAGAGCCATTATCAGTGACCAGGGGAGCCATTTCTGTAACAGGTCATTGACATCCTTGCTTCAAAAGTATGGGGTTGTGCATAGAGTTGCTACAGCTTATCATCCCCAAACTAATGGGCAAGCAGAGGTTTTTAACAGAGAGATAAAGCAAGTGTTACAGAAGGTAGTGCAACCCAACAGGAAGGATTGGAGCAAGCTACTTAAAGATGCTTTATGGGCTCACAGGATCACTTACCGAACACCTTTGGGGATGTCTCCCTATAGGGTGATTTTTGGTAAGTCATGCCGCCTTTCTGTAGAGATTGAGCACCATGCTTATTGGGCGGTGAAGAGTTGTATCATGGCATTTGATAAAGCGGGTATAGAAAGCAAGCTTCAATTGCAAGAACTTGAAGAGATCCATTTAGAAGCCTATGAGAACTCCAAGATTTACAAGGAGAAAGTGAAGAGATTTCATGACTCTAGGATTCTTAGGAAGGAGTTCCATGCTGGCCAAAAAGTGTTATTGTTTAACTCTCGCCTCAAGCTTATTTCTGGTAAACTTTGATCTAGATGGGATGGACCTTTTGTTATTACTAATGTTTTTCCCCATGGTGCAGTTGAGATTAAAAATGAAGTTACCGGCAAGGTCTTCAAAGTGAATGGTCACCAACTCAAGCTATTTCATAAGAGCCTGCTAGTGGAGGAGGAGCTTGTGGCGGACCTCTCTTTGGTCTTCCCAATTCTATGTGATGATGTGCTTTGAATGACATTTGGGGAGTTTCCTTTTCCCTTCTTTTATTTGTTATCTCTTTGTTTGCATCTTATTGCATGCTTACATTGAGGACAATGTGCATTTCAAGTGTGGGGTGAAGGATTACAAAATCTATTTTCTGTTTACATTTTTGTTTATCAGTTTCTGTTTGCTATTTACTGTTTCTATTTATTTTCTGTTTCTGTTTACATTGTGTCTGTATGTTGTTTCTGTCTATTTTCTATTTTATCTGTCTGTTTTCTGTTTTCTATTTCTGTTTAGTTTTGTTATTGTTTCTCTTATTGTTTTGCTGTGTTTGTTTTGTTTTGTTCTGTCTGGTAAAATAAAAATTAGAATTTAGGCACTTTTTCATGTATTTCATAGGATTTCTAACTTGTATAATTTGTTAGAAATGTACTAATTTTTGTTGGAATGAAAGGTTTCATGCTTGATGTGAATCATTGTTGCAATTGTTGAAGTGATAAGTAGGATTGAGAAATAGAATTTAAGATGAATCATGTGTGATAGAATTATGCCTTGTGAGTTTTTGGGCCTTTGTGGATGAATCACATTATTTCATTCATGTTCTTTCATGTGTGATTTCACCCTTGTGCTAGATTACTCTATGTTTTGTCTTGCTTCTTTTGACATTCCTTGTTGCACATGCTTTGATTGAGATGATTTAGTCCTTCTTTCTTTTATCCACTAGCCAAATAAACTATCCTTGCATTGATATCTATTGCTACACTTTTTGAGCCTTTAACCTTTTCTTTCTTGTGTAGCTCATTGAAAACTGAAAAATGGAAAACCATGTTATCCTAACTTTAGGGAGAAAAAAGGCCTTGGAATTGTTTTGGGAATAGGTTTCAAACAAGTGTGGGGTATTTTTATTTTGTTTAATTTAAAAAGAAAAGGAAAGAAAAGAAAAAAAAAGTTTACAAAGCAAAAGTTCAAAGAAAAAAAATGCATAAACAAGGAAAAAGAAAATGCAATAAAAGTTGTTGTGATTCATTTTCATCCTTATAAGTTATTTGTTTCTACCCATCCTTATACTTGTTGGCTTACTCTCCATTGCCCCTTTTTTCTCTTAGTTTTAGCCTAAATATCCTTTTCTTATCCACCATTTACCCAAGCCATACATTACAAGCCAGTAAAGTCCTTTTGATCTTTTGATGCATGTGTATTTCAAGTTGAATGAATTAGAGTCTTGTCAAAATTTGGATGTGCTAGTTACATGTGGTGTTTGAGTCTAAACATAAACCCATACACATTAGAAGAGGTTGAGTGTTGCTCTTTGAGATATTTCTATCACCTTGGTTCATTCTTAATTTTAAGTTGACTACTTTTTCACTTTGAACTTTGTGATCATGTGTTCATGGATTTTTTGAATCCTTAATATCATTCTTCCATTTTTTATCTTTCTCACTTTTGTGCATTGTTAGGATCCATTGAAAAATGTATGTCTTGTTCTTACCTTTCTTTTAGTTTGTGGTTTACTTTAGTTTGAATTTTTCTCTTAGTCTTTCTTTTAGTTTTGCCCAAGAGTGCAAAAGTTTAAGTGTGGGGTATTTTGATTGAGTAATTTTAATTTAATATTTTTCTATTCTTCTTATCTTATTTGACTTCTCTTGGACTTTTATTTTCCCATTCTAATTCAGTTTTTGTCTTAGGCAAACAAGTGGGCTTAATTGATAATTGTTGCTTATTTTTGGAGTTTTTGCTTACTTGACCTATCTTTCTTATGCAGGACCTGGAGAGCTCTACAGAACTCCAAATGGTGCATATGAGTAGTCCTTGGAAAGATAAGGAAAATATCTACAAGTTTGTTAGAGATAAGTCAAGGCCAATTCTATCATTTTGAGGGTCATTTTAGGTTTGAAGTCAAAACTACTGCACTTGAATTTTAGGCTGCGAAATTGGTGTAATTAGTAATTAGTTAGATTAGTTGGGCTTCATTATGGCCCATCCTTTCCTACTGACTCAATCACTATATTTTAGTGATTTGGATGAACACACTTCATTTTAGCACAAACACATTTTTGTAGTGACTTTTAGAAGTTTTTAGAATTAAAATTCTTTCTCTTATCTTCTCTCAACTGTTCTTCATTGTTCTTCACTGTTCTTCATTTTCATTTCTGTTCTTTCATTTTCTTGCACTAATTTCGTAGGGCTTTCATTGATGATGATCATGGAAGGCTAAACAATCAATCCATCCAAGGATCCAAGCCCAAGCAAGGAGAATTTGAGTTATGGTTTGGTATTTCAAATTTTGTGTGAATGTTCACTTTCTTCTTCAACCCTCTATTCAATTTTCATGATTATGAATGTGTTTAGGATTGAAAATGGATGAGGTTATAGATTCATTTCCTAATTTCAAATTTTAATCACAGATTATTTGAATGATATTTCAATTAGGTTTGTGGTTTCAATTAATTTATGGGTTAATTCGATTGAATTGCTTCTAATGAAATTGAATGAACTTTCACAATAAAATCATTATCTGAGAACTATGATAATTCGTATTGCTTGGTTTGGTGAATTGGATTGATGCTTTTTAATCTATTTTAGAATACCTTTTATCAATTTTGTTAGTTTCTATTTTGCTACATTTTTCTGCAATTTTTATTCACACATGCAAACTGTTCGATAAAAACCCATCTATTATTTACTAGTGAATTGAAGTTGGAACCATATTGATTGTGTCTCTAAGTCGACCTAGGTTAATCCTGTACTACAAAATTAGCGTAGTTTAATTGTTTTGAAGCGATACGACACGGTTATCAGCATGTTCTTCATTTTGTGCTATGTAATCGATTACGATTTGCTTGTAATCGATTAAAATGTTCTTAATGACTTTTCTAGAAATAACACAAGCTGTTAATCGATTACTTATTGCCTGTAATCAATTAAGGCAGTGCACATTCTATTTTTTCAAAACCTAAGCCATGAGAATTCCTTTTCAAATGCAAACATGTAATCTTATATGCTTTTCTTAAGTCATGAATGCATGTACGTGAAAATGCTTATGAAATGCAAGGATCACAAGGCAAGCTTCTTGAAAAACTAGACAAATTACAAATGCCTTCAATTTGATTGGCATGTAAAAAGCTAAAATTCTAAAGCAACAACTTCATCCTTGCCTTGATCTTCTTCTAGCTTCCCCAATGTCCAACAACCTTTATTGTAATTCTCCAAAATAGTCCAAATTATTAAAAAAAAAAAAACTCAACCACAAGGTCCTTTGTGCTAGCGTTTCAAGGTCTCTTACTCTTTAATGCTGGGTTATCTTGAAGAGGAAGAAAAGGAGAAATGAGATTGTTTGACTTGTGGTTCAGCTCTGAATCAATAGTATTGAGTTTATGACTCCCCCTCTTTTTCCTATTTGCACCCCACTACTTCCTAAACTCACTCCATTCTATATCACTCAAGGCCCATTCACCTTGACCCAACCACTCTAAAACTTACTATTCACATCCAAACAAGATTTTTTGCATATGTAAACATAACATACATACAAGTACCACTCACAGTAACGTCCTTCATTACAATAACAAATCATAACAAAAATATACTTTAAAATGTCCATAAAATAAGAATTTTAAAATTTCAATGGTTCAAAATACTTCAAATATTATAAACAAATGAGTCTTTACATAGATAAACAATTTTATTCTCAAATATGGGCATCTACAAAGTTAAACTAACAATATAAGTCTTCAATTCTCCCCCATCTCAAATGCTTCTTCCTTAAACTCCCAAAATAACAATTTTTTATGAGATAATAATCCCAGTAATTAAAACAAGTTTTTCAAAGAGTTCACAAACAAGTTTTAAAAATTCAACCATGGCATCCACAAAATCAAATTAAAAAAATAATATATACATACTTATAAAATATCACAAATTATTCACATGATGAAATAACACTTTAGTAAATAAACACTAGACACTTTATTGCATTAAAGTCTTGAATAAACAAACAAATATAACAGCATAACTCAGTGATACTAGACTCAACTCTTTGGTTCCCAAAACCGATGTGGATCTCAAAGTGTCTATGAGCTCATATTCATGCAATAGCGTCCTACTGTCTTCCCCATCATAGATGGAGGTATCCAAAATCCCTTCCCCATTCCAGATAGAGGATCTCATATATCTTCCCCATCATAGATGGAGGTATATAATGAATATTCAATTCTAAAAAAAATTGTCACCACTTCCTAGAAGATGATGACCTACTCAGGCATAATTACAAAAATATAATTCCAGAAAACTATAAATGAATTTCCTAATATTATGCACCCAATAAGAACTTACCAGATAATACCAAGAATCTATATTTCAATTTAATCAATTATTAACACACACCAAACAATCACGGTTCATCTTAATAACTCTTGTGAGTATTAAATCATAGACATCAAGTAATAATACATAATATAATTAAATCTTCTATTATTAATAATATGAATAGTAATTTATCATGAGGTTTCACAATGCAACCATATATTCTCACTGTAATCAAAACAAATATAAGTAATTTGATCACTTTAAAAATAATCAAAATATAACACTTAGAATGCTACCAATCCTCAATTTCTTTTATTAAGAATCCCAAAGAAAATCCTTCAAAAAATATATCATGGAGGGTTTAAAAGAAAACAAAGTGTGTTACTCACCTCTTGAAGCACATAGTAATTCATGCATTTTTCACTTTTAATTCCTCTTCTCCATTTTATGGGTCAACATGATTCTCTTTGTTTCTTCTTTCTTCTGAATTCTATATGATCTAATAATTTTTTATTTTTTGAGAGAGACCGTCTATAAAATTTTAGGAGAAGATAATTTCCTATCCTTATAATACAAGAGTATATGATTTAAGATTGAGTCACATGATATATATTCTCAATACATTTGACTAATCAAATCTTTCTTTATCTTTTTCTACTCTATTATCTAGATTTATCTAATTCTTAACATTATCTAATATTTTATTTTCTTTCAAGATATATTAAGATATAACATGATAAGATTTAAATCATTCTCAATGATCACAAATTCAAATATAACGAATATCTTATCCAAACTAGATACACAATGCTATATTATTACTATAATAATTATATTTACAATAGTAATAATCTTTTAATCTTTTTAATTAGGATATGGAACTGTCAACCACCTAATTTTTTTAGGCTAAAATATGTTTTTCATCCCTATATATTTGAAAAGTTCAGAATCCGTCCCTGCAAAATTTTTGGAATGTTTTTCATCCTCGTAAAATTGAAATGTATTGTTTTTTTTGGATTGGAGCCAGGCTTGGACGAATCCAAGCATACATGGCATTTCTTAAAACTTAAATTATAGGATAAATATGTTCTTCGTCCCTAAAAACAATAAAATGTTCGGAATCCATCCTTACAAAAATTTGAGTCTTTTTTTCATTCTCGAAAAAATGAAATCTATTACTTTTTTGCCTAAACGTAGGTTTAGGTATCTGAACCTACATGTCACTCTTTCATTAGTTCCATTGATGACTGTGGGAGTGGGTGATTTATGAGGGTTAAAAATTGCAACAAAATGCAAGAAAAAAACCCACAAATTTGTAAATCTCTCTTTCCTAACCTCCATCTTCCCTAAATTTCTTCATCTTCTTCGAATTTAAATAAACAATTTTTTTTCTTTTACTTTTCTGAATATTCTATTCAACTACAATGATCAGCACCACCTTATTTGAAAATATAATGAATACTTATGCAAATAAACCAAGAGGGGGGGGGGGTGAATTGGTTTTACCTCCTTTTTAAAATTTTCTTTCAAAACAATGTAACAACGGAAGAATTTATACGGATCGTATCTTATACAAAACCAACTTAGAAAACAATTACCTTCACCAATCAATTAACTCTTGTGCAATATCAAAGTTTAAATGATGAGCAAATTGAATACTACAAGAACTCAATGAAACATAAACTGAAACTTAAATGCACAAAAGATTTATACTGGTTCACCTCTCAACCCCGGAGGCTACATCCAGTTTCACTTCCAACCCAATCTAGGTTAGAGTTCCACTATAACAAAACTTTGTTCTTTACAAGCATACAACAAGGTCTCTTTTACCTACCCTAAGCAAAAATCAAAATCTACTTCCTAGATTTTTCAAAAGACCTAGAACCAGAGATCCCCTCTCTGTTCTTCCCCTAGAAAACCCTTTCTAGACAAGCTTTAAAGAACCCCAAATGTTATATGGAAAATCAACAAAGTTTATACAACAAGTAATAACAAAAACACAAGCTTAAGGTTCAAGAAAGGTATGACCTCATTTTCCTCTGCAACTAAAATGATATGAATGAATTAATCAACCTGAGATGATGTCTATCATGCTTTCTTGAAACTTCTTTTATCACTAGCTTGCATGGATGTTCAATCACAATGAGAATCTTGACTCAACACACATGTAGATCCTAACACATTTGAATAACTCTCTAATTTCTGACTTTTAACACTTTGAGAACTCTTAGAGAATGTAAAACACAAGGTATGTACGAGTACTCTCTTTCTAATGTCTTAACTTTCAAAGACACAACTTTTCTATTTATAAAAAAACTGATTTAACTACCTGTAATCGATTATTTCGCTATAGTAATCGATTATTTTAACTCTAGTAATCGATTATTTCGTCTATATAATCGATTAATTTGTTCCTCACAAATCTGGAAATCTTGAATGAACATAATAATCGATTATATCACCATTTAATCAATTAAGCCAGAACATGACTAAAACTTGAGAATGCATGTTTAATCGATTGCAATCATCTAGTAATCGATTAAACTAGGTGATCATGTTGTGCAGTTATTATGCAGATGCTTATGTAATCGATTATTTACCCAGATAATCAATTATTCCAGTAAGATCCTAAATCTGTGTCAAGCTTATTTAATCGATTACAAGACAATAGTAATCGATTAAACCGCTCTTAAGGCTTTTTCCAGAAAACACAAACAAGCTTGTAATCGATTATTCTGCTCATGTAATCGATTAAAGTAGTGAAAAACTATTTTACACTTATCTTAATGCCTTTAAGAAATCCTATTACTTTGCATATACTAATATGATTAAAAACCTATTAGTGAATGTATGAATGCATGAATTACTTAAGAGCTAGAGAGGATTATAAGGATTTAACTCATGAACCAAGCTTTAACCAAAATTACAAATGTCATCATATTGAGTGGGCATGTAAAATATCAAAACACAATTGCTTCCATCATCCTTGAATCTTTTGCTTCAGCTTCTTGATTCTAACATTATTGACCCTGCCATCATCCTCTTCTTCTTCTTCTTCTTCTTCTCTGAATTCCCCTTTTTTTCGAAAACTTAACACCTTTACTTCTAAACTCAACGTTATGAATACCAATTGCAATGTTCTATCAAAATCAAACGTCCCCGAAAAACTCAACAACTTGGCTTCCAAATTCACCTCTCTCTCGGATTAGCCTAGTGGATGGAGAAGATGAAGAAAATTAGGCAAGAAGAAGGTTAGGGAATAAGGATTTACAAATTTGTGAGTTTGCATTTTTTGGTATTTTTAACCCCTAGAAATCACCCACTCTCATAGCCAGCAATAGAACCAATGAAAGAGTGACACGTTGTAACACCCTGAAATTTCCTTCTCAATTTATTTTCTTACACGTGTAAAATTGCATTGTTAAGGACTAGATAGTGAAAATTTTGCACTGTGTAATTTTATTATAAGTTTGTGTGATTTAGTTTATTCTTTGTATGATATTAATTGTATAACTTATAGTGTTAGTTATATTTATTTATAATGTAGATAATTTATTTTAGTTATTTGGGAGAAGTTTGGAAATTGCTTGAACAAAAATTCCATCTGTAGCTAAATTGTACCACACACTGAGTGGCAGTGCAATTTAACTTTGTGTGAGAGTGTTCTTTGTGTGAGGTTCACTCTGGGTACACATATTGTCAAGAAGATTAGCACAATAACCTAGGTTATTAAGATAAGATTCACTAGTTTTGGTAAAAAAAATGGAAAATACCCATTTTTGGCAATTTTCATCCCTTCCTTTTTTGGTAGTTTTGTAAAAAGCAAAACTACCCAATTAAAGCATCATTGGTCATGTTGGAATATGGTCTGGTTTTTAGTCAATTCTACGTCAATTAGTCATTCCAAATTGCACTTAACAAAGAGATAAGATTTCCACATCCAATTCTCTCCCATTTAGCATGAGACATATTGAGAGGAAAAAAGGTTTATTTTGCTTATTCTTCCAAGAGTCCTCATGTGTTCTTGAGCTTGGTAGGCTTTTTCATCCTTCTTGTCTTACCCTTGTTCTTTCTTTTTTATCTTTCCTTCTAGCTCATGCATTGATTTGCCTTTGAAGCATTGAAACATAAGTCACAAAGAGTACTCATCTTGGACTGAGCTTGGACATTTCATGAGTTCATCATGTAATGGTGGTCTCTCAAACTCTTGAACCATATGCTTGTTGTTGAAATTCCTTAAACATGTTTTGAAATTTTAGAGCTTTCTGCCATGTCTTGAATCTATGTGATTATCTATTTTCCTTGAGTTTTTTATGCCAAAAATAAGTTCCTTTCATATTAAAACCCAGATTTAACCTTAAATTTCACCTAAATCAGAGTTTCCTAGCAAAAGTTACAAATAAAGCAAGTTTAAGGACCTTTAGTGAAATGAAAATTTTGTACACAAATTTGGACTGAGAGTTATAGTAGTATGGACCATTTTTATTAAATTTTTGACCTTAAAAATGAATTTTTTAGGTTTGAAAATGTAGGGTAGCATATAATATTTCCAAAATTCCAACTTTCGGAGCACCAAGAACACTAAAAATAAGTTAGGAGCAAAACTTTGAAAAACTGACAACCAAGTGTCTTTGTGTAAATTATCCCAGAATTATTTATTTTCTAGAACTACTGATTTATTTTATATTATATTGTAAGATAACTACAAGATTTGACGACTGATGCATGTTCTAAAATTGTGATGATTCTCTGCTGATAAAATTACTGAAATGTATGCATGCATTTTATTATTATGATTATTGAATAATAAGACCAGCAGAGTGTTAACTCTGACAATTATATCTGTGACATGTGAATTTATTTTCTATTATATATATATATATATGTCTGCATATTTTCATCTTTATTTGTATGTGTTGTGGTTTGGGTTTGAGGGTGTTTGACCCTCGGTAAATTGATTGTTATATTTGTTTAGATGACTATAAGTACAACCGTTATATTGTTCAATTGTTTGTATGTGACAAGTGGTTCTCCCACTTAAGGGGCAACGATTGGTTTCCTAAAGTAGTACATAGGCCTGAGCCTCATCTTTCATTCTTGTTTGCTTGTTTGTGTTGGGTATAGGGGGAGCAACAAGAAGATGAAGCTTGTGCCTTAGAAGAATGTTTTGAGCTTTTCACATGCCTTGAAGATTGTAAATTAAATTAAGTGTATGAGAGGCCAATCTTTTGATCCTTGCATTGCATGCACATAATCATTAACATGCTCACATATTTTCATTAAAAGTATCAAAGTTATTCATGTTTTTAAAAGAAATCAATAAGTCATGGTTAATGTCTTTGGAAAAATGTACTCTTACTCATTTAATCGATTACACAATGTTTTAATCGATTATTTGCTTCGTTTTAAATCTGGAAAAGCCATGATGAACATTTTAATCGATTACATGACTATTGTAATCGATTACATAGTAAAAACAAAAGCTTGCCTCACTGCTTTAATTGATTACCAAACATTGTAATCGATTACACAAGCTTGCTTCACAACGTACTTGACTGCTTTAATCGATTACAGCTCAGTTTAATCAATTATTCTGTTCGTTGTAAAACCTAGAATGAAGCTATGAACAACTTAATCAATTAAAAGACAATTTAATCGATTACATAAGCCATTTAATCAATTATTTGGCGTGTTGTAATCGATTACAGTCTGTTACAAAAAGGTATTATAAATTGAATGAAGGTTTGTCTATTTTTCCAACTTGAATACTTCAATTTTTCTGAATATACACAAGTCTTCTCAAAGTTAGAAAGTGATTTTCTGGGTTAACTAAGTTCTTATCCCACTCTTTAATCTTCATGGGTTTTGAATGATTTCTTAGGCAAGAGTTTTCAAAGAAGTTTTGGAGAGCATGTTATGAAATCCTTTTCTGTAATTCAATTCTGATTGGTAAACTACATGCATTCATATTCATTGGATCATCAGGTTGTTTCTCTCCATTTTCTCTTATTGTAAATTCTTTTTTTGTATTTTTGGTTATTTGAAGCTATTGTAAAGGATTCTTTGAAGCTTGTGCTAGAGTAGTGTTCTCTAGAGGAAGAACAGAGTAGTGTTCTTTGGTTCTTAATCACTAGGTGATGGAGGTCCAAGTCAAGCCAAGGGTCTAGAAGGGGAGCTTGAAGCACTTCCTTTGGTGAGCTTCATAGGACCAATGACAAGAGCTAGGACTCAAGCACTTCAAGACCATATTCAAGCCAACTTGGGCAAGCATGAAGTTACAAACCTTATCAAGGATGACAAGAGCTGGATTTTGGTGTCTCAAGTCCACTTTAATT
>CM023952.1:22943667-22959420 GCA_013407115.1 Glycine latifolia | reverse complement strand
GCTCTTGTCATTGGTCCTATGAAGCTCACCAAAGGAAGTGCTTCATAGGACCAATGACAAGAGCTAGGACTCAAGCACTTCAAGACCATATTCAAGCCAACTTGGGCAAGCATGAAGTTACAAACCTTATCAAGGATGACAAGAGCTGGATTTTGGTGTCTCAAGTCCACTTTAATTCAATAAATTCCAGTACTTATTCAGAGAAATTCAATAAAACATTTGTAAATAAGTAGTTACTGCTTTAATCGATTATTTGGGCTTGGTAATCGATTACAAGATGATTAGAAGCAATCAGGAAACATAGCCTTTCGGCCGTAATCGATTATTTCGTCGAAATAATCAATTACCACGCAACCAGATGAAAGCAGGAATCATAGCCTTTCTGCTGTAATCGATTATTTCGTTAGTGTAATCGATTATTTCAGTTTTTCAATGATTTAATCGATTACCATAACGAAGTAATCGGTTATATCAGTTCCAGATGGTTACTGCACAGTTTTGGAAGCCAAAGGACACTTATGTAAAACTTGTCCTACAAGCTATTTTTTGGGCTTCATTTTAGCTTACATTTACATGTCATTTAGGGTTAATTAGCTTAATAATTCGTGGCCTATATAAGGTCCCAAACTGCATGTAAAAAGCATTCCATCTTTGGTGAATCAATACAATTTCTGAATTGTTGGTGAGAGTTTTCTCCCTTTGTTCTTAGTCAAGAACTTCTTGTTTCTTATCAATGGCCTCCCAGCTATTGTGGTGATTCTTGCAGGACTTATTGGAATTCCTATTCCATGGTGTCAACTCAAATCCACTTCTATTCTTCTTCCATTATTCCAATTCTTAAATCACAAAACCTAAAAAGCTGTCCTAAAACAGAGCATTTCACATTCTGGTTTTCTTCCAATTGAAGATTGAGTTCCATTGCAAGGAAGATCAGGGCAAACAGGACTTGATCCAATTTTGGAGTCCATCACTAGGAGTCTAATAGGGTTTTATATTTCCATTCTTTATCTAGGTTTGATAAAGGGTGATTGTTGTAAAGCTTGTAAAGAACTAAAATTTATAATAGTGGAACTCTAATCTAGTGTTGATTAGAAGAAACTGGATGTAGCTTCTCTTGAGAAGTGAACCAGTATAAATTCTTGTGTTGATTTTCAATTCCTTAATCTCTATTAGTTATCTTGTTCATTTTTTCTTGGTGTTATTACCATTACTCAACAAGTCCTGTTTTAAGTAATTGATTTCTTGGGCTGAGTGGTTTGAATGATTAGAAGCATTCTTGGTTTAAAAGTGATTAAGATCCTTAACTCTGATTTTACAAATAAATTTTAAAAGGCCAAGTTTAAATTAATTCACCCCCCTCTTAGTTATTGTGGGTATTCCTATTGTTTTCAGTTTTTACGAATTCATTGATGTACGTGGTACGAGGACTGCACACGAGACGCGGTGGCAAGATTCAAGAGGACTAGACAGAGAGTAAAGAACCAATGGTTCTATTCCCTTCTTTGAGAGGTTAGGTTGCCTTGAGGAAGTGGATGATGGACAGAGATACACTAGGCTATAGTGGGCGGAGAGGTTCAAAGAACCTAGGGTAATTAGTTAGTGGTGACTACTCGACATTTGGGGCACTCATTTGGCACAGGTAACTCACAGACCTCACTTTGCTACTCTTGATGGGTTTCAAGACTATGCTTTTTGAGTTGGGAGATGAGGGAACCGGTATATGACGTATTTGTATGTAGTGATCACTCTTGACATGATTTTGTAATACCATCAAAACCTGGGAGGATTGGTGGCAATTGTAACACCATGAAATTTCGATAACTGAAAATATATGTTTGATGTATTTCTTGTGTTATTTGATTATTTGATTAGTTAAGATTAGTTGAATTGTTGTGTAAATTATCCTTGTGCAATTGCATGGTTGTTAGGAAAAACTCTCGGCAAGCGTACCGATTTATCGTTGCAAGTTACAAAATTTATAAGATTCGTCTCCACAGGGATTTGGTTTTAATTAATTAATTTAAATAAAACTTAACAGTTTAATAGTTATGTACAATGATAGTGAACGGAATTCATTCAAGTGTTGATTTAAATAGAAATTAACAAAAAAACGGAAACAATAAACTTAGTATGACTTGATTACGAACAATTACGGAAAGGTACGGAAATAAATATAACGAGATTAATTAAAGAGAAGCACAGGATTGGATTTCATCATTCTTACCCCTTAATATTCAATTAATATTACCATGCATAAGTTAATTCCTTTTATTATTGATGCACACATAAAATCATTCCAAATCGATTCCTCGCAATTAGAAATTCTAAGAATATTTATCAAATATCGATCCCTCACATATAAAATAAATATCCCAGCATTACGTTTATATTCGCGTGTAATTTGCAATCTAAACGATACGCCCTATTCCTAGTGATCGTAACGTAAAGAATAAATTTATCCAGTTCCAGTTTTAAGAGTACTTTCCAGTTAAACATAGAAACCTACTTCGTGAGACTATTGATCAAGTAGAATCAAGCATTAAGCACAGAATAAATCTATCAAAAATAAATAGAAAAACTAATGCATGAATAAATATATTAAAAGAAATAGTTTAGGGTAAGAAGATTACATCCAATCCGTGTGCGCGAAGTATAGCCAACCATGGAGCAGGTCTCCTTAGAAAAATAGATGAAAAGTATCATCATCATTCTCGTTCGACAGAGCTTCCGCACTCTATATTAATCTCTCCCTAACTAAATCACTCCTTAATACAAGTTTAGAAGAAAAGCTAAGGTTTTTATGAGCACCTTAGAAGCCCAAGGGAGAAAGAAAGCAATGGAAGAAGTTGTTTGGCCTTGGGGGGTGCTTGGGTATTTATAGGGGTGGATCTGTACGTGTTTGGTCGCTCAAGCGACCATTTTATTCATGTTTAACTCGCCCAAGCGAGCTAATGGGTCCACTTGCACGTCCACTAGGCCCAATTGCTTGTCCACTTGCAGTGCAGCTCGCTTAAGCTAGCAGATTGCACTATGTTCACTCGCTTAAGCGAGTTAAAGGTACTTCTGGAGATTTCTTTTTGGGCCTTGGGCCTGATTTGCTGGATGCACCTCCCTGGTTTGCTTTCTTCTTCCATTCTGCTTACTTTTTGTTTCCGAAAGTTTTAGAATTCCACGGAATCTAGAAAAATATGAAATATGAGTGGATTAATGTTCTGAAATTATAAATGCGGCATTGATGCTAAGCTTCTTATCCTAACAACTAAATTAGGGCAGATTAGATGGATTTTCTCAATAAAACCTTAAATAAATACCTTAAATGTGACCTTATTTTGACTTATATATGGCATTTATCAATGGTGTGGATGTTAAGTTATGTGAAGTTTGTTTTATCTATATTTGAAATGTGTGATTGATAGTTTGACCTAAAACCAGTTTTAGTAAAATAACAACTTTTGAAAATAGGTTCACAACCCATCTCTTCATGTTTTGACTGTTGCGATTTGTAAAATAACAACTTTTGATGTCACTCTAAGTGCAATTCCAGATAGAGAGGAAATTGCGTTGAGCAAACAGAGCTCACTGAGCGAGATCTGCAGCTTATAATACGTCCAGCAGTGCAGAAAAACATTTTTTTCAGTTCTCTCTCTCTTTAAACTCTCACCCAAACCCTAGAACCTCCTCTTCCACAACCCACATCCACCAGTGACTGCCACGAGCTGTCGCCGCTTGCCGTAGGACCACAACACGAAGAGGAACACTTTAATCAGAGCGAAATCTTCAAAACTCAACTCAAGGATTCAGTGGAAAATGGAGCCTCCAATCCTCCTTTCTTGGTTTCTTCGAGGTAACCATGGTTTCCTTGTCTTTTCCTAGTTAGTTTAAGCCTCTCTTAGTATCTCTTGTGATTTGGGTACCGTTATTGGGTGTTTTTACAATTCCTTTGAAAATGAGACGTTGTAAAAGTTTCCTTTTTATAAAATTGATGTCATTTTTGTGACCTTCGTTAAGCCCCGGTCACATTGATGTGATTGGAATTTCAAAATAACGTCTTTTTAATGTGGACTTCCAAAACACCATTTTAGCCCCTTTTAAATTTGAGTGGGTATTTGACCCCGAATGTTAATATTAACCTTGTCTTTGAAATCTATACTAAATTATCTTCGATTTGGTATATAAAGCTCTGCTTTTGGGCCAAAGCACGTGAACTTGAGAGATCTCAAAACGACGCTATAAGGAGTTAACAGAGGGAGATAGATAGGTGAGGGGAGTTTATTATTTGTTTACAGCTTTTGATACCATAGTTGGGGTCATGGAACCCAATTATGGGGATGTATGTTTGTTCCTGTTGTGTGCTGGTTTTCAAGAAAAATTGTGCTTTTAACTAATGGGATACGATATATTTATTATTGATGTATGTTTGTCCCTATTGTGTACTCATTTTCAAGAAAAATCATGCTTTTAAGTAATGGGATGTGATGAATTTGTTATTGATGGATAAAACTGTGAATGATGTTGTCATTGTTATGATTGGATTTTTGGGAAAAGTCTTAATTACAGAGAAGACTCTATCCAAAAATTTATAATATGTTTTCCTATTTAATTATTTATTAAATTTTAAATGGGCATAAGTGTTTTTTTTTCTATATTGTAGTCCTCCTCTTTAATTTAGAATTTTCCTAAAATACCAGTCTCGTGGTATTATGGATTGTTAATGAATGAGGTTTGTGTTGTCTGAAGACCTGGGGAATGTGAATCTCAGGCATCTGTTATATGTATAGATGTGAAATGAGATTGTTTGTGATGTTGATGATGTATTGAAATGAGATTTTGTTGATGATTATATTAATATGAGATGATATTGATTTTTATGATGATGATGTTGAAATGAAATGATGTTGATGACATTGAGATTCAGTTGATGTTGATGTTGATGATGACATAGATTGGAGATGATGTTGATGTTGATATTGATGATGTCATCGTGATAGATGTATGTTGTGTATGCATGGGGGGTGCAGTGACCTAGGAGGGAAGATGATGAGTTTATGAATTTTAAGCATCCCTGAAGAGGGAAAGGAATTGCTTAAAATTTTGATCTCTATCCACGGTCAGTGCATTGATGGGCCAATGTTTCATACTTCATAATTACATGGAAATAGAATGAAGGTAGTGTGTACCTATGGTTTTCATGAGGATAAAAATGCGGGTACTAAGGGGCATGTCACTTGGTTTGGAATTCCATTGTGACTCAGGCTGATCACCATGGGGGGAATGACCAGTGCACGATAGGGTGACCCTAACAAACTACTAAATCATTTTCCTAAGTAAGAGGCTATTTCTAGAAAAATAATAAGAAAATTTCATACCTATCTCAAGTCTTTACTTAAGTTACTCTTGAGAGTTGATGCCTCATGAAATCACTCCTCCACAACAGTTCTCTCGAAAGACATTAACACTCACTTTCCACCCTTTGTATTCCTGACTGTTTGTCGTAGTGTCCCATTGCACTTCACGAATTATCAAGATGCCTAGTCTGATAGCTCATGACAAGGCATAGGACCTCATGGTATAACATACATTAGGGATACAAACATGTTGTGACATAACCAACAAATCTCTATAACCCACCTAAAACAACAATGTGAGTGAGTTTCAAACACAAACAACCCAAGCAACTATGAAAAAATCAGGTACTCAAACATTCAACAAAATAAAAACATAGAATGAACACAGAAACACAACAGACTCACCACTCACTGCCCTCAAGTTTAACTTAGCTCTGATACCAGTAAATGTAACAACCCGCCTCGTCACTACAATATCACTATAAAAAGTGAAATTTCAATTTTAAGGGAAAGTTTTATTAATTTAATTATGAAAATGGTGATACATTTTTTATGATATACGTTCACCAGATAACACCTAAATACGTGTATGTGTGTGTGTGTGTGTGTGTGTGTGTATATATATATATATATATATATATATATATATATATATATTAAATCACTATGCATCATTCACATGTCAAGGAAAAAATAATTTTTTTCATGGATCTAAACCTGGAATTTACATGCCCAATCAAAAACAAAATCGAGAAACAAAGAAAAAGTTTGTTAACAAAACATAACCCTTCCAAAAGAAACTCCAACATTATAATGCCGGCTTGGTGGCTCCAACAAAAAATCTTCCTCCAAAGACACCTATTGCTTCTCATTTGTTCCCATGAACCAAAGTTTGAGATCATCACGGGCACCAACCACACGGTACAAAATGCAAAAGTAAGATTATTGTAAAAGATTATCGAATATCAGATGACCATGATTAGAAAGAAAACAATAACAAATCATTACAATCATTCTCAATAATCTATCAGTTCAACATACATTTAACAAACTAGTCATCAACTTTTCAACAATTCAAATCAATTATGCTAGAATGATGCATGCACCTGACTTAACTCTCAAATGCAATGTAGTACGATTCAAAAGAAATAGGCTAAGTGTGCCATCATGACACTCTCACTTAGGAGAACTAGACATCAACTGTAAAAGTCACCCAGTCGTGCATAGGCCACTCCCCCATGTTGATCAGCATAAGTCTTAAGGAAGTTCCAAACCGAGTGAAATACCCCCAAAGTACCAGGATTTTACTCATGAAAAACCACGGGTATGTACTGAGAAGTTTATACTATTTCCACACAATTATGCAGTATAAAACATGGGCTCCAACAATACATTGACCTTGGATAGTTAAAAATTTTAAACAATGTCTTTCCCTCTCTAGGGACATTTATAATTTTTAAACCAATCCCTTTCCCTCTCCAAGGATATTCAGACAAGGTCACTATACCCCCCATGTACATACACAATATGCATTCATCTCAATGTCATCATGAACATCAACATCATCTTAGGAAACACTTTACGAAACTCTCTAACAATGGGGAGATCACCCACAGAAACCTTGGTCTCTACTTCCATGTTAGATATGATCATGTATACTTGGGCATCTTCTTTCAAAGATGTCATAACTTGGTTAGCAAAGATAAACATTCTATCCTTACTCACTTCAAAATCACCAAACACTAAAGTATTATCAAAATATTTTAATAAGACATGGTTGGAAGGTAACCAGTCCATACCAAGAATAAGATCAATTTGGCTTAGAGGTAAACAAACCAGATCAATCAAGAATTTTCTACCAGAAATCTCTACAAGACAATTCAAACACACATTAGAAGTCAAAATGAAACCACTAGTTGGGGTCGTTACCACAAGATCATCATTCAAATAAGACACAAAAAGCTTAAGTTTCTCTACACACGAGTAAGATATAAATGAATGGGTTGCACTAGAATTGAATAGCACAAGTAAGGGAATCCCACTTATGAAACATTTACCTTGGATTAGATCTTCGGATTTCGAAGCTTCAGCACCATTAAGAATAAAGACTCTTCCCGTGGCCTTTGAATGTCTTATTTGGTCATTTAGACTTCCACCATTAATAGCTCCCTCTTGGGATATGGGCAGTTTCTCTGAATATGGCCCTTCTGTCTGCAGTTGAAACAAGTCATGTCTTTGTTCGCAAAATTTGAAGAAATGTGGCATGGCTTACCACACTTGTAACAAATGATCTGAGTTGAGAAAGTAGTGGGTTTTCTACCACTACCACCAGGGACCCCCATAGAACCAATCCTCTAATTGTTGGGGCGATTACTATATTGCTTAGGAGGGATAGGGTATGGTTTTCCCCAATTTTGGGACCCATGCTTCTTGCTCTTCATTGGGCTCGTATTTTGATAATATAACACCCTATCTCAAGAGTCTTCATCCCAAATATTACACATGTTCACCAACAATGGGAACTAATGAAAACCTTGATAATCCATAGCTTGCTTCACCTCAAGTCGCAAGCCATTTAGAAAAATCACATACTTCAAACTTTCACCATCTCTTCCTTGGTAATGAAAGAACTACCTCACTAGCTCTTCTAACTTGGCAGAATATTCAACTACAATCATGTTCCCTTGCTTGAGCTCTATGAATTCCATCTCCTTCTTGTTCCTAACATCTGCAGGGAAGTATTTCTCAAGAAATACCCTCTTGAAGGTTTCGCAGGTCATAACTTAACCTTCAACCTCCAGGCATTGGTAAGTGTTCTCCAACCAGTACTCAGCTTCTTATACCAGCATATATGTGCCAAAAGCAACCTTTTCCTCCTCCAAACATGCCATCACTCGGAAGATTTTCTTAATCTACTATATCCAGTTATGAGCACCATCATGGTTGTAGCCTCCATTGAAAGCAAGGGGTTGTTTCATTGGAAGCAATTCAACCCTTGATACTCAGCAGCTCCACTAGCTTCTCCTCTATTCATATTCCGTATAGCCTAGGCTAAGGCTTGGAGGGCATTAGCTATGGACGATCATTCTGACCATCCATCACTCCCTGTGCACACCAGGAAATGAGAACATGGAAGGAATACACACAAGAAAAGGAATAAGACAATTTCATACCTATCTCAAGTCCCTACTTAAGTTACTATTGAGAGTTGATGCGTCACAAAATTACTCCCCTACAATAATTCTCTCGAGAGACATTAACTCTCACTCTCCACCCTTTGTATTCCTGATCGTTTACCATAGTGTCCCATTGCACTTCACGAATTATCAAGATGGCTAGTCTGGTAGCTCGTGACAAGGCATTGGAACCCATGGTATAAAAGACATCAGGGATACAAACATGCTATGACATAACCAACAAATCTCTATAACCCACGTAAAACAACAATGTGAGTGAGTTTCAAACACAAACAACCCAAGCAACTACGAAAAAATCAGGTACTCAAACATTCAACAAAATAAAAACACATAATGCACACAGAAACACAACAAACTCACAACTCATTGGCTAAAAGGTTCAACTTGGATCTGATACCACTAAATGTAATGACCTACCTTGTCACTACGATAACACTACTCTAAAATGAAAAATTTCAATTTTAAGTTAAAGTTTTATTAATTTTGATTATGAAAATGATGATATATTTTTTGCGATATACATTCACCAAATAATGCATAAATACACACACACACACACACACACACACACACACACACACACATATACATATATATTAAACCATTATGCATCATTCACATCTCAAGGTATAATTCAATTTTTACATGGATCTAAACCTGGAATTTACATGCCCAAAAAAAATAAGGACCAACTAAGGAAGAGTTTGATAACCAAACACAACCCTCCCAAAAGAAACTCCAGCATTATCACGTCGGCTTGGCAACTCCAACAAAAGACCTCTGTCCAAAGACACCTATTGTTGCTCATTTGCTCCCAAGAACAAAAGTTCGAGATCAACACAGGCACCAATCACACGATACAAAATGCAAGGGTGAGTTTTTGTTAAAGATTAATGAATATTAGATGACCATGATTAGAAAGAAAACAATAAAAAAAAATCATCACAATCATTCTCAATAATCTATTAGTTCAACATACACTTAACAAACTAGTCATCAACTTTTGAATGCACTTGACTCAACTCTCAAATGCAATGTGGAACCTTCGAAAGAAATAGCCTAAGCGTGTACTTATGACCCTCTCACTTAGGAAAACTAGGCAGCAACTATCGAGGTCACCTTAGTCGTGCACAGGCCACTCCCTCCATGTTGATTAGCATGAGTATTAAGGAAGTTCCAAACTGAGTGAAACACCCTCCAAGTACCAGGATTTTTCCTCATGCAAAACTGCAGGTATGTACTGACAAGTTTATATTATTTCCACACAATTATATAGTATGAAACATGGGTTCCGACAATACATTGATCTTGGATAGTTAAAAAATTTAAGCAATTCCCTTCTCTCTCCAGGGATGCTAATAATTTTTAAACCAACCTCCTTCCCTCTCCAGAGATATTCAGACAATGTCACTATACCCCCCATGTACATGCACAACATGCATTAATCTTAACGACATCATCAATGTCAACATCATTTCATCTCAATGTCATCATCAACACCAACATCATCTCATCTCAATGTCATCATCGACATCAATATCATCTCATCTCAAGTCATCAACATCACAAGCAATAGCATTCCACATATATACATATAAACTCATGCTTGGGATTCACATTCCCCAGGTCTCCAGGCAACATAAATCACATATATCAATAATGCATAATATAATGAGACTGATATTTTAGGGGAAATTTTACATTAAAGAAAAGAACTATAGTATACAAGAAACTTCTAAGCCCATTTAAAATTTAATAAAAGAAGTAATAAAGAGGCCAATATTAAATTTTTGGGTAGAGTCTCCTCTGTAATTAAGATTTTTCCCCAAAATTCAAATCAATACAACAACAACAACAACAACAACATTCACAATTTTATTCATCAATAACAAATATATTGCATCCCATTAGTTTAAAACACAGTTTCTCCTTATAAACCAGTATGCAATAGGGACAAATATACAACCCTATAATTGGGTCCCCACACCCCAACTATGGCATCAAAAGCTATAAACAAGCTATGAACTCCCCTCACCTATCTACATCTCCTTGTTAGCTCCTTGAAGTGTTGTATTGAGATCTCTTAGGTTCACATCCGTTGGTCCAAACACAGAGCTCTATAATTGAAGATAATTTAGTATAGATTTCAAAGACATAGTCAATTTTAACATTTTGGGTCAAATACCCATTCAATTTTAAAAAGGTCTAAAATAGTGTTTTTGGGGTCCACATCAAAGAGATGTCATTTTGAAATTTTGATCACGCCAGTGTGATCGAGGTTCATCAAAGGTCACAAAAATGAAAAATCAATTTTACAAAAAGGAAACTTTTACAAAGTCTCATTTTCAAAGGTTTTTCAAGGGAAACGTAAAAACATCCAATAATGGAAACCAAATCACAAGAGACACAATGATAGGCTCAATCTAACTAGGAGAAGGCATAGAAATCATGGTTACCTTGAAGATACCGGGAAGGGAGGGTCAAGGGCTCTGTTCTCTACCGAATCCACGAGTTGGATTTTGAAGATTTCACTCCGATTAAAGGGTTCCACTTCATTCGATGGTCTGGCGGCAAGTAGTGGCGGTTCATGGTAGTCGCCAATGACCGTGGGTTGAGGAGGAGGAGGTTTTGGGGGAGAAGAGGGGTAAATTGCAAGACTCTCTTAGCGAGTTGGTGTCGCTAAGAAAATTTTCACTTAAACTCACAGAAGGTTGCCGCTAAGCAAGACATTTGTGCTAAGCCCAATTTCTGCTTTAACAGGAATTGTGCTTAGCGAGCTGGTGTTGCTAAGTGAATTATTTAAATAATACAAGAAATACATCAAATATTTATTTTCAATTATCGAAATTTTAAGGCGTTACAAAATACATATTTTAGCCATTTTATTGATAACATAATTATTTAACTTGATCAATTTTAAATAAAAAAGTAATCAAAACATACAAAAAAATTATTCAATTACTTCAACTATATTTAAATATATCATAATACAAGCATTCCATATATATATATATATATATATATATATATATATATCATAATCATTTTAATTCAAACAAATTATTATACTAATAATTTTTAAACTAAAACTAATAACAATTATTATATTAAAATTTTAGGATATTACACACACCATAATCTCATAATTAACTAAATACTTAATTATGTCACTTAAATTAAATTTAATTACTCTTGCAATATAATTAGCACCACTTAATTAGGCATTACAAAATAATAATGTTACAATTATAAATTGTAGGATCATTTTATATTATTGATCTAGATTCAATTAATTCTTTTAGAATTACACTAGTTAAATTTGACCCTTCTCAAATAGGTGTGTGTAAACGAAAAAGTCCATATTGCCTTTACTTTGGGGGAAGAGTTATCTATCAAATAAACAATATTAATAATAAAATCTAATGATTCATGGGGGAGTCTAAAGGCACCAGGTCCGGTTGGTTTCCAAGCTCCATTTTTCAGAAGTATTGGGGTGTGGTTGGCTGTTCAAAAGGTGTTTTAGAATCCTTGAGCAATCTCAAAAGTTAACCAGACCTTCATTACTCTCATTCCAAAGAAAGATGAGGTAGCTTTATGAAAGATTTTAGGCTCATTGGTTTATGTAATGTGGTTTGTAAGGTGTTTACCAGTTTGATCTTTTTGAGGATTAGACCCTATATGAGCAAGTTGATAGGTCCTTCTCAGTCCAACTTTGTTTTTGGCTAACAAAGTGTTGATAATATTATTGTTGCTTTAGAGATCTTCCATTCTATGAGAAACAAAAGAGAAGGAAAGGGTGGATGGCAATCAAATTTTATTTTTAGAAAGCTTATGATAGACTTAACTAGAAATTTATTCGTGATACCTTGCTTGGTGTGGGTATTCTGAGTAATATTATGGATTTGATTTGGCATTGTATGTCATATGTGTCAATGAAGGTGTTATGGAATAGGGAGGCCTTAGAAGAGTTTTCTCCTTCTAGAGGTATCTACTAGGGAGATCCGCTTTCTCCATAACTCTTTGTCCTTTGCATAGAGAGGCTATTTCAATTAATTACCCTTGTTGTGAGCCAGGGAACTTGGAAGCCTATTTCTTTGAGTAGACATGGCATTCCCATATCTCATTTGGCTTTTGCAGATGATTTGATCCTATTGGCAAAAGCCTCTTTGGAGTAGGTAATGCTGATATATAATATTATGAGATTTTTTTGCAAGTCTTTTGGGCAAAAATAAATTTGGAAAAATCTTGTATGTTTTTCTTAAAAATTGTGGGGGTTACTCAAAGGAACATGTTGAGTGAAGAAATTGGTATCCAATGAATTGAAGATCTTGGAAATTATTTGGGAATCCCTATTTTCCATACTAGGGTTTCTAGAGGAACCTTTAACTTCATCATAGAAAAGGTTCACCAAAGGCTGGATGCTTTGAAAGCTAGAACACTCTTCTTCACTAGAAGAGTTACGTTAGCAAAATCTTTCTTACAAGCATTGCCTTTTTATGTGATGTAATCCACCTTGCTCCTAATTTTGGTTTGTGAGGATATTGACAAAGCTTGCAGGAGATTTATATGGGGAGAATCAAGTGATGCTAAGAGGATCCATTTGGATACTTAGGATATCGTTTGTACTCCCAAGTATAAAGGTTGTTTGGGCTTAAGGCATACTTGGGATGTCAATAAGGCATACATGCTAAGGTGAATCTTGGTTCGAGGCTTCTAAAGCAAGGTTTAACTTAGAGTATGATGTTTGGATCTATTCTAAATCTTCTTTGGTGGAAGAGGACGAGATTCATTTTCTATAATGAGGATTGGTCCTACGTAGATGTCATTTACAAAGCTAGTAATCAGGTGCAAGCTTACATGGCCAACAAAGCATTATTCAATTGCGTATCGCATTAGGGGCGAAGAAGAGTTACTTTAGATGAAGAAAGATGGAGAGTTCCAAAGGAAGGGCAAAATGTGTTAAACTATGATGCTTAGTTTGGTGAAGTTGTAGGTTGTGGAGAGGTTATATGTCACCATGCAGGGAGGTTTTTTTGTGGTTTTCAAGCAAATACCAGATGAGGGTCAATGCTTTATGGGGAGCTAAAGGCTAATCTATATGGCATCAAACTTGCTTGGAATAGAGGATTCCACTCTATTCACATTGATTTAGATTCAGTTGAGGCTATTGAAGTGTTAGATGGTATATATGATTCACTGCATCCACATTATCAATTAGTGCAAGAGATCCATTTGGTTCATGGAAGCTCAGGTGTGGTAGTTTGGAATCATATTCCAAGAGATGCCAATCAAGTGGCAGAAATGATGGCTAAACAGGCTTTAGGTATCTCCTCTGAATATCAAGAATTTGATTGCATTCCTGCTTGTTTAGTTAAGGTTGTAGGGGCAGACATTAATAGTTTGTACTCTACTAGGGGAGCTTAATCCCCTTTGGATTCACCAAAAAAATGTGGCCATATTGCACTTGCATGGTATATGGATTTTGAGCGGAAAAAAATATCTTTAGCTTCAATTAATTTAAGTAATAAGAGACTTAATATAGATTGATCAAGTAATTTTTGTAAAACAATCAATTAATTAATTAAAATGCTATTTAATAGGTATTATTTTGAGTTAATTGGTGGAATATACGATTTGTTGTCATGCTACTTTATAGAAGAATATTAGGATGTCATTGGTTTTTCCTAAGTAATAAATGATCATTAATTACTTAGTTAGTGGGATTTAATGATTTAATTTTGAGTAATTACAATTAATACCAAACCTTTTTTCATTCATTAATTCAATTTAGTCTGTTTTAAACAATTTGCTTGATTAATTACATTGAAAATTTGAATTGTTTACAAAAATAATGATGAATAATTTTGCTTGATAAATTGAGCAATGAAATAAATTTTCTAAAAATTAGAATAATCAATTAAGGTGTTATTTATAGAGTTCCTTTTGGAATTATCTCATTTATTTTGAATTAATTAGAGAGATACAATTATTATTTTACAAAACATTATTAGTTATCATAAATTGGTTTTGTTTTAGTAATTGGTGACATTTTAGTTGTAAGAATAAAAGTAATATTTTTTTAAAAATTACATTTTACAACTCGATTATTTTAGTAATTTTATTTCACAAACAAGAATTGATAAATGATCATAATGAAGTGGACCAGACGGTCACTAGAAGAGGGGGTTAAATAGTAACACTCAGTTGACTATGGATTTTTCAACAAACAAACATGCAACTTTTAAATTTATAAAGATATATTGGAGTTTTGATTTTGTGATCCTTTGTGCAAAGAATGCTGGAACATCCTTCCTAAGATTTGTCAAAGTAAAGAAAATAAGAAAACAATCAAGTTTAATAATCTCTTTCTTCACCTAAAAAATTGTGTCACTGCTATGCAGACTTGCTCTGAGCAAAAGTTGATTTGATCAATGAAGATATCAGGAGAAGTGTATGATAAGTGCCCTAATTTAGTTAAAATCATGTTTTAAATAAAGGCACTTATCCTTTGATTTCATAAGCTTTTATCATAAATTTACCCTAAACCTAGTTAAATAGCTCCTATTGCTTGTATACATGTCATTCGTCATATTTTGGAAGATTAATCCAACATGTTTTGTATTTTGATAGATTCCGAGGATTTTCGGGGCTTCCAAAAACAAAAAGCAAGCAAATCTGGATGAAGAAAGCAAACAGGAAGGTGCAACTAGCAAAAGGCCCAACAAAACATTCCAGAAACCTCCTTTAACTCGCCTGGGCGAGTGAATCCTTTGTAAAACACTCGCCTGGGCGAGTGAATGCTGCAACTGGGCCTCCAAGTAGGCCAAGTGGACGTGCAAGTGGGCTATTAACTCGCCTGGGCGACTAAAATAAACTAAAATTGCTCGCCTGGGCGACCAAACTCGACCAGGCCAGCCCCTATAAATACCCAAGCACCCCCAAGGCATTTCATCACTTCTTCAACTCAAATTTCTTCTCCTCCTTGCTTCTTTCAATCTTTTTCTTAGTTTTTTTGTAGTAAATAGTAGTATTAGGTAGTTAGGAAAGTGAGAGAAGTGAGATTTAGTGTGAAAACTCTGCTGGAAAGAAGCGGTGATGGGGCCCTTCATCAATTCTTCTCTTAAGTGAGAATACAATGAATACCTAATCCAATAAACCAAGAGGGGCGGTGAATTGGTTTTTGCCCCTTTTTAAAATTTCTTACAAAACAA
>CM023952.1:22839208-22928667 GCA_013407115.1 Glycine latifolia | reverse complement strand
GGATTATAGGATTTTATCCTTAATGGACCAAGCTTAACCAAAAAAAAGAAAAGGAAAAATTACAAATGCCATCAAAATATGAGTGGGCATGTACCAAATATCAAAACAACACTTGTCTTTTGATTCTTGAATCTAACATTAAGGAGGTTCTCTCCATGCTTGGTTAGTTTCTCTTATGGATTGGATGTAGTTTTCTACTTTTAAGTATCTCTTTTAATATTTATTTATGCATAAGTCTTTTCTATTTATTATTGGTAATTTATTCCATTCTTAATGCTTGATTCTACTTGATCACTAGTTTCATGAAATTGGATTCTAAGTTTAACTGGAAAGTACTCTTAGGATTTGAACTGAATAATTTTACTCATTACGTTACGATCGCTAGGAATAGGGCGTACCGTTTTGATTGCATAAAAGCACGCGATTATAATTCTTAATGCTGGGATATTTACTTTATATGCGAGGGATCGATATTCGGTAAATATCTTTAGAACTCGATTGCGAGGAATCGATTCAAGGTTAACATAGTGTGCATCAATAATAATAGAAAATGATTTATACATGGTAATATTAATTGGATACCGAGGGTATGAATGATGAAATCCAAATCCTACGCTTTTCCTTAATTAATTAAAATCGTTTTATTAGCTTCCATAATATTTCGTAATCTTTCCGTAAAATCATCAAAACTTCGACCATACTTGTTGTACATAACTATTAAATTGTTAAATTCTCTTTGGATCAACTGAGTAGCACAAGTCCCTGTGGAGACGAACTTTTATAAATTTTGTAACTTACAACGACAATTGGTACGCTTGCCAATAGTCTAACAGTGTAGCTCAAGGAAGATAAGCAGAGTGTTTTTATCTATTTGGAGTGGGCTTGTATTTAACACAACATTTAATGCTCCATCGATCACCTGCAACCAGACAAAGCAAGAAATGTGATTTGAAGGGTGTTGTGAGACAACATTTACTTGCTACTGAAGTTTATATATACTAGAAGAGTTTAAGTGTTTTAAGTTATGAATTTTGAACTCCATATTATCTCTTACCTTTAAGCTCTTTTGTATTTGAATATTTCTTAAGTTGTAAAATCTCTCAAAACACCTTGTATATCTGACAGAAAAATACAGAGTGCTAAACTTATATATCTTTCTTCTGTAAGATAACCTTGTTTGTGTGCACCCAACCTTAAACAAATCCATTGATTTATTTTAGAGCCAGAAGTGGCTTGGTAGGAAACAATACTTGTGAGGCTTGGAAATAAGATATTGTAAGAGACAGAAGTGGTAGTGAAAAATACTTGTAACTTTGTGAAAGTTAAAGGAACTTAGTGAGTTGTCAAGAATTAGACGTAGTCTCGGTGGTAGAGACAAACCAGTATAAACTCTCTATGTCCATCCTTTCTCTCTTTATTTGTTAACTCACATTGAGTTGTGATTTTTGCTTTTGATAACTAAGCTTTTGACTCTATTACAAAACCTTCGTTTCATTCTATTTGTGTTAAAATATATTTATAATTATGCTATCAAATGCAAGACCTTTTGTGAAAATCATATGATTTTTTTAAGAACAAAATTCACCCCATTTTTTCTTGTGATATCACCCTCTAAGGGATTAAGCACCTGATAGTGACAAGAGGAAAAGATCTTGATGGCAAACCAAGACAAATCAGTTCATCACAGAGGGAGCTTCCCTTACAAGGCCTCTAGCCTTCCTTGGAGATGATTATCCATACAAGAAAAATCGTATGAACATATACATCAAATCCACACAATACACGTTATTGAACGTCATCATGCATGGAGATATCCCCATTACTAGACCTAAAGCAGAATTGACTCAAGTTGATTTCAACGTTCTATTGGTTTGACTTTACCACTGAGACTACGTCCAGTTCTTGGAAAACCACCAAGTTCCACTAACTTCTCACAAGTTACAAGTATTGTGTTACGACTACTTCTAGCTCTACAAATCAAGCTCTACCCCAATATTATTTGTCTTACCAAGCCACTACTTGCTCTAAACAAATAAAAATAGATTTGTTTTTAAAGTTTGCTCAAAGAATATACAAATCAATGCTTAGTTTTTTTTCTCTCAATGTGTTCAAGGAGTTTTGAGAGCTTTTTCTAACTTTACAAGAATATACAAAAAGATTTTTGCAGAAAGAATGATGAATGTTTTTCACACAAGATTCTTTTTTTAGTCTTCAAAGCTTCTATTCTATATCGGCCTCATCTTCAAGTATCTATTGTTCACAATGGGTAGATATCTTCACTTGATCTTTATCTAATGAAAAAGGCCATTGGGAACATTTAATGCATATCTTTTCCTCATGCAAATAGTCCTCTCTCCAATATTTGCATGTTAGATAACTGCAGTAGGTAGTCACTTCTTTGTATCAGAACAGGTCCTGCGTAGCAGCGCTTTTCTTTTCATGGCGATTGAGAATTCCAGATCTTAACATCATTTGTTCTTCATAGGATTTGACAACTTAACATCATTTGTTCTTCATAGGATTTGACGGATCCTAGAAGAATGTTTTTGCAAAGACAATCTCAAATACAAAGTACTAAATGAGGTCTTAAAAGCCCTCTCAAATGTTGTATCATATCATGTCCATCTGTCTATCGTTTGAAACATCAAATGCAAAAATGCATGCTCTGATAAAACATCAGATACAAAATATCATAGATGCAAAAATGAAGAAGAAATGCCTTATGATGTTCTTTTTCAAAAATGTCATATGGTTTCTTTACACATGTAAAAAATACAAAGACATATACAAATAGTTTGTTTGTGAAAACAATAATTGGTGAATTCGTAGGTTCAATTCATGTTGGATGCACGCCAATGTGACCCTCCTTCCAATAAGTCTATCAGTTTTTTGTTCGAGAATGAAATCTTATTGGAATTGTCCAGTTCACCCTTTGGAACCATATCACATCCCGGATATGATAAAATAGGATGAATTGAGACGGTATTTGTTGTTAATAAAATCTAAGGCAAATTTAGAGGGGAGAACACTCTAGAGGAGAGTCTTATCAAAGCCAATGCATCTAGTACAATAGACGAATCATTTGTAGTTGAAAAACTAAGAGATGAGGTATCCTGTCTTGCTAGAGATTTTGGGAAGTTTTTGGAAAGTTCTAATACTGGAACATGCTTTTAAAATACATCCATAGATAATGTCTTATATGTTGAAGATCTAAAGTATAACCCATTGAGCATAAGTCAATTTTGTGACAATGGTTATATCGTCTCCTTCAATAAAGACACATGTGTAGTCAAGACAAACGATGATAAGACACTATTTACTACCAGATGACCAACAATCTGTATGAGATTGATATGATAGATATAAGTAATCAGAATGTAACTTGTTTATTGTCCAGAGATGATAAAAGATGGATTTGGCACAAAAAATTGGGCATGCAAATTTAAAACATTTTTTGAAAATATTTAAAAAGGATTTAGTAAAAGGACTATCTGAGATTTCTTGGAAAACTCATATTCTCTGTGAAACTTGTTAGAAAGGGAAACAAATCAAAACCTCTTTTAAATCAAAAACAAATTGTTTCAACTTTTTCAGACTGTTACAACTATTGCTTATAGATCTATTTGGACCAACTAGAATGTTGAGTCTAGGAGAAAAGAAATATGGTTTGGTCATAGTTGATGACTACTCTAGATATACTTCCTTACCTATAAACATGAGTCTTTCTAGGTCCTTGAAATATTCTGCAAAAGAGTTCAAATGAAAAAAAGGGTTTTGAATTTTTGCCATCAAAAGCGATCATGGAACAAAGTTTGAAAATATTGAGTTCAAATCATTCTACGAAAGGAATAGTATTTTCCACAACTTCTCTTTATCGATAACTCCTCAACAAAATGGAGTAATGTTACTCAATTTCTAGGCAAGTAAACCTAGTCTATATGTAGTAAAGAAACAACAAAGTTATGCTATCTAGAGTTTAAAGGAACAAGAAAAAGATAGAAACTTGATTGTGGAATTTTTACAAACAGTTTGTTCAAACAAGATTATGAAATAATTTGAAATTAAAAGGTGTTGCTAGATTCAAACTTCATAAAAGATTCATCACATGTGATCAAAGTCTCAAATCATATTCTTAATCTTAACGCAAACTAGATTCACCAAAGCTGATCAATACTTAATTCCTTAAGGAATTGAACCCTTAACTTCAATATTAAATTCCTAATTCCTCAGGTAATCTAATCTAGAAATTAGATGAAGAAATGATAATGTTAAACAATGAAGAACCTTAAGTATATTCCTAAATTAAGATTCAACGCATTCCTACTTCAGATCTAGAATCAAATATGTTTTCCAACACAATTCAATTCAACAAAGCAAGGTTGATCAGGTCAAGACAAAAATTTAAGCAAGGAAGTAGAAATAGAATGCATTAAAATGAGAATAGATCATAAATTACAAAGAGATCACATATTTTGAACTTCTACTCCATTCAAATCCAGCAACATGGTGGTTTAGCTACAAAGGATCATGTTTTAATCACAAAATAATTACAAAACAATGGAAGAAAATGAAGAATCTAAATGAATTGAAAAGAGAAAGGGAGAGATAAAATCACATCCAAAGTGTTCTTTAATTGGAAAAAATGAACAAAAGATACTAAAAACTGTCACAAAGGCCTATTTAAAATAGAGCTTCAATTATTATTTTTCTGCCACGTCGATTCCCACTTTAATGAAGAAAATCTCGCTTAAACGAGCCTTTAATTACTCTAGAGGACCTTCTGCGCTTGAATCTAACATGCTTCCGGAATACTTGTGTTGGATTCAGGGGGAGCTACTTAAAGAATGCAAAGGAACTTTGATTCAAGCATTGGTTTTGAGTTTTCAACATGCAATGGATGCCTTGAAAATAATTTAGTGTGAAAAGTGTAAGAGAAAAGCAATTCTGGTGATCCAAGTGCATTGCATTCATTTAATCCATAATTAACTTAATTGGTTTCATAAAAATCACAAGACTTTGGCAATTTGACTAAGTGTTTTAAACTAATTCAAAGGTTTTTGGAAAAATGCATTTTACACTTATGTAATCGATTACCTTAAAGTCTGTAATCAATTATTTTGTTCTTAGTCAATTCTAGAAAGCTTTCAAGCACAATATAATCAATTACCTATCAGAATAATCGATTATTTGACCTTCGTTTTCATTTTAACTGTCTTGTTGAACTTTTTAATCGATTATTAATAGGTAGTAATCGATTACATGGCTATATATAATTTTAAGGTTGCATTGCCATAATCGATTACCATTTCTCATAATCGATTACATAGCCTTTGAGAAAAGCAAGTTTTACTAGAATAATCAATTACGAAAACTCATAATTGATTACACAATGCTTTGAGAAAATCTTGCTGCACTGGCATAATCGATTACCACATTTCGTAATCTATTACTCAAGTCTTTTAGAAAACACAGTGCTACTGGAATAATCGATTACATCTCGTATTAATTGATTAATTTGCTCGTTGCTCAAACCCAGAAAACTCTTGAACACTTTAATTGATTAAAGTGGTGGCTTAATCGATTACATAAGTGTTTTAATCGATTAAAATGGTGATTTAATCGATTACAAGCAGTTATAAAAATCTGTTATAAATAGAACCATGGCTCAGTTGCTTTTCTAACTTCGTGGAACATTACCCATTTGTATTTTCTGAGCTTAAAAAGTCTTGTGAGCATTCTTAAGTGTTTTCTAAGGGATAAATTCTTTCTTGCTCCATTGTGCTTTAATCATGAGTGTTTGAGTCATTCTTGGAGCTTGAAACCTTTTCAAGATTAAGTAAAGTTGTGCTATTTGATTTGTAATCATTCAACCTGAGCTGGTAATTTCATTTTGCATTACATCATTGGATCATCAGGTTGTTTCTCTCCTTAATCTGGTTGTAATTTTTGTTTTGATTTTTCTTTGTGAATTGACTATTGTAATTGAGTTCTTGCATGTATCTAGAGTAGGGTTCTCTAGGTGAAAGAACTGGGTAGTGTTCTCAGGTTCTTGTCTCTTAGAATCTAATAGGGTTTTAGATTTCTGTACGTTATCTAGGGTTGATAAAGGGAGGCATTGTAATTGATTGTAAGAACTGAAAATTATAATAGTGGAACTCTAACCTAGTGTTGGTCGGAAGAAAACTGGATGTAGCTTCTAGTGTTGAAGTGAACCAGTATAAAACTGATTGTGTTTTGCTTCTCTATCCCTTAACTCATTATATTCATTGTGTTCTTGATTAAATTGCCTGACCAATTATATAAGTTTTGATTCATTGAATTCTTTGAGGCTGAGCTACTTGATTGAATAAAGTTTCTTGGTTTTGAAAAGTGATAAAGATCCTAGGAACTCTGTTTTTGATTAAAGAAATTTTAATTTACCAAGGTTTAACCAATTCACCCCCCCTCTTGGTTAAGTGTGAGATATTCATATCATTTTCAACTTGCTCTCAGGGGTAGAGACAAATCAATATAAAGCTCTTTGTGTCTTTGCTTTTTGTCTTTATCTGTTAACTAACATCGAGTTATGATTTTTGCTTTTGATAACTAAGCTTTTGAGTTTATTACAAAACCTTCGTTTAATTCTATTTGTGTTGAAATACATTTTTAATTATGCTATCAGGCGCAAGACCTTTTGTGAAAATCTTACAAATTTTTGAAGATCACAATGCAACCACCATTCTTGTGATATTTGCCTTTACAATGCCCTAGCACAATAATCTTTTAACTAGTTTCCTTTCTAGGTAAACCTCCACACAAATTCTATTAAATCAGTCTCTCAAATGAATTAAAAGTCAATTTGTCTATCTTCAATATGGAGCCAAACTTGCAACCAACCCTAAAAAAACTTATCTTTATAAAACTCGATAGATAAACCAAGAATACTAATCCAAATTGCAACCTTTCTCACTTTTTTTTCAAAATCATTGAAACAAGGTGTCCCTTTTCAAACCACCAGATATTGAGGTGCTAACATCCATGGTCTTTCAAAGAACGTACACTTACCAACTACAATCTCCCTCACCCTTTTTTAAAAAACATTGAAAAAAGGCCTCCATTTTTAAACCACTATATTGATGTACTAACATCCTGTTAGGATGATTTTGTAGTTATAGTAACTAAGAAATCATTTAAGAAGGGGGTAGGCAAAACCATATAAGAGATGAAGAGAAGAAAAAAGAAAGATATGAGAGAAAAATGAGTTCATTCATTTTATACCCTAATTTCCCACTACAAGATATTAAATAGGTAGGGTAAAACCTGGGCTCAAACAACAAAATGCCCAAATGAATATATAAAAGACGTAATATAGAAGAAAAGAACATGATGATGTCTAGGTGACAGATAGTAAATTTCATGGCCCAGTCCTAACATAAATTTTTAGCCAATTTGGTGCTCTGATGGCTTTCTTGGGCCTCAAGGTCGAGCCCGCAGCTACTGAATCTGCATTAATGCTCTCCCCATTAGGATACACTTTGTCGTTAAAGTTTTAATCTACATCAGCAAGTGATGGCCAATCAGGGTGAAGTGGGTGGATTGGTGAGGTAGCGTAATCAACTTCAATCTAGTCTGTTGGATTTTGGTTATTTGAAATAGGGCTATTTGTGTTTTCTGAGTGAGAGGGTGTGAGTTCTGAGATTGGAACGTTTGAGGTAGAAAGCAGTGTGGCAACTGGCCCACGTGGAGAAATAAGGTTTGAGGTGATTGGTGCTTTTGGGTGGTAGGAATCGGACGGTGATGGAGTGTGTTGGTTAATGGGAACTGTTGGATTTGGCTCTTTAGAGTGGGTAGGTGGTAGAATAGAAAGTGAGATCACAAGACTGATATTTTTAGGAAAATTCTAAATTAAAGAGGAGGACTACAATATATAAAACACACTTTTATGCCTATTTAAAAATTTAATAAAGAATTAAATAGAAAAACATATTATAAAAATTTGGGCAGAGTCTCCTTTGTAATTAAGGCTTTCCCCAAAAAGCCAATCATTACAATAATAATATCATTCACAGTTTTATCTATCAACAAGCCAATTCATCGCATCCCATTAGTTAAAAACAGTTTTTCTTGAAAATGAGCACACACAGAAACAAACATACATCAATCATAAATACATCGCATCCCATTAGTTAAAAACGTAGTTTTTCTTGAAAACCAGCATACAGCAGGGACAGACAGATATCTTCATAGTTGGACTCCCTGGCCCCCAACTATGGCATCCAAACTATTACTAACATAATAAACTCTCATTGCCTATCTATGTCTTTCCATTAGCTCCTTGAAACATTGTTTTAGGATCTTTCAAGTTCACGTGCTTTGGCCCAAACACAGGGTTCTATATACCAAATTGAAGATAACTTAGTATAGATTTCAAAAATAAGGCTAACGTTAGCATTCGAGGTCAAATAACCACTCAAATTTAATAAAAGGCTAAAATGGTGTTTTAAGAGTCCACATCAAAAGACATCATTTTGAAATTTCGATCACACTAATGTGACCAGAGTTCAACAAGGATCAAAGAAATGATATCAATTTCATAAAAAGGAAACTTTTACAACATCTCATTTTCAAAGGGTTTTTCAAAGGAAGTGTAAAACTCCCAACAACGGTACCCAAAACACAAGAGACACTAAGAAAAGCTTAAACTAGCTAGAAGAAGACAAAAAAAACCAAGATTACCTCAAGGAAACTAAGAAAGGAGGATTGGGAGCTTCATTCTCTACTGAAACTTCAAGAAGAGTTTTGAAGATTCTGCTCCGATTAAAAGGTTCCTCTCCGTGCGGTGGTCTCGTGGCAAGCAACGGCGGTCCGTGGTGGTCTCTGGTGGTCTTGGGTGGTGGAGGGTGATGGTGGGAGGTTGGGGAAGGTTTGTGGGAGGGCAAAAACCTCCATTTTCGTGACTTGGAAGCTTAAATACGTATTCAGCACCGCCTCTACTCGCCCAGGCGAGCAAAAGTGCCTGCTAAATTCGCCTGGGCGAGCTGACTAGATTCTAGAATTTTCTGCTTCAGTGAAAAATTAATTTTTCACGTTGCATACATTATGTTGACAATCCCAACGGTAAAAGGTTACATATATGGGTTATAAACCTATATTTAAAATTTGAAGATGATCCAACGGTTAACTAATCCAGAATGATTATTTTAATAAAATAGGTTTTTGGGTCAAACTCGGAATCACTCAATTACAACGCAGCTCGAACAAGTTCTACATATTTGACGTTTACACCAAGCAATGGTACATGGATAATTCACATAACATTTAAACTAATCCTAATTAATAAATTAATCAAATCATACAAGGAATACATCACACGTATATTTTAAGTTACCGAAATTTCATGGTGTTACAACATGTAACATCCTGGGCGCTGACGAGGGTGGGGAGTGATCGCCGATGCAATGAGGCACGAACAAGGAGCGGCTCCTGGCAGGCTTCCAGCGAGAGGGGTACATGAATGAATCGAATACACACTCGAACGAGAGGGATCCAGAGGCTGTGCAGGTATGGGACTGTACAGTTGAGGAGAACTTAAAGGAAATAATAGGTACTACCTATACCAACAAGGTGCATCTACTTTTCGGTAGCCCATAACTTAAGAACTTCACAGTTAAGCGTGCTTGACTTGGAAAAATTCTGGGATGGGTGACCTCCTGGGAAGTTTCTCAGGAAGTGTGTGAGTGAGGACAAAGCACCCTGAAAAGTCTTGTGTTGGTGTGTGTTGTTGTGAGTGAAGGAAAGGCTTAGGATGGAGAAGTCAGCTGAAATAGGGCCTAGAGAGCTAAGTCATTCAAATCCTAAGACTCGATCAACCCTTTCAGGGGGTAAAAGGTAAAAAGGTATTTGGAAAGTAATCTTTTGGAATTGTAAGGGAACCTGTGGACAATGCCCCTGGCAGTGGATTTTGTCCCTATTCCCTACCATGATTGAGAAGGGCGGAGTAGGTTTCATGTGTAGCTGAAGGTGGTGTGCAATTCTAGGTTGTAAAATATTATGTGAGCTACTCAAATCCATAAGAACTGTCACTAGAAGGTTGTTGACACATTTAGCAAATTTTAAGGTCTTTGGGGAAAGGGAACCTGTTAAGGCATGAGGGAAATGTGGAAATGGATGGGGTTAGTAGCACTTGTAGGTTTAGTGGGGGTGTCTTTGGCTACATCCTCTGAATAGATTGTTGTTCATCTGTCTCTTCCACCAAGAGAAGTAGGAATTTTTTGTTTTGGCAGTGGTGGCCCATTGTGAATTTTTCATCACAATTGAAACATAAACCCAAAGCTTTCCGTTTATCTATTTGCGTGGAGTTAACATCTTTGATAGGAAGGTTATGTGGGTTGTGGTATAGGTTCGTAGTTTGAATGGGGTTGGATGGTAAATGAATGGGTAAGGTTTGTGAAGTATGGTTGATTGAGCATTTTTAGTTTAATATTTTTCTATTCTTCTTAGCTTATTTGACTTCTCTTGGATTTTTATTTTCTCAATCTAACTCAGTTTTTGTCTTAGGCAAACAATTGGGCTTAATTGATAATTGTTGCTTATTTTCAGATTTTTTTGCTTACTTGACCTATCTTTCTTGTGCAGGACCTATAGGATTCTACAGAACTCTAAATGGAGCAAATAAGTAGTCCCTGGAAAGATAAGCAAAAGAGCTATAATTTTGTTAGAGATAAGTCGAGGCCAATTCTGTCATTTTGAGGGTCATTTTAGGCTTGGAAGTCAAAACCTCTTCACTTGAGGGTTGCGAGTTGGGCTTTGATTTGTGTAATTAGCATATTTAGTTAGATTAGATGGGCCTAATCAGGGTCCATCCTTTTATACTGACTCAATCACTATATATTAGTGCAATTAGTTAGTTAGAAGATAGAATTCCATTTGGTACAAACATAATTTTTAGTCTTTTTACAAGTTTTCATAATTAAAATCTTTTCTCTTTTTCTCTCAATTGTTCTTCATTGTTCTTCAGTTTTCTTCTTCATTTCATTTATGTTATTCCATTTTCTTGCACTAATCTTGTGGCTCTTCCATTGATGATGATCATGGAAGGCTAAACAATCAATCAATCAAACGATCTAGTCAAAGTAAGGAGAATTTGAGTTTTTGTTTGGTATTTCAATTTCTATGTGAATGTTCATTTTCGTCTTCAATCCTCTATTCAATTTTCATGAATGTAAATGTGTTTAGGATTGAAAATGGATTAGGTTATGGATTCATTTCTCAGTTTCGAATTTTAATCACAGATTGTTTGGATGATATTTAAATTAGGTTTGTGGTTTTAATTAATTTAGGAGTTAATTTGATTGAACTACTTCTAATAACATTAAATGAACTTTCGTAACAAGATCATTATCTGAGAACTATGATAATCCGCATTGCTTGGTTTGGTGAATTAAATTGATATTTTTTAGTCTGTTTTATAATACCTTTTATTAATTCTGTCAGTTTCTACATTTTTTCTTCAATTTTAGTTTGTGTTTTTGCAATTTTTGCTCATTGCCTGCAAATTGTTTGATAAAAATCCTCCTATTATTTATCATTGAATTGAAGTTGGAACCAAATTGATCGTATCTCTGAGTCGACCTAGGTTAATCCTGTGCTACAGAACAACGTAGTTTTATTTGTTTTGAGGTGATGTGACACACGTTACCAATGGTTCATAGGTTGGGTGAAGTTTCTGTTAGGCTTAGGTTTGGAATCCTTGATTTTGAAATCAATTAACTTGGCTAATTTGATGGTTTGGGAAATGGTAGTTGGGTTGTGGATGGCTAGTTCCCTATGAATTTCATGGTTTAGAGTTGAAATAAAGCAGTTTAAGATTGCCTCTTATGGTAATCCCACACTCTCATTGCATATTTTTTCAAATTGAGCTTGATAATCTGCAATAGAGCCATATTGTCCTAACTTAAAAAATTTAGCTTGATGATTAGTGTATGATGAGGGTCCAAAACGAATTTTCAGTGTGGAAATGAAGGAATTCCAGTTTGACAATGGACCATTTTGATACATCAATTTAAACCAAGCTCAAAGTGTCTCCTTTCATGTAAAATGATGTCATATACAGTCTTTGGTCAAAAGGGATTTGGTAAAGGGTGAAAAAATGGTCTGCTTGAAATAACTATTCAAGAAGGTCACTGCCATCGAAGCAATTTAGCTGCATTTTTAGGGGGCATATGCTGGATTGTTGTTGTGTGTGGTTGTGTGGAAATGTTTGGGTAGGGATAGAGTTGATAAAGGATATAGGTGAGTTAGGAACGGAAGAGTTAGCTGAAAATGTAGGGTTTGGGGTGTTGGTGGCGTGATTTTGGGGTTAGGTTTGGATTTGTAAATTTGTCATGAAGTGTGGGAGCATGTCATATGGTGGGTTCATAGGGATTTTTGTGAAAAGGGGTTGGCCAAGGCTGGTAAGGAATTTGAAATTTGTGGTGAGAATGAGGGGTGATTCAAAATGTGGGTTAGGTAATAAATAACAGATGTGTTGGTGGATGTAGGAGGGGGAATAGTAACAAATGTGGAAACAATTTGAGCAATAGATAGAATAGTATCCTAGTCAGTAATGTTGGCAACCATGGAAGTCGAGGATTAAGTAGAAAAGGGATATATGAAGTTCATTATGTTCCTCTATGCATCTTTGTGATGGGTAAATCGCTCATTTAGTAGACAACGAATGCATAAGCCTTTTTTGATTTTATAGGGGCGAGTACTATACGAGCTCGTAAGTCAAGTACTACACGAGCGAAGGATAGCAACCTCATCTTGCTTGCTTCTGGCGAAGTTTCTAGAAGGCCCAACACTTCATAGGAGCGATATTGAAGCCGTATAAAGCCAAATAGCCCGTATAGCTTGCAATAGCGAGCCTGGACTGCATGTTCTGCTCAATTCGTTGATGCCTTGCATTTTGTTTCGACATCTGGTTTTGAAGAGATGCTACCATGTCCTGTAGCTTTGTGATTGGACTTTCTTTTCCTTGCATGGAAGCACCATCAAGTCGATGAAAGCACCAGTTTGTTAGGATGATTTTGCAGTTATAATAACTAAGAAAACATTTAAGAAGGGGTAGGGGAAATCAAATAAGATAGAGAGTAGGAAGAAGAAAGGCAGGAGAGAAAACTGAGTTCATTCATTTTATACCTTAATTTCCTATTATAAGAGATTAAGTAGGTAGGGTAAAAACTAGGCTCAGACAGCAAAAGGCTCAAACAAAAATATAAAAGACATTATTTAGAGGCAAAAAACATGATGATGTATGGGTGACAGATAGTCAAATTCATAGCCCAGTCCTAACATAATTTTTTAGCTGAATTGGTGCTATGGTGGCTCTCTTGAGCCTCAAGGTCAAGCTCATAGCTACTAAATCTGCATCACATCCATAGTCCTTCAAAGAGTGCATACTTATAATCCTTTGTTCACATAAAATAGACTAAGAAATAATCCAAAGAAAACTCCACAATACAAATAGAACCCTCTTTTGCCTAGTCATGTTGTAGCTTGTTCTTAATAGTCCTTCTCGTCGTAGTTCATTTCTATTTTTCTATATTTAGGGTATGTTTGGATACAAGCCACAAATGCTTTTGAAAGCTTTTCTATTGAAAATGTAGTGCTTTTTCCGATAGAGAAGCTCTCAAAAACACTTCTAACCTTGTATCCAAACAGACTCTTATTCATTTACTTTCCCAACCGTTCACAATGGCCCTCTCTCTCACGATTTCTCCCTTATCTTCTTCTTTCCTCTGTACTGAATAATGGATTTTTTGAAGACCTTGAACCCTGAAAAATAGAAGCAAATGTGAGCTTCAAGTTTTTAATGCTCTTACTCTCTCTACTATGCTTGAACCCTCTTTGCTTTCTTCCACATTTCACTTATCTATTCATATATGTGGTTTGCGATTTTTAATCCCATCTCACTCATACACATCTCTTTTTAATTTAATTTCCTTTATTTATTACTATTTACTATTTTTTTATTCAACAGGTCTAACAAAAATTAATTTCATATGGTACGGGGTTGGTGAGTGTCATTGATAGATGAGCATTTGAATGTTATCTATTTTTTGTTGTGAGTTTTTAATTTCATTGATTTACTTTTTTTTGAATATTTATTATTTAATTTTTAATTGGGATTGGCAGGGAAGGTTAACCAATGAATAGGAGGCAATTGTGGGAGCAAGGTCGGAGATATCAATTGACTCTTTTAAAAAATTTAAGTTTTACTATCCTACTATCTTTTGTTTTTCTATCTTATTTATTTGTATGGATTGATTTTTAGCTTGGATGTATACCAATATTTGCCCATGGAACGTATTCACGTCATTGGAATTTGGGTAATTCCAAGTAAGTTTCCATCTGAAATTTTTCCACTCAATATTATTTTTATTATATCAATTTTCCCTTTTTCTTATAATTGATTTTTGCGTTCTTTTTTCTTTGTTTGAAATTTTTCTCAAGGTCATTTTTTACCACATATTTTTATGCATTGGTGGATATTCACAAATGGAAAACATTGCATTCAAAGATAAAAACATTGCATTTTTTTTTGGTAGTAAAAGAGAACAAAAGAAAAAAAAAGAAATAAAACTACAAAGAAAACTTAAATTGCATATATTTGTTTACTTCTTGAGTTCTTTTGTGGTGAAAGCAAAGAGAAAAAAAGAAAGTGAAACACCCTTTGCTATGTTGTCAAGACTCAATTTGCTGCTTGAATTCGTATTCATATTTCAAAAGGGTGAAAATAGGAATGCCATTATTTTTTATATATAAAAAATATTACTTATGAATTACTCTTAGTTCTTACAAAAAATTCCATTTTAGCCCCTACTCGATCTGAATTTGGTTCATGCAGGGATTTTGTCAAATTATATGTACTCATTTTGTCTTTACTTTCATTATGCAGGAATCTAGGGGTGCACTTCATACACCATTAAAATTTCTACTACACCATTAGTGTAATAGTGCATTTCCATATTTACCCTTGTATATTAGGTATATTATTATTTTAAAATCATTTCACTTTCTCCTCCGTTGCTTCAGCTGCGTCGCCGATTTCTTCTTTGTTCATTCGTCCTCTTGTTCTCCGGCTAACCGTGGTGGCATTGGTTGGTGGCGTGGTGGTAATCTTTTGTGGTTGGTGGCGGCGCTGGTGAGGTAAGTTGTCTGGTTTGGTTTGGTCTGTGATAGGGAGAAGGGGAGACAATACAGATTCAGTAATCCGTACACCCCATATGGATTGGACTTACGGATTACCTGATCCGTAAACCTCATACAGATTGTCCAATCCGTATGGGGTGTTTTTTATATTGATGATGATATGCTATTGATTCTGTGTGCTTGTTTACATGTGATTTTCAACAACAAAGAACTCTCAAATAAAGAGATGTAACAGCCCATCATAAGCTTTTAGGCCTTTAAATCCATAATGGGATTGGAACTGAACTTAGCATACTAACTTTCTGCATTAAGACTTAAGAGTTCTCTCAACCCATCTTTTTACTGTGATACTACCCATGTTGTTGAGATTTGACATCCACTATAGATATGACCAATGTAGTCCTTATAAGGTTTGGACAGTTTTTACCTTTCAAGCCGGTTTTGTGGGAGTTGAGTTAAGCCCAAAGCCCAAATTCTAAAATGATATTAGTGTTATCCCAAAAATGTTATTGGCTCACCTCGAATTTGTTTAAATTCAATATGTCAAATCCTAGGCGTGAAGAGTGTGTTGAGATCCCACACCAACTAGAGGCATCACAATATAGTCCTTATAAGGCTTGGAAAATTGTTATGTAAGAAGCCAGTTTTGTAGGGTAAATTAGGTTCTAAGCCCAAATTCTAAGACATACTATATCCTATCCCCCCTTGTCACTTTTCATGTTATAAATGTATGACTATTTCCACTTTTTGGTCCCAATTTTTCTTCCACTTCAAATCTAAATCCAAATGGAAGCAATCACCAACTGATATCTTTTATGAGAAGTAACATCTCAAATGCAGTTTCACTTTCTAGTGCTAATAGTAATAATAACGATGACAATTTTGCACAGACATGCAATGAAAAAAAAAATTCAAAATTTAAATATTTCTCCATGTATTGCTTAATTAAGTTCTCCTATGCTAGGATTGTTAAAGTAAATAAACATCTTAAGTTTTCTAGCCAAAATTTCAGAAAGAAAGGAAAAGGACAATAGGCAATGATAATTATCCCAAAGATCCAAACCACTGTATAAAACCCCACTCAAGTACATGTTTTCCAACGAAAGAAAAAAAGATGAATATAATCCACAAGAATTTATCAGTTTAGAGTACAAGTAATCTCAAACAGTGCATACATTTATTGAGATAGCTTAATTTTCTTATCATTTGCATTGGGTTAGATGCTTATTAGCCTGTAAATAGGAATTTAGTTTAAACGTTTGAGAAGCTTTTATTATTTTATAATTGTGAATTTCTTATTGAAAGAGTATCTAACGTGTAAACAAATGTTGTACATATTATGGCTAAGACTAGAGGAATGCGTCGGGCTCTTGGACAAGATGTCGATCGAGCATTGGGTAGAAATGTCGGAGGTAACGAAGATGAAGCCACTGAGAGGCACAGGCCGATTGCATCTATTCATCGACAAAGGGCAGGTGTTCATGTTGCTGAGGAGCCTCCTATTGAGGATCCACCTGTGGAGGCTGATGTACCTGCGACAGAGGAAGACATCGGTAGTGAGCATGAATCTTTTCCAGGAGGGCCGGAAGACTGCTCGATGTTGACTGGGTTCGCTGATCATATAGCTTTTAGAGTCTGGACAGGAGAGGTAATAATATGATGAATTACATAGTAGTCGAGTTTGACTTGGTTGATTATCCATCATTGTAAACTGATTCATGTCCTTATTGCAGGAATGTCCTGAGTTAAAGTTGGCTTCCCATGGACGTAAGGTTGTTAAATTTGGGAAGCCTACGGTTGAGATTAAAGTCTTGGTTGCTGCTACAGGACTTACTCCTCTGATTGTTTGCTCAGTAGAGACTGGCGACAGGGGATTGCTTTCAGCATTTGTAGAACGATGGCACACTGAAACATGTAGTTTTCATCTGCCGATGGGGGAGCTGACACTAACACTTAATGACATGGCATCACTGTTACATATCCCTATAATGGGAGCCTTCCACTCCTTTGATCAGATTGACGTCGGCGAGGCCATTACATTGTTGGTGGAATTGCTTGAGGTCACTGTCGGAGAAGCTGAAGCTGAAACGACACAGTGCCATGGGGCATATGTGAGATTGTCATGGCTATAGGAGGTTTATTATGGTCGGTGTCAATCTAGGCAGTGGATATTAGCAGCCAGGACATATTTACTGCATCTTGTTGGCTACACTTTGTTTGCCAACAAGAGTGCCACACATATAGGTGTGGTATTCTTGGAAGCTTTCCCCAACTTGGACCAAGCTGCGGGATTTTCTTGGGGTGCGGCTGCTCTTGTCCATATGTATGACAACTTGAATTACGCATCTCAGCACCACAGGAAACATCTGGCTGGATACATTACTCTATTACAGGTAACCATATTGACTAATTCTCTTGTCCATGTGTAAACCGCAGTGTCACTGTGTGTGTTTTATATTGAAGTTTTGCTAACTTGATTGTTGTTCAATTGTGCAATGTTGGATATATGAGCATTTTCCCACAGTAGGAAATGTGGTTGCAGATGACCACTATGACAAGAGGCAACCACGTGCCTGCCTGTGGAAGGGTGCCAAGGCCTTACCTATGACTACCTATCGTAAACGCATAGATAGGTTGACAGCTAATGATGTCTGTTAGACACCATATGGGGAGCACCGTGCGTACAAGGATTTTTACTTGATTACTTTATATTCTGGTTTCATTAGATGGGGTCCTCACTGAAAACAATAGGAATACCCACAATAACCAAGAGGGGGTGAATTGGTTAAAACTTGGTCTTTTAAAATTTCTTTATAAAATCAGAGTAAGGATCTTAATCACTTTTAAACCAAGAATGCTTTTAATCAATCAAATTACTCAGCTCAAGAAATCAATAGCTCAAAACAGAACTTGTTGAGTAATGATAAAAATACCAAGAACAAATGAACAAGATGACTAATAGAGATTAAGATAGAGAATTAACACTAGAATTTATATTGGTTTACTTCTCAAGAGAAGCTACATCTAGTTTCTTCTAATCAATACTAGATTAGAGTTCCACTATTATAAATTTCAGTTCTTACAAGCTTTATTACAAACACTCTTTATCAACTCTAGATAAAGAAAAGAAATCTAAAACCCTATTAGACTTCTAGTGAACAAGAACCAGAGAACACTACTATGTTCTTCCCTAGAGAACACTACTCTAGTACAAGCTTCAAAGAACAATTTACAATAGCACCAAATAGCAAAAATTGCAAAATCAAATTTACAACCAAAGAGAATGGAGAGAAACAACCTGATGATCCAATGAATATGAATGCATGTGGTTTATCATTCAAAGTTGAATGAACAAAATGAATTTCAGAACATGCTCTCCTATTATTCTTTGAAAACTCTTACCCAAGAAATCATTCAATACCCATGAAGATTAAAGAGTGGGACAAGAAGTTAGTTAACCCAGAAAATCACTTTCTAACTTTGTGAAGGCTTATGTGTATTCAGAAAATTCGAAGTATTCCAGTCTTATCTCAAGCCAAGCCCCACTCCTATTTATAACAGCTTTTTGTAACTAACTGTAATCGATTAAAAAGCCTTGTGTAATCGATTAAATTGCCACTTAATCGATTAAAGTGTTTATGTTGATTTCTGGGTTTGAACAACGATTAGAATAATTTATTAAACCGAGCGGGTAATAGATTAAAGCAGTGAAGAATTGTTACAGAAGCAACTTGTGTAATCGATTACAAATCATGGTAATCGATTAAAGCAGGAAACCATGTTTTTCTAAAAAGCCTTGGGTAATCGATTACAAGAGCTGGTAATCAATTAAAACAGTAATGCATGTTTTTTCTTTTAACACTATGTAATCGATTACAAGAAGTGGTAATCGATTAAATTGTTCTTCAATGTTTTTCCAAATTTAAAATCAAAGCAAATAATCGATTAAACCGTAGTGTAATCGATTAAAACAATAAGTTTTGCATTTTTCCAACAACATTGCCTATTTAGTTCTTTTCAAAAATTGCTTTAATTCTTTGATGAAACATTTAAGCATGTAAATGATTAAGTGCATGCAATGCAAGGATCAACAGGTTGGTCTCTTAATACACTTCAATTTGAATTACATTCTTCAAGGCATGTGAAAAGCTCAAAACATTCTTCCAAGTCCTAAGCTTCAAACTTCAAGTTGCTCCCCCTATATCCAGCACTCACATTGTCAGGCATATGCCAAAGAGGGTACTTAGGCAGTATGGATATCCAAAACATCCCAAAACTGCCTGTGTCTGAAGTCCCCTCCATTGAAGATGTTGATGACAGATGGGTCCACTTCTCCGAATACCTGGTACCAACCGAAGACTTGGTTCATTATCCAAGTCAATGCGTTACTGGATATATTGAGTGGTTCTACCGTATTTATCATCCATTCATGACTCCAGACCAGTTTCGGGAGGCTCGTACTCACACTACTGCTGACGCCACTGATGACCCAGTTCATCCCCCTGTGCATTCTAATCATACATTTATCATCAGAAATATCTCTGCAAGAGCAATCACCAGCACATGCTATGGTAACAAATTAAGAAGTTGATTCTTTATGCTTTATCACTTATGTTTATTAGGTTATGCTTTATCATTTATGTATTTCAGGCTGTTTGCCAACGACTGACTGAGGGGTTGCAAAACATGATCGATGATGGGATTGTTACAGACGGTACTGAAGCATACTTTAGGACACATCAACTGTTGCTTCTAGCCCGTGGTATCAGGGAGCACGACATTGTATATACGTGGGCCTCACGGCAAAGAGACACACAGCGGAGGCGACATGGATGATGATAATGCCATGTTTTTTTTGTTGAAACAGTTTGGTCATTGTTCTTGTATTTTTCATGTTGGACAATTATGGAACTTTGTTAGGTATAATGAAATACTGATGCATTAATGAAATTAAACAACAGCTCCAATTTTTCAAATAATTCTACACATCATTTAAGTTAACATGTTCAGTGCGAAACTTCATTGATTTAGTATACATTTGCATTCGACCCATGTAATGATTGGGCCATTGTTGGGCTTCATTGGAACAGTGAGTAGCCCTCAAGCACGCGGTATATGGCAACAGACAGTTGTCTCTTAAAAAAACCTATTAGAAACACAAAACCACACAAATCATCAATGTTAGAGATTAGGTAATCCATATGGATTGCATAATCCGTAAGACCCATACCGATTACCCAATCCATATAGGTCTTACGGATTATGCAATCCGTAAAGATTATACGGATTACTGAATCCGTATTAAACAAAGAACCTCCACTTACCTTTGCAGCCCACGATGCCACACCACTCTGCAGCGACCACGAGCTAGTCCACTCAGACGAACCTCAACAACCCAACAACCACCAGTGCACAGCCTAACCTCAACAACTTAAACAAAAGTAAAACCAAGAACCAAAAAGCAATAACGTACATGACCTCTGCAACCAACTAAGATAAGGAGGAAGCCAAGGGTATTTTCGGATTATCACATTAAAAATATGGTGTAGTAGAAAAATGAATGGTGTATGAAGTCCACCCCAAGAATCTATTATGCAAGCCCATTGATGTAAGGCAGCATTATAATATATTTCCTGTGATAAATTCTCGGTTCTTTGCCTCTTTAATGTGATGTTATTAGTGCTGTATAAGGTTATGCTTTTAATGTGAAATCATGTATATATTATTTTGTTATTAGTACTGTTTTTTCTAAAATTTTCAACCCGGTGGTTGTTTATCATTTGTTAAATTCGTTTTCTATAAATAAATCAGTATTTTTTAAAAGATATAAAAATTATTTTTCAACAATAAAACAAATATACAGCAAAATCTATATTTTTTTTCTCTTTAATTTATTATTATTGTTATTGTTTAAAAAATATTTTTTAATTGGTTGTAAAAACCCTGTTAAACTCTTAAAAAATTGTTGCTTTCTTTTCCTTTTTATTATTTTAATAGTGTTTGCTGATTCTGGTTCATTTCTGTATCACTGAGAGAAACTATCTCTAGAAACCCAATTGCACGTTTTGCAATCGAACTTGACAATAATCCCTCGAAGAATCATCAAGGTTCGTACTCATTTCCGTGTTGTTACCCCAATTTCAATTTCTCTGATTGATTTGTTTGGTTGCTGAGAAAACGAAAGAAACTGGAAATTCGCTCATCGGCTTTCTGCTTTTTCCCGTGTGGATTCCCAAATTGCTCTCTTGCTTAAATTCAGTTGCGACGAGAAGGAATTTTTTTTTCAAGCGTCTTTGGTGTTAAAAATTGGGGATTCAGCTACCCTTTTGCTTTTGATCTTCGTTAGACATGAACTGCAGTTCTGGGTCTTTCAAATTTTTGTTTTTTTGTTTTAATTTTGATCTTTGTGAATGTTTTGAACACTTTTTTTTTCTTTTCTTTTTCTATCTCAACAGGAAACGCAGCGTTTGCTCAGTGAGCCAGGTAACTTTGCATTTGTTGATTTATATGGAAATTTTGTTCTCAGTTGATTTTAGTGCTTTAAAAGCTCGCCCTAAGTTGAATTGATTGTATTTGTCCACTTTTTAATCTTTGCTTAGTGTCTATGGCTTGTTGATATCTTGTCAAATCATCAAAGCCCAGGTTTGAACATGTCATCAAATAAAAAAATTAAAAAACTTAATGTCTTCTAAGATATCATGAATAATTTTACCTTGGTTTTGTATTTTTTATTCTGCTTATTACTTGATTGTCTCAGTCTCTGATATTATGATGATCTGCTGATGCAGCACCTGGAATTAGTGCCTCCCCTTCTGAAGAGAATATGCGATATTTCAATGTGATGATCCTTGGGCCAACCCAGTCGGCTTATGATGGTAGTATTGGGTTTGACTACATAATTATGCTCCCTTCATCTGCTTAAAACATATTGTCTCTGTTTAAACTATGCTAACTAGTAATGTGGGGAAAAAAAATCCTCTTGGTTTCAGTATATTTAGGAATTAGGAAGTACTTAGAGATTTTGTAAGCAATCATGTTCTGCAGTCATATGTATTCTTGGAATGTTTTTTTGCCACAGAAATTTTGTTATATTACTTTTTATTTTTTAGTCGAATGCTGATTGTCTTGGTAGGTGTTTGGGACGGGTGAGTATGTGCAAGGTTTACTTTTGATGATTTTGTGAAATTAATTTGGTTTAAATGGATATGAAATCAAGTGGCCTGAAAAGTGAGTATAAAATGTAAGTTAATGTTGTTTTCTCTAATATTCCAAATCCCCAATGTAAATGCTTGTAAATTTTGCTTCTCTTCAAATCATCATGCATGACCAAACTTGATTCAAATAAAAAGTTGCCAAACAAGTTGAAACGTTATATCATGTTTAGGAATGGGTTTTGGTTTGGAAATTGCAAAACTAGACAAACTATTATCCTACTTGTGGCCTATTTGCCTAACCAAACAAACTATTAATCCTGATCTACTTGTCAAAGCAAACAAACTATTACTCTTGATCTACTTGTCAAACCAAACAAACTGTTACTCTACTTGTGGTCTATGATAAGCGTAAGCCACCCATCACTAGGGTGTACACCCGCAAGCAGCGAGTAAGAGAAGCAATAGTTCTGAACCACCCAAGGAGTGCTGACCACCCAACAGACACGATCCACCCAAGGGGTAAAGGTCAAGAGATGCGTATCAAAGGGACATGACCCTTGGTGAACAGACACGATCTACCCAAGGGGCACAAGGTCAAGAGATGTGAATCAAGGGGACATGACCCTTGGTGCAGAGACGCACCCTTTCGGGCCAGGAAGTGTGACTCAAAAGGGTGCAACCGGTGGAGAAAGGGCACAACCCTTGGAGCCAAAACAACATCAGATTTGGAGCAGTTACAAATGCAAACAGTCACAACCAATCTGAACAGTTGTGTCGATTAGGAATAGATGTTAGATGCAGTATAAATAGAAGTGAACCAGATTAGGAAGGAGGGAGGGAAAAACCAAGAAGGACAAGTCTGAATTGTGGAAAGGCAGGCTCTCAAAAACTTGTGTTGTATAAAAATATCTTAATTTACTTATATAAAATTTCTATTTCATCTTTTCTATCCTATTCCATCTACTCTGTTCTTATCAATTTGTTTGTTTCCAACGATGGTGACAACTCGATCTAATTCCGATAATTCAGACACAATGGAGAGAATTTTGGAAATGCTGATGGCGGACCGACAAAATCAAGATGCAGAACGACAGCAACTTGAAACGCGTTTTGCGCACCTAGAAGCCATGGTGGAAAATTTGTCAAAACAGTTAGAAGAGGGCACTTCCGGAGGTTCCGTCAATGGAAAAGAGACACCCAAGGACCATACCGAAGAAGGAAAAACAAAACGATGGAGAAAAGTGGAAATTCCCATGTATGATGGAGAATCTGATGCTTATAGTTGGTTAAATAAATTGGAACGCTTCTTTCAAATGAAAGATATGCTAGAAGAAGAGAAAATTCAGGCAGTTATGGTGGCACTAGATGGAAAGGCGCTATCTTGGTTCCAATGGTGGGAAAATTACAATTCTGATATTGGATGGGGAGATTTCAAACTTGCTATTCTTGAAAGGTTCCAAACTTTAGCCACTCAACCCTTTCGGCCAAGAAAACTTGGAATATCTAGGACACGTTATTTCCGCTGGAAGAGTATCCGTGAATCCTAAGAAGTTGGAAGCAATGACGCTATGGCCTATACCCAAGAATATCACTAGCTTAAGGGGATTCTTAGACCCTAGTGGTTATTATAGGAGGTTCGTTCATAATTATGGAAGAAGAGCACAACCATTAACCAACCTGTTGAAGAAAAATGCCTTCCAATGGAGTCTAGAGGCGCAAACTGCCTTCGAACAACTTAAGCAAGCCATGACTAGGTTACCCACATTACTAGTACCTGACTTTTCAAAGCCTTTTGTGGTTGAAACTGATGCTTGCGGAACTGGATTAGGGGCTATTCTCATGCAATAAGGAAGACCCTTAGCCTTTTGGAGCACTACCTTATTTGAAAGGAACCAGAGGAAATCAGTTTATGATCAAGAATTGATGGCAATCGTGAAAGCAGTCCAGAAATGGCGACACTACTTGTTGGGAAGCCATTTTATTATTAAAATTGACCAAAAAAGTGTGAAATTTTTGACAGATCAGAGGATGCTGAGCGAGGAACAGTACAAATGGATTTCCAAATTGACAGGATACGATTTTGAAATATAGTACAAGCCAGGGAAGGAAAACTTTGTTGCCGATGCGTTGTCCAGAAGGGGTTCCTTTTGTGCCATGTCAGTCTTACAAATTCATGATTTCGAGGAATGGCTGAAGAAATCAAACAAGATGACAAGTTACGAAAAATCATGCAAGACCTGATTATAGATCCCGCATCTCATACTGGCTATATTTTGAGGGAGTAGAAGTTATTTTTTCAGGAGAAATTAGTACTATCCAAATCTTCCTCCTGGATTCCAATTATTTTAAAAAAATTTCATTCCTCCTTGGTAGGAAGACATTCTGGAATCTTCAGGACTTACAAAAGAATCGCAGGTCTAGTTTATTGGGAAGAGATGAAAACCGACATCAAGAATTTCATTGCTGCTTGTGAAGTCTGTCAAAGAAACAAAAGTGACAACCTGTCTCCAACAGGATTGCTACAACCATTACCCATTCCTACACAAGTATGGACAGATATTTCTATGGATTTTATTGGAGGACTGCCCAAATCCATGGGGAAGGATACAATCCTGGTGGTGGTTGACCGACTCACTAAATATGCCCACTTCATACCCTTAGGACATCCCTACACCGCTGCCGAAGTGGCTGCAATTTTTCTACAGGAAATTGTAAGATTGCATGGATTCCCATCTTCCATTGTTTCAGATTGTCACCCTTTGTTTTTAAGCAATTTTTGGAAGGCCCTTTTTAAAGCCGCAGTGTAACACCCCGTATGCATCCGGTGTATTAACAGTTTACTTAATCAGATTAACGCAGTAATTAATTTAAACCAATTAAGTAAAAACAAACAAAGCGTTTTCAATAAAAACATGACATCATCGTCATTTCCTTTCAAAACCATATTTCCTGATTCATTATGTATGGAAAGTATCCAACCACCTGCTACCTATTACGAATGCCAAGGCACCACAATAAGCCTTTTCGATCCCGATAACATAAAGAAAGGCAGATAAACAATAATATCCAGCAGATATATCAGGAGAAACATAAACCACATATATCATTTGGGGTATAAACATATGTACATCATCAAAACCACTACTGTGGCTATACAAAATGATAGGCACCCAGTGCCATGATCTCACAGATCACATCCTCACAAGAGGATACAATACGTACAACGTCTGTACATCACATCCATACAGGATCCAAAATATGTGTACACACACATCTTCCCTCGCAGGGGTACAAAATACATCATAAACATAACATAGTGAGCCACCATGCTCTCAAAACACTGCCAAGCAGCTACATAGAGTCTGTCCCTACTGGGGCCTTCCGCCCTGAGACCCATCATCTCTGTCAGATGCATCACCTGCAAAATAAACCCCCCACACACGGGGTGAGAAACAATCTCAGTAAGCTCAGGGTTCTTGGAGGCTTCTCCTCCTCCCTGGCTCGCTTCCATGATAACATATCATCAAGGCATTACAACCCAGGCCTCCTGGCTCTCACAACAACACATAGCATTCTCTAGCTCTAATGTGTATCTGCGGAACTACGCCACCAAAGATGCATCATCATCAGCATCAGGAGTCTGTGGTACTACACCGGCCAAAGATGCATCATCATCAGCATCGGGGCTCTCAGTCCCCAGTGTGAGGCCGAAACTCACACCCGTGCCATCCCATCGGGAGCTACCCCTTTACGCATGGATGCACGTATATGGCACCTCCGAGAATAGGCTTCAACTGCGACGGGACCACCTATCTCTGGTGTTAAGGGATCATACACCCTTTACGTGAGCAAATCAACTAGGAGTTGCGCTCTGCTTCTAGGGAGGTCCATATCTATCTAACTGACCAGAAGATCTATCTGAAAGATAACCAAACACAAAGCACAGAAACAAGCGTACATATTATCATGAGGAAAGTTGTAACATCCAATTCAATGCATATGAATCATGTATGCAACCATCGCTCTCTCAGAGTGTGGTGAAACTCAAGCAGTGGGAAACACTCCCAAGAATCACGAACTTACCTGGCAAAGCCGTGCTCTGCTGTTAAATCCCTGAACTGTGGTCTCCGCCACTGACACCCTCAGTGTCACGCCCTATACAAAGGCACACAAGCATGAATCAACAATCATCATATCCGTACAAGGCATTTAATTATACAAAAACACACGGAAAACAGAATCTTCTGCATAAAAATTATGCAGATTTTGTACCCACTTAGAAAAATCATAAATCCCTGTAGGAAGCTCCTAAAATCAAGGGAATTTAGAGGCATCTAGATTTATCTCTCATCTTTCAAACAAGATTGGTTCCATCCAATTTCATAAACCACAGCCTCTGTAACAATTAAAATACCAGAACTGTCACGCACTATATCAGTGCTGACAGCAACATATTAGTCCAACCAGCCATTTCCAAACGCCCGCCAACACCAGGATACTCATCCAAATGACCTGAGCTTTTACAGGTACAAAGTACACATACACATCTTTCTATTGCGACTGAAAGCACTCAATTTGGATCATCCTAGACTGAGATAAAATTTCTGCAAGATTGCCCTCTGCACCAGTAAAATCTGCTAAAAACAGAGTATAACAGCCTGTTATAACTCTGCACAATAAATTCTAGGAACCTCCAAAAATAGCACGAAAATTCCAGAACCTACTTAAATCTCTTAGCTTTCAAATGGCACCATTTTTAGACCATTTGGATACCAATAGCTCCTGTTATGCACAAAACATCAGGGCTGACCAGATTGGTGTTCTTTGCTGTCGTGAACCTGCATGTATGTTTCATGCATGGAACACCATTTCAACCTTAAATCAACTTCTACACACTCCAAATCATACTTTAAAACTGTCTCACCCTCCCAATACTCAATATTTATCAATCTCACTCCAAACCCTAACCCTAACCTTAAGAATCAAGGAGAAATAGGAGGAGATTACCAACCTTAGAGTTCAATTGATCAAAATGGAAGGTGGACCAGCTCTCTATAGCTTCCAATTTCGGCCCAGCTGCTCCAAACGAAGTGGGCAGCTCCTAGCTCCACTCTTTTCCTCAAATCGCTCACAACTGAACTCAACAACACAAAAGCACAAGGAGAAGAGCTTTCTCTCTTGCTTGATTAGAGTTTTCAGCCACCAAACAAGTAGAAGTGGAGAGAAAATGAGCTTGGGTGTGAAGGAGAGTCATGGAGAAGAAGGAAGAAGAAGTAGAAAATGAGAGAAAATGTGGATAACCAGCTTTTTAACATGAGGCGGGGGTGCATTCAGCAATTCACTTATTCACACCCTTACCTCTAACAAAGACCAAAATGCCCTTCCTTTCGTTAATCCTTTTAATTATGCAAATATCACCCAAATTACATTAATTATAATTAGTGATATTACACGCAGGTACACAGCTAAAGTTCAGTTCAGCATACCATCCCCAAACGGACAGACAGACGGAAGTTGTCAACCGATGCTGGGAAGTTTATTTACGATGCTTAACTGGTACAAAGCCTAAGAATGGGTCTCTTGTCTTCCCTGGGCAGAATTCTGGTTTAACACCAATTATAATGCTTCAAGCAAAATGTCCCCTTTCAAAGCCTTGTATGGACATGATCCCCTTCACATTCTTAAGGGATCCACCATCCCTTCTTGCCTTGAAGAAGTCAACAAACTCACAATGGCTCGAGATGAATTATTGGCTGCTCTACAAGAAAATTTGCTGAAGTCTCAAGATGTCATGCGCACGACGGCCAACAAATGCCGCCGGGATATAGAATATGCAATAGGTGATTGGGTGTTCTTGAAGATGCAACCTTATAGGAGAAGGTCCTTGGCTAAAAGGATTAATGAAAAACTCTCCCCTCGGGTTTATGGTCCTTTCCAAGTGTTAAACAAGGTGGGTGCGGTTGCTTACAAATTGGATCTTCCATCTCACAGTAAAATTCATCCAGTCTTTCATTTCTTTCTCCTCAAGAAGGTCATTGGTAATTCTTTCCAATCCCAACCTTTACCACCTATGTTATCTGAGGATCAGGAATTACAGGTTTATCCAGACTCTGTTTTAGATATACGTGAATTACAACCTGGCAACGTGGAAGTCTTAATTCAATGGCAGAATCTTCCTACAAGTGAAAATAGTTGGGAATCTATGGCTAAATTACAAGAGGTTTTTCCAACTTATCACCTTGAGGACAATGTGAGTCTTTTAGGCTGGGGTATTGATAAGCGTAAGCCACCCATCACTAGGGTGTACACCCGCAGTAGTTCTGGACCACCCAAGGAGTGCTAACCACCCAACAGACACGATCCACCCAAGGGGCAAAAGGTCAAGAGGTGCGAATCAATGGGACATGACCCTTGGTGATCACCCAACAGACACGATCAACCCAAGGGACGCAAGGTCAAGAGATGTGAATCAAGGGGACATGACCCTTGGTGCAGAGACGCACCCTTTTGGGCCATGAAGTGTGACTCAGAAGGGTGCAACTGATGGAGAAAGGACACAACCCTTGGAGCCAAAACAACATCAGATCTGGAGCAGTTACAAATGCGAACAGTCAACCATTCTAGACAATTGTGTCGATTAGGAATAGGTGTTAGATGCAGTATAAATAGAAGTGAACCAGATTAGGAAGGAGGGAGGGAAAAACCAAGAAGGACAAGTCTAAATTGTGGAGAGGCAGGCTCTCGAAAACCTGTGTTGTATAAAAATATCTCAATTTACTTATATAAAATTTTTATTTCATCTTTTCTATCCTATTCCATCTTCTCTGTTCTTATCAGTCTACTTGCCAAACCAAACAAACTATTACTCTATTTGTGACCTACTATAGAAGTTTGCTGCCAGTTTTCTGTGTGTACTATTTGTACCTAATAATTCTTTTTTTCTGTTGACATTATTTTTCTTATCATCTAGATGATCAATTTCAATAGTGTGCTTTTCTCATGTGTAAAGAAACTATAGTTCATCTTTAGTTTTAAAGATCATATAATACTTGATTAGAAAGGAAGAAATTAAAAAGATGTAAATTTAATATAAAAATCATTTGATGGCTATACTTTTTAGTATCTTTTGTTCCTCGTATAAAAATATATACTGGTTCCCACTACGGAGAGTTGGTAGCTAATTTTGGTTGTGCACTCATACCTGAAAGACATGGTTTTAGAATTATTAAACTAGATTCTACTCTTTTGATTGCTTGTCTGTTTAAAGTAGTCTATGGCTCAGTTTATTTAGAACTTCTTAAAAGGAGAAGCTGGACCAGTAGAATTGAGAAAGTGAACTTTTTAAAATGGCAGCTTTTTAAATGAAGAATACCTGAGGTTTTTAGAAAACTAGTTTAGGAGCTGTTGGCTTATACTTTTCCTTTTCCATTATTTCAAATCCCAAGACTCAAGAACACATTACCCAATAAGTTTAAACTTATAGGTAATTTTTAAGCTTAAAAACTAATAGAATTAACAAACAGCTTTAACATTAAATTAAAGTTCTTATTTTCAACTTGAATATTAAAGTAGCTTTTTAGCTCCAAATAAGTTAGGCCAAACAGAATTTGAGTATAAAGAAGAAATTGCAATATGCAGTTCGTATATAACATGGGAGCATGTGTCACCAATTGTCGGAGATATAAGGTTGGCTTGGCAGTTATGATTGGGGCTTAAGGTGAAGGGAGAGAAGGGGGGTGAGGGGGGAGGGGATAGGTCACACAGGTTTGAACAAAAACTAACATTTGCTGATAAAAAAAAGGCTTAAATATGTTTTTCATAACTGTAATATAATCCGTTTTTAGTTTAATATCTTTTTTTATTTTTTTATTTTACTACCTGACACAGCGGTAAAGTTATACTTTGGTGACTTGTTGGTCATGGGTTCGAATCCGGAAACAGTCTCTTTGCATATGCAAGGGTAAGACTGCGTACAATATCCCTCCCCCTTACCTTCGCATAGCGAGGAGCCTTTAGGCGATGGGGTACATAGTTTTTTTATTTTATTTTACTACTTGACATTTTCAAACTTTTACTTTTGGTATCTACCGTTAATCTAAGTTTGTTAAGTAATGACATGGCACTCTGTTAGCCTACCACATCATCACTTAACTGATGATGTGACACTCTATTAGCTTGTCATGTCATCACTTAACGGACCGAGACTAACAATAAGTATCAAAAGCAAAAGTTTGGAAATGTTTGGTAGTAAAATAAAAAAAATATTGTTTAGTAGTAAACTGAAAAAGGGATATGTTACAGGTACGAAAAACATATTTAAGCCCAAAAAAAAAAATGTGTTGCCAACTGGCTGGGTGAGACAAATAACTCACATTTGTAGTGGAGGCTCTCCCCACAGACAAGCTGGGTTTTAGGAAAGGGTCTCTCTCTGCATCATAATAATTAGTTTTTATATCCTCATGGTTACTTTTGTTCTATTTGGAATATCTACTTGAATTCCTTTTGAAGGTATTTGCAGAGGTTTAATCACAATAGAATACTAGTCGAGGAATTTTCTGTCTGCTTGCAACTCTTTATTATTAGATTATTATATTATATTTCTTTCTGTAGTTATCTAGCTACAAGGTTTAGAACCTTTCGTTTTTAAGGGTATGGCCACTTATTCACATTTATTCTGCTTGATTATATTTATAGGATCATGAATTTTTGAACTGTTCCCTGATAAAATAATATAATATAAAAAGGAAAAGGATAACTTGTAGTTTACCTGTTGAGGAAGGGTGGTTTCCTTTGAATTGCGTTGATTCTGATTATGGTTAGTTATATTTGCAATCAATGTTGTCAAGATCGCAATCTAAATCCTAAGATTGCAGGATCGTACAATCCTGCTACCTTTGACCGAGATGAATCGCACTTAAGATCGCTCCTGGGAAGGATTGGAGTGGGACCGAAGCAGAATCATGGAATCATGCAATTTTGCCAATCATGTAATGAGGGTTTTCTGGGTTGAGTTACATGATCCGGTTTGCCTAAACCCAGTTTCTTAACCTTTATATCCTATTTTCTAATTGCATCTCAGTCTAATGATCTCTCTGCCCTCTTCAACCTCTCTTATTGCTTCGATCAAAACCCTAATCTCAGCCTTGCAGTTCCTGACTTGGACTTGGGGCTCTGCATTCTATCTCTTCTTTCATTACAGTTTGCCCAGAACCCTTTCTCTTATTTGTACATCTCTGTTTTGTTGTCTACCAAGGGAGGATTTTGCCTCCTGTGTTCTGTGTCTTCTGTTCTCACGGAACAACAACCACTATGTTAGGTTCTGTTCAGGAAAAACCTCTCTGTATCTTTCTTTTTCTATTTCTTCCCCTAAAACTCATAAGTTGGGTTCTTTTGGATTTATTAGAGCTATCTTCTCTACTGTCTTTTATTGTATTCTTTGATCTTTATGTTATATTCGCTTTCTGTTATTTTTTCATAATTTTATAAAATCTAAAATAGACTGAGATATTAATAATACTTGTACATATTTATAAAATAATACAACAACTATGAAATAAATATTTTATTTTTTGACTATATTTTAGGATGTCAATGTTGATAACATTGAAGTAAAGCAGTAAGTTTTTTTCTTAGATCAAATGTCAGTTCCTTCTTTCTTGATTCTGCATTTGGGAATAAAGGATGGTTATTGTCTTGTTTACTTTTAATATTTCTGATGACAATGATATTTATAATTCCATTATTTTCTTAAATATGCCAATCATTCATGCTTTTACTGATTTACATGTTTATTGTTTGTATTAATAGGAGGAGTTTTCAAGTTAGAACTATTTTTGCCAGAAGAATATCCAATGGCTGCTCCAAAGGTACATGTTTAATATTATTCTTTCCAATGGCACCATGGTATTCTTTTGATGCCAAGTTTCCACCGAATTCTTATACACCAAAAAGAAATGAAACTAAACTATAAAAGTGTTATCTGTATAATTGCTTATAGTTTTAGATGTTTAGTTATTGTGATAAGAATGTTGGGAGAACCACACCACAAAAACAACCATTGTAGTTGGAGAGTTCTATCCCTTATAAACCCCACACCAGAATTTCATACTTCCATTGTGGAACTCAAGTTCCATACCTTGTAATTAGATCCTAGCCACCCACCACACCTTGTAATTAGATCCTAGCCACCCACCACGCTTCACAGCCCAGTGCAGGTACGGGATGGCTGTGCACTAGCCCTTTTGATTAGTCCTGGATGAACACTACAGTGTCAGCATCACCACTTGCACCACTTGTTTGCTATTTGATAAGAACCTTGAGAGGAAACCACAAAAGCTAGCTATTGTAGAGTCCAAGGCCTTATAACCCCACACTAGAATCACATACTTCCAATTTGGGACTCAAGTCCCATACCTTGCAAAATGGATCTTTTTTTTTTTGAAGGATGCAAAATGGATACAAACAAACTGTATTGTAGTTTTTGGTATTTTAGATATAATAGAATATGATCTCTATGCAAGTTAAAGACTGGCTTGTGGTCTATTCTGTCTTTTCATTCACATCTTCCCTTATTGACACTGGCACAATAAGAACTTGGAACTGATATTGATTAATAATATATTGCCTTTTTTATTTCCTTTAAATTGAAATCTTACCTTCTTAAGTTGGGGTCTCATAATGTTTGTTTTCCTATCTGGTCTGAGCCTTTGAGATACTGTTGAAAGTTGCATGATTTAGGGAAGTGGTGTACCTACATATCTTCTGGGTATCTAGTTAGGACTTGAGTTGTCCACGGTGGCTCTCTCAAGTCTTTTTTCATCCCTTTTCAAGAATATTTTATTATGCTTCTCTAACTGAAAATGATGTGTGATTGTCCCATTTCCTCTTTTTCTATTGGCTTTGATACCTTTTTGATGGTTTTAAATGTGCATTGCTTTTCACAGGTTAGGTTTCTAACAAAAATATATCATCCGAACATTGATAAGGTGCATTTTGTTTTCCCTAAATTCTCATTTCTCTTTTAGTATTTATTTTTCTCTTACAAGTTCTTGTTTAATTTGTAGCTTGGCAGGATTTGTCTTGATATTCTGAAAGATAAGTGGAGTCCTGCCCTTCAGATACGCACTGTTCTACTAAGGTATCTTGTTATCTTTTAGGCTGCTAGATGTCGTATTTTCTTGGACCAATTTATCCTGAAGTGGGACAGTCCTAATAGTAGTTGGTGTTACAACAGTCTCACATTCATGTAGAATTTGCCTAAAACATGCCATAATTTTTTTTATTTTGTTTGATAAAACATTTTGAGAAAATATGACAATTGTTTGTGCCTTTCAGACTGACTCATTTTTTGTATCTTTGAGAAAATGTTTTCTATTTTAATATTATTTTATGTTTGCAAGTTTGTCTCTTGGTGACTTGTTGGTCATGTGTTTGAATCTGGAAACAGCCTATTTGCATATGCAAGGGTAGGACTGCATACCATATCCCTTTCCCTTACCTGCGCATAGTGTGGAGCCTCCGGGCAATGGGGTACGTAGTTTTTTTTTAGTTTCTGTTTTCAAGTTTGCATAAAAACAATAAAAGCATTTTTTTTTGTTTTCATTTTTCCTGTATAAACTTCAGAAAACAGGAAACAAAGTGAAAATAGAAAATGTTTTCTGAAACTAAAGGATCCTGTAGTTTTTTAATCATGGGGTGCTTGGCTCGTGACATGGCCAACTATAATGCAGCAAAAATGAGGAGATGTTGTGGGGCAAGTCAATGAAAACTCTTTTATCAACCTGCTATCAATCGGAAAGAGTATTATGTACTAATAATGAGTTTGTTGGCATCTTCTAGCATTCAAGCTCTATTGAGTGCACCAAACCCAGATGATCCACTTTCTGAGAACATTGCCAAGCATTGGAAATCTAATGAGGCTGAGGCTGTCGAAACAGGTATGTTTTTCCTTGTTATTTTGAGATAAAAAATTAGTTGATAATGATGGCATCAAACATGTAACTTGCATATTCCGTTTATTAAAATGTGGCATTGAACTCTGCAGCGAAGGAATGGACCCGATTATATGCTAGTGGTGTCTGATGATAGGGTTCAAACTCATGGCTCCAAAATAACAATTGTAACCATTTTATATTGGAAATCTAGAGGAATTGATGTATGAACTATTGGAATTAATATTCCTCGCAGCTTCTAGTTACCTGTTAATTTCTTCTCTTGGAAGCTGCCTTATGTTTGAACTTGTATGAATATATGCGTTGATCATTTACCTATCTAACAATTTAGAGCGTGCTTCAATCATCGACTGTGAAGTAATTTAATATTCTCAGCATTGAAGGCCAAAATTTGTGAATTAGTTTCTGTTCTCTTTACTCAATGAATCATTTAAAGATTTGATTGGTTAGGGCATGTTGGATAAATTTCTCCATCAGTACTTATGAGAGAATAAAAAATTATATTTTTTTACAATGTTCTGAGAGCTTTTTGTTGTGTCCGAAGTGTGAATAATAGTGATTCCAATCCAGTGGCCAAGTAGTATGGATTATTTTGAGGGAAAAATTGTTAATTTAGTTCCTGAATTTGTATTCATTTAATCTTGAAAGTTGAAACTAACCCCTTTTTTTTCTCATTTTGGTTTCATTTAAGTCCCTGAAACTAATCCTGTTTTTTGTCCTTAAATTTTTTGTTATTATTATCAGTTAAGTCCCTATACTAGGGAACTAAAATGACGGAAAAGAAATGATTAATTTTAGGGACTTACATGAAACCTTGAAGAATTTTAGAGATTTATTTGAGTTTTCCGTAGTTTTCGGGACTAAAATGATGTGAGATAGAAATTTTAGGACTAAATTTGCTATTTATTATATTTTGGGAGGTCAAGATCGGAATTCTGAAACTCATTAACCTGGACAGGTGGACGAATATTTTCAAATGGTAACACCTCAAGCCACACTTGCACAAGTAATTGAAGAGGTATATATACAAAGACGCTTTAATCCATAAGGTAGCAAATGTTTCACTCTTAATATTTTAAAAAAAAAGTGTGTACCTGTAATAATGATGTTAGGAGTATTGGTAAGTGTCAGACTTGGGTTGAAATTATTGTCATGAGCCCCATGGCTGTAGGTAGAGTTATCCCTTTGCTGAAGCATCTATCCGTACATCATTATTACTAGTTGTTATCTTCAATTAGTTTCTACACATAGGTTTTGATATTTCCAAAGATATAAAGTAATTAGGCTTAGGCCCAGTCAATAACATGGGCTTTAAATCAGTAATGGCTGTACTTTTCTTTTTAGGATTCTTTGTTCACAAATGGCTAAGCATGTACATGTACGGTTACCGTTATACGTATCGCTTTTCTCTCTATAAAGTCTTATCAATGCGAACGTAGAAAGCAACGTACAGGCTTTAGAAGGCAATAATTGCTGTGGTCCAAAAGAAGTACATGTAAGAGATGCAGGAAGGTATATCGAGCATATTAATATTCAATGGGTTCTAATTTATTTATTTACAAAGCCAATCACATGGGCTTTAAGCAAAATTTGAAACCAATTGAAGAACAAATTCCACAGCAATGGTGAGATCTGTAAGCACTTGTTGGATTTGCTTTTCCACATATGGGATGAAGCCTGAAGGTACCTAACGGTTACTCGTTTAAAGCTGTTTGCTCACCCTATATTAATGGCTGTACCGGTATCAAATACTTCTCCACTTGCTTCCTTAATGTCTGGTAAGAGAAAGGGGTAAAAATGATTGCACAGTTTTAAACTGTAGAGTAATGAATATAATAGTACGAAAAGATAACGTTAATCAGTATAGGTAAATGAGATTTTTTTTCTTTTTTTCTTTGTACAAACAAGTGATTAATTTGAGTGACGCTTAATGAGTTCAGTCCCTTAAACAAGGGTTTACTTATTATTATTATTAAATATTGCTTACCAGTTTGTAGAGGCTATTCGGAAATATGGCACGAAAGGAGGTTCTTTTTCATGGGGTCATATTTATAGAGAAGCAAACCAAGTTATTGATGCTCTGGCGAAGTATGGATTTTCCATCCAGGGAGATGGGACAGTTTTTTATGTTTTACCTTTCTTTTTGTATTGTCTTGTTATGACAGATATTTCTAGTACGTGTTTTCTGTGTGTTTTTTAATAAAGTTTTCTTGCTTGGGGTGTGTTAATCCCAAGTATTTCACACACAAAAAGTCCATTAAATGAGGGGTTAGGAGTTTGAATATTGACTTTTGTGTAGGAAAAAAATTAGTTGGGAGAAGATAAAAGATAGGTTTAAATATAAACTTTTGCCTTCAGATTTTCCAAAATATATTAATCTTTATGAACAATCAATGAATGATAAAAGAAAGATTTAAATATAATTTTTATCCGTGAAATACATTTATATTTACTTTTTGATCCTAAGATTTTTTACTTGACATTTGGTCTTATAAAATTCGTGTTTTAGGTTAAGCTCATTACTATTTTGTTTTAGTCTTTATAATCTATCTATTTTTCATTTTTAGTACCCTTATAATGTTTTGTTCACTTTGAAATAGTCCCTTTAAAAAATTCGTGAGAGAAACTAAAAGCAATTGATCTACAACATATTATAGGGACTAAAATAAAAAAGATGTATTAAAAGGACTGAAACAAAATAATAAAGATCAATTTTGCAGATAACAAAAGCATATTTAAGAAAAAAAAGTAAATGAGATATTTTTTATTTGGTTTAGGAGATAAATGAGAATTGTACGTACATGTATTTATTAATGGGCACCTTCGTTATCATACTCCTTGCCATGGTTCAGCTAAGCGCAGTTTTTTTTTTGTTTTCCTATCAACATGGTGTTTTATAGGCAAAAGTCAAACCAGCTACGACAAATTAACATCATCGAACCATTAATATAAATTGGACAAGGAGACTCACGTCATGCAATGTAATAAGAGAAAGAAAGAAGAAAATGACCCTCAAATCCTCACTACATCACGTTCACAAACGACATGGCAACACCCTAACTCTGAAAAGCCTGCAATATAGTATCTAAATTGAGTTTCAGCCACAACAGGTATATTTATTTTAAAAACTTTTTAAATGAATTCCACAATCTTACGGTTTTTTAATCAACTAGCCTAAGTACAGTACTTAAAAGAATAAAAAAAAATAGAAGACGTCTATTAAAAATCACAATAGAAATACATTTATAATACGTTTAGAGTTTTTATGTAAGATTATTATAAAAATACGTTTATAAGAGGTTCTTTCTACATATAAATTTTTTTTACCATGTCATAGATGAGTTTGACTCCTATCTAGTTATTACTTATTAAAATTTTTTTAATAAGAGAGAAAGACTTTTATGGTATTGTGGGGTCTACCACCATTGGAAAGCTCCAATATTTGATAGGATATTTTTTATATTATAAATATGGAATATCTATTAAATTTATCAATAATTAATATCTTTTAAAAATATGACTCATTACTTATAAAAGAATTCGTCTGGTTTAGTTATTTTTTTCATTTAGAAGAGTCTAATTCAAGATGTTATTTAAAAACTCGAATTCAATTTTATTTGGACTTATTTAATTAAACAAATACATTTGTATAATTAAATATTACACTTCCTAACAAAGACTAGAGACATTAGATTTTTTTAACCATTACCCTTGAAGAAAACTGTTATTCTTATGTAACCTTCATTATGCCAATTCGTGATGTAGTACAAGCCAGAAAGTACCATCGGATATCACACATAGTACAGAGTTGGGACTCACCTTTGTGTGTGCATTGAGCCTAAGACATTAGCCATAACATAACCAGTCCTTTTCTGTTCCCTTTGTTTCTCTTTCATAATTTTGGCTTTACAACGTACATTGTGGGCCATTAACCATTTCCTAGTGAATGCTGGTGGTTTTGACGGTTAGACACTCCCACGAGTATTATCTGACTTGAGAGACACAACTGTCCACACATTTCGTATCTCTGGTGTCTTAATCACTAGTCACTTAACACCACCACCCCATAGGGGCGGGGCAAACTTTCTCGGGGCCCTGATTAATATTTCCCTTTTTTAGGAAAAGGGACCCTCAATTGACAATTTAAAAATAAATGACTCATTTAAAAATACTTTGTTGTTGGTGGGAATTGAATCTTGGATCCCTTGGTTATTAAAAATAGGCATTACCATCTCCTCTAGTTTTCAGTATTCAACATATATTGCAGTAATTAATATTTGAGGCCCCTTATTTTTTGGGGCCCTGTGCGGTTGGGCACCTTGAATGGACCCAGAACCGCCCCTGCCACCCCATTGACCATGCAATACAATCCCCCTCTTCTGGGAATGAGAATTTCTCATGTTCTAAGTTTTAATTTCTCACACTTTTTATATTTTTTAGTTTTTTTTTGTCATATCTTTAATCATTCTCTTTCAACTAAACCAAGAATTGAGAAATGCTATTTTTTTTTTCAAACATGAAGTATTTTCTAATTGAAGCTAAAAGATTACTCACTTGAGTCACTTCTAAAATTTATTTAAAAATTTGATCTTTTTCAATAAATATTCTTTTATATTAATGGATTTGACGATCAAAACACTATTAGAAACTATACATATTACATCGCTCAGTTAACATTGGTTTATATACAAAGCGATGTTAACAAATACACAATGACATTATTGTAAATCAGTGGACATTGTTAACATCGATTCTAGGAGAACTGATGTTAAGTATTAAACTCAACATAGGTTTTATTTAAAATCGATGTTGTATGTCATGCGTCAACATCTGTTTTGTTTAGAACAATGTTGAGGCACTCCTATTAACATCGATTTCAATATAAATCGATGTTGACCCTCGTAATAAAGCTCAAACGTTCTCATTCTCATACCTGCTCTCTTCATGTATGCTCTCTTCGTGTCCCAAGATCTGTTGACCCTTTCTTGTCGTCGTCGCCACTATCATGCTCATCGTCGTTGTGCTTGTAACGATCCGCCACGTTGCTATTGCATTACTAACACATGACCATGATTTAATTTCATTTTAATAAAAGGAACACCCCTTTGGTTACTTGTGAAAATGGTGGTAAATTTGTCGCGAGCATATAACGACCATCATCATAGAATATACATGAAAATGATATGAATACTTCACACTTAACCAAGAGGGGGGGTGAATTGGTTAGACCTTGGTAAATCAAAATACTTTAATCAAAATCAGAGTTTTCAAAGGATCTTCATCACAATTCAAAACCAAGAAATCTTTTTTCAATCAAGTAACTCAGCCCCTTAGGATTCAATGGATCAAAACTGATTCTTCAAGATAATCAAATCAAACAAGAAACAATTATTATAAGGAGAATAGATTCAGAAACAACACACAAGCAATTTATACTGGTCCACTTCAAACACTATGAAGCTATATCAAGTTTCTTCCACTCAACACTAGAGTGAAGTTCCACTATTAACAATCTGTTCTTACAAACAATTACACAGCCTCTCTTTATCAACCCTAGATAAAGTTCAGAAATCTAAAACACTATTAGATCCTTAGAGACAAACCCACTGAGAACACTACTCAGCAAAACCCCTAGAGAAACCCTATCTCTAGTTACATGTAAAAACCAAATACAATAGCAATTTTCAAAACAAAATACAAAGCGAAAATTACAATCAGATTAAGGAGAGAAACAACCTGATGATCCAAGGTATGTAATGCAAATGAAGTTACCAGAACAGGTTGAATCTTTAAAACACAAGAAGCTTATCTTTCCTTAATCTTGAAATGGTTGCATGCTTCAAGAATGACTTATTTTCACATGATCAATGCAACATGAAGCATGACTGAATCAAACCCTCAAAAAAGAATTTAGAAAGCTCAGAGGACTGGTTTTGGCTCAGAAATTTCGAATGGGTATTTTTTACAAAGTTTCAAAACCAGCTGAGCAAGGTTTCTATTTATAACAGAAGTTTTTAACCGTCAGTAATCGATTAAACCGCACAAATAATCGATTAAAATACTTTGGTAATCGATTACATTTTAATTATAATCGATTAATGTGTTCATAGCTTTTCTGGGTTTGAATCCTAATCAAAATAATCGATTAAACTGAGCTGTAATCGATTATTACAGTCAAAGCATATTTTTCATAACACTTGTTTAATCGATTACAGAACCTGGTAATCGATTAAACCAGTTCTAATGCATTTTCAAAAAGCTTAGATAATCGATTACGGATTCTGGTAATCGATTAAGCCAGTGCAGCATAGTTTTGCGAAAACAAGGTGTAATCGATTACTAACTTGGGTAATCGATTATGGCAGTTCAAATGCTAAAAATAGATACAAGCAAGTAATCGATTACGGCTTTAAAGTAATCGACTAAACCAGTTCAGCTATGCAGTTCTTTTAAAACATAGGTCAAATAATCGATTAAAACGACATGGTAATCGATTAAAGTGTTCCTGAAGTGTTTCCAGATTCAACGAAGAACAGAATAATCGATTATACTCTTACTGTAATCGATTATTACAGTGAAGAACACTTTTTCATAAAAACTTTGAATTTTTTAAAGCTTTTAGTTGATTTGTTAATGCTTTGTGATTTTAGTTGACTTATTTAGATGATTATGCAATGAATGAATGCCATGCACTTGGATCACCCTAATTGCTTTTCTCTTACACAATTTTAATCCTAAAATTGTCTTCAAGTTGTCCTTTGCATGTTGAAAGCTCAAAGCCAAATCTTGAGTAATTTCTTCATTCTTCTGAAGCAGCTCCCCTTAAATCCAACAATACACGTAGATCAAGATACTCATAGGACATTGCAGTTATATGTACGCACTTACAAAACACAATTTAATTACAAGTACAAAGATTATGTCTCAAAAAGAATATTCATCAAGTATTTTACAGTGAAAATAGAAGTAAAAGAGAAATAGAAGTTAGAGGTGTGATTAGCAAAATAAGGAGTGCATCCATTAAATCAAAGGGGTGCATCTAGCAAAATGCAACTCCTGCTCGGGATCAGGTCCATTGACATCCCGACAAAACATGGCTGCTCCAAACAACCCGATATTCCCCCGAAAGCACCTACTGTTGTCTATCTGCTCACACGAACCCCGTTCGCGATCATCACAGGTACCAATCCACAAGGTACAACAAAGCAAAGGTGAGTTCATCATGTAAAATAACAACATTAAATACAACAGGAAAGGAGCACAACACAGTCAAGAAGCAACACGACCATCAACATATCAATACAACGTTCCAAGCAACCATCAAACACCAACATATACGGACATCCACAACCATTTTATAAATCAACTCACAAAATCTAGCACGATGCATGCTCTTGACTCAATTCTCATTATGCAATGTGGTACCATCCTGGAAATGGGCCATCACTGTGGTCAGATGATGCAATAGCTTGTCAAGGTCACTCTGTCATGCACAGGAATGACCCCCCCATGGTGATCAGCCAATGAGTGTCAAAAGGAGTTCCCAATAGACGTAGCCACTGTAACACCCTGAAATTTTGGTAACATAAAATATATGTGTGATGTATTCCTTGTATGATTTGATTAATTTATTAATTAGGATTAGTTGAAATGTTATGTGAATTATCCATGTGCCATTGCTTGGTGTAAATGTCAAGTATGTAGAGTTTGTTCGAGCTGCGTTGTAATTGAGTGATTTCGAGTTTGACCCGAAAACCTATTTCAGTAAAATAATTATTATGGATTGGTTAACCGTTGGATCATCTTCAAATTTTAAATAAAGATTCCTAACACACATATGCAACTTTTAACCGTTGAGATTATTATAATAATGACTGGAAAGTGAAAAATTAATTCACTGAAGTAGAAAATTATAGAATCTAGTCAGCTCGCCCAGGCGAATTTAGCAGGCACTTTTTCTCGCCTAGGCGAGTGGAGGCGGTGCTGAATACGTTTTTAAGCTTCCAAGTCACGAAAACGGAGGTTCTTCCTCCTCCAAACAGATCCAAGCCCCCCACCACCCTCCTCCACCACCCATAGCCATCAGAGACACCCACGAGTCGCCGTTGCTTGCCACGAGACCCCGGCACGGAGAAGAACCCTTTAATCGGAGCGGAATCTTTGAAACTCTTCCTGACGTTTCAGTAGAGAACGGAGCTCCCAATCCTCCTTTCTTGGTTTTCTTGAGGTAATCTTAGTTTCTTTTGTCTTCTTCTAGCTAGTTTAAGCCTCTCTTGATATCTCTTATAATTCGGGTACCGTTATTGGCTGTTTCTATACTTCCTTTGATAATCCTTTGAAAATGAGATGTTGTAAAAGTCTCCTTTTTATGAAAATGATATCATTTCTGTGATCCTTGTTGAACCCTGGTCACATTGGTGTGATCGGAATTTCAAAATGATGTCTTTTGATGTGGACTCTCAAAACACCATTTTAGCCTCTTTTTAGATTTTAGTGGGCATTTGACCCCAGATGTTAACATTGATCTTACCTTGGAAATCTATATTAAATTGTCTTCGATTTGGTATATAGAACTCTGTGTTTGGACGAAAACACGCGTATTAAAGGATCTCCAAAACAACACTGTGAGGTTTTAACAAGAGAACTCCTAGTTAGGTAATGGGAGTTTATTATTTAGTTATAGTTTTGGTACCATAGTTAGGGGCCAGGGAGTCCAACTATGAAGATATCTGCCTGTCCCTGCTATGTGTTGGTTTTCAAGAAAAACTACGTTTTTAACTAATGGGATACGATGTATTTATGATTGATGTGTGTTTGTCCCTGTGTGTGTGCTTGTTTTTAAGACAAATGATGTTTTTAACTAATGGGATGCGGTGTAATTATTACTAATGTTGTAGATGACAGTGAAATTGAGATACCATGGAAATGATTGATGATGTTTACATGATTTGTGATGATTTAGATGAGGTGATGCTTATGTGATTGGTGATGTCTGAATGAAATAATGTTCCAATGAGATATATGTTTATTGGGTTAATGATATTATTATTGTGATGATTGGATTTTTGGGAAAAGTCTTAATTACAGAGGAGACTCTGCCCAAATTTTTATAATAAGTTTTCTTATTTAATTCTTTATTAAATTTTTAAATGGGCATAAAAGTGTGTTTTATATATTGTAGTCTTCCTCTTTAATTTAGAATTTTTCCTAAAAATATTAGTCTTGTGATATGATGAATTGTAAATGTATGAACTTTGGGTTGTCTGAAGACCTGGGGAATGTGAATCTCAGGCATATGTATTATGTATAGATGTAAAATGTGATTGCTTGTGATGTCGTTGATGATATTGAAATTGAGATGGCATTGATGTAGTTGATGATGTTTAAATGAGATAGTGTTGATGTAGTTGATGATGTTGAAATGAGATAATGTTGAGGTGGTTGATGATGTTGAAATGAGATAATATTGATATGCATGATGATGATATTGAGATGATATGATGTTGAGGTTGATAATGACATTGATGAGAGATAATGTTGATGTGAACAATGTCATTGTGTGTGGATATACATAGATACTCATGGGGGGTGTATGACGGGTTACCCTTGCGAGGAAGGATTTGTTCCTAGTCGGGTCATGCATTGATGATGCCCATGTTTCATACTGCATTTGTATGTGTGGAAATAGAATGAAGGCACTCGCGTACCTGTGGGTTTCAGTGGGCTGAGAACACAGGTACTAAGGGGTCATTAGGTTTGGAATTCCCTTGCGGCGCTGGCTGATCACCGGGTGGGGGAATGGCCAGTGCACGATAGGGTGGCCCTGATAGGCGGTGAATCATTTTTCCTGTGAGAGGCTATTTCCGGTGATGGTACCACATTGCATGATGATAGATGAGTCAGGTGCATGCATCATTCCATGGTTGTAGGATGGGTAATATTGTTTCCTTCCCAATTGCTGCTATCTGATGTTTGTTGGTTTTTATATAATAAACTCACCCTTGCATTTGTTGTACCGTGTGGTTGGTACTTGTGATGATCACGAACTTTCGTTCGTGGGAGCAGATAAGCAGCAGTAGGTGACTTTGGAGGGAGATCTTCTTTTTGGTTGGAGCCGCCAAGCCGACGTGATGACGTTGGATTCCTTTTTGGAGAAAGAGTTGTGTTTTGTTAATCAACTCTCTCTTAGTTAGTCTTTGGCTTTTTGTTGATATGTAATTTCAGGTGTATATACACGTAAAGCTAAAGGAAGTTCTGACATGTGGATGACATGTACTAATTTAATATATATGTATAATGTGTTTAAATATGTAATTGTAATATGTGTATGATAATTGTATTATCGTGAAAAATTTATCATCATTTTCATAATCAAATTAATGAAGTTTTATTAAAAATTGAAGTTGCACGATTAAGAGTTAGTGATATCGTAACGACGAGGTGGGTCGTTACAGCCCCCCCCCAGTACCTCTGTATCCTACAGCCAATCATCAACCACATTTCTGCCATGCAAATGTCATATGTTACGTAGGCACCATCAATATATGATCCGGCTAGGAACACAATCCTTCCTCGCAAGGGTAATCCGTCATACACCCCCTATGTAACATACCACCCACACAAGGGTCCAACGATGCACTGATCGTGGTCCTTGCAAGGCTTACCACCACCCAGTCCCGGCATCTCACGGCTACCACCCACACAAGGGTGTAAGGGAACCCGGTCTACTGAAGCCCGCTAATCAAGGACCAAGTTACGTCCTGCATGCATGCATGCATGTCACGTAACCTGCTCAACTCGGCCTATCCATCTCGGCAGCCGACATCGCAAACAAGGGTGACACATATATATGTAGCTTGACCAACCAATCTCAGTAGCCGACATCACAAACAAGGGTGACACATATATATGTAACTTGGCCAACCCATCTTGGCAGTCGAAATCACAAACAAGGGTGACACATATATGTGTAACTTGAAGAATAGTTTAATCGATTACATGATTGTTTTATTCGATTACATAGTGTTTTATGAAAATCATGCATCACTAGTTTAATCGATTACCATCTTCTGTAATCAATTATCTCAGTTCTTATGATGCTGTTCTGGTTTAATCAATTACTGAACAGTTTAATCGATTATTTTGTTCATGAAACCATTTCCAGAAAGCTGATGAACAGTTTAATCGATTATCTAGTTGATTTAATTGATTACTTATGGTAATTTAATCGATTACACTAACGGATTAATCGATTATTATCAGTTAAATCTGTTTTTTTTACAGCTTGGTGAGTCTTTTTCTTATAAATAGAGATTGAGTGATTTACTCTAAACAGAGAGTAACTTACCAAAAGTTTCTGAGAGATCAAAAGTGCCCATATTGCTGTTTTGCTTTGAGTTTACACAATATCCTTTGTGATCAAGAATTTCAGTGTTTTCTAGAGAAAATGTTTTGAAGAAAGAAGGTTTTCAAGATTAGAATTCTGAGCTATTGATCTTTGCAACCTGGAGTATGTGGTAATATCATTTAGTTTCATTCATTCATACTTGAAGGATCTCAGGTTGTGTTTTTCGTGAACTTTTCTTTTCAGAAGTTCTAACATTTTGTTCTGCTGTAATTGTGATATATCAAGTGGATTCTTTTCAAGCTTACTAGTGTAGGGTTCACTAGTGTTTGGAATTCTGAGTAGGGTTCTCAGTTTCTTAAGTGATTTGTATTCTAATAGGGTTTTAGAATCTATATCTTTATCTAGGGTTGATAAAGAGGTCACTTGTGCTGTGCTTGTAAAAGATTCTTGATATAGTAATAACTCTAACCTAGTGTTGGTTGAAAGAACTGGATGTAGCCTCCATGGTTGAGAGGTGAACCAGTATAATTGCTTGTCTCTTGTCTAAATCTCTGTATGTTTCATTGCTTGACGTTGTGAAATCAAGTTTTATTATCAAGGAAACATTTTCTGTCATTGCTTTCATTACTAAGGGTGATCTTGGGTGAAGAAATATTTTTGTTTTTGATCAAGGTGAACTTGTGATACGATCCTAAGTTTTAATTCCGCAATTTCTTTCAATAAGTTTTAAGTTTCCAGTTTGAACCAATTCACCCTTCTCTTGGTTTATTTGCAGTGTATTCGTAGTATTTTCAATTGGTATCAAGAGTTGGTTCTTGAAAGATATTCAAGATCACTTTCTTTTTAAAAGAAAATGAATACTACTCAAATAACCTTTAGAGAGGGAGCTTCTCTCAATCGTCCACCAATGTTTGAGGGTGAGCATTTTAGTTTTTGGAAAAATCGAATGCAAATCTTTATTCAATCCAATGATCCCGGTGCATGGAATACAATTGAAAAAGGCCCTTTGGTTCCTTTGAATATTGATAATAAACTGGTTCCCAAAGAATGGGATGAAATGACAGATGCAGAAAAGAGAATTGTGCAAAATGATTTTAAAGCCAAAAATATGATAACATCTGCTTTGTCTTCTGATGAATTTTTTAGAACTGTGAGATGCAGGAGTGCAAAGGAAATGTGGAAAATGCTAGAAGTAACTCATGAAGTTAGAAGATCAAGGAAGCATGCCTTGATTCATGAGTATGAAATGTTCAAAATGAACAATACAGAAACCATTTCTCAACTGCAAACAAGATTCACTCATATTGTCAATCGTCTTCTTGGCCTTGGCAAGACTTTTGATACTGAAGAATTAAACATCAAAATCTTGAAGTGTCTCACAAGGCCATGGCAACCAAAAGTCATAGCTATTAAGGAGTCAAAAGATCTACTCAAGATATCCATGGCTGCATTGTTTGGTAAGCTACTTGAATATGAAATTGAAATGTCACAACTAACCAATGTTGAAGATGCAGAAAAGAAACATAAGAGCATAGCTTTGAAAGCTGCATCATCTAAGGTTGAAAAAGAAAAAGATTCAAGTGAAGAAGATGAAGATGACAACATGAATCTCATTGTCAAAAAGTTTAGCAAATTCATGAGAAGGAACAACAACAAAAAATTCAAAAAGTTCAACAACAACAACAGCAAAAAGAATGACAGCAACACCTCCACCAACTTTACATGCTTTGAATGTGGAAAGCCTGGACACATTAAATCTGAATGGCCAATCTTCTTAAAGAAACAACAAGGTGAGAGGAAGAATAAGAAGGAAGGAAAGCCAAAGAAAGCCTACATTGCATGGGAAGATAATGAATCAACAAGTTCTGAATCAAGTAGTGAGAATGAAGAAGAAGCAAATGTGTGCTTCACTTCAACTTTGAGTGATGATGACTACTCAAGTGCTGAATCTGAGGTGTGTCTAAGAGCAAAATCATCACTATGGTATCTTGATAGTGGCTGCTCTAGGCACATGACAGGTGATATTTGTAAAATATAGGAACACTTCACACTTAACCAAGAGGGGGGTGAATTGGTTAAACCTTGGTAAATTAAAATTCTTAATACAAAATCAGAGTTTTCCTTAGGATCTTTATTACTTTTGAAACCAAGAGTACTTATTCAATCAAATGCTCAGCCCAAGGTATCCAATAGCTAAAGATTAAATTGATAAGCAAAGCAAGACAATCAAGATGGATAGGAAATAATCAAGAACAAAATTAAAATCAAAGGACAAGAGATTTATACTGGTTCACTTCAAACACTATGAAGCTACATCCAGTTTTCTTCCACTCAACTCTAGAGTGAAGTTCCACTATTGCAAATTTCTGTTCTTACAAGTAATTACAAAGTCTCTCTTTATCAACTCTAGATAAAGTTCAGTAATTCTAAAACACTATTAGAAACTTAGAGACAAACCCACTGAGAACACTACTCAGCACAACCCCTAGAGAAACCCTATCTCTAGATTACAAGTAAGAAACCCATTTACAATAGAAAATCAAATACAAATTCAAAATATAATTACAACCACTAAGTTAAGGAACGAAATCACCTGATGATCCAGTAAATGATGATGCACATGAATGAATGAATCAGGTTGAAAGATGAAAATAAAACTCAGAACATCTCCTTCCTTAAACTTTGAAAAGAATATTCTTGCTTCAAGAATCACTCAATAACCCATAAGTGTATTAGTGAAAGCAAGAACTCATAGAACCCAGAAATCACCAAGAAAGTATTTAGAAAGCTTAAGCTGGCTCAGATTAGGAATTAGTCAAGTTTTAAAACAAGCTGAGCAAGGGTTCTATTTATAACAAACTTTTGTAACTGTCAGTAATCGATTAAACGCGCCCAATAATCGATTATTTCACTTATGTAATTGATTAAATCAACCATGTAATCGATTAATGTGTTCTACAGAAATCTGGGTATGGGCAACGAACAGAATAATCGATTATTCTGTCTTGTAATCGATTAAGACAGAAGCTTGATAAACTTGAGATACACTGTGTAATCGATTACGGATTTTGGTAATCGATTAAGACAGAGAGCTTCACAAAACATGTTGAACTATGTAATCAATTACAATATTTGATAATCGATTAATGTATCAAAATAGTTAGCCAGAGACCTATGATGTAATCGATTACTATCCTTTGGTAATCGATTAAAACGTTTATCAAGGCTGTTTATATGTAAACGTGGGTAAAATAATTGATTAATCCGATACGTAATCGATTATATTGTTCTTGAAGAGTTTTCCAGAAAGAACTAAGAACAAAATAATCGATTATATTATTAGGTAATCGATTAAAATAGTAGAAAATGTATTTTTCCAAAAACCTTTGATTCAATTCAGAAACTTAATCAATTTATCAAAGCCTTGTGAATTCTATAACTCTAATTAAAGACTTAAATGAATGATGTGAATGCAATGCACTTGGATCACCAGAAATGCTTCTTCCTTTTACATTTAATCACAAATTAATCTTCAAGGCTTCAAGGCATGTTGAAAGTTCAAAGCTAAGCTTGATTCTTTGTCCATTCTTCAAGTGATTCCTTTGAAACCAACAATATTTCCATGCTTACAAATGTCATACTAAAAGATGGAGGATTTGTCACCTACGACGATAATAACAAAGGGAAGATAATTGGAGAAGGAAGCATAGGAGACAGCCTCAAAACAATAATCAGAAATGTCCTATATGTTGAAGGCTTGAAACACAATCTCCTAAGCATAAGTCAATTATGTGACAAAGGATTTAAAGTGTCATTCAATGAAAATTGCTTTTTGATATGTGATAGTAAAAGTGATGAGGTTATCCATGTAGGTAAGAGAAAGGGTAACATTTATGTTTTATCCATTGATCATGCATACATTCATAAGACTAACTGCCTTGTAAGTAAAACTGATGACACTTGGTTATGGGATAGAAAAGTTAGTCATATAAACATGCATCACATGAATAAACTTGTGAAAAAGGATTTGGTCATAGGTTTACCTAAGCTTAAGTTTGAGAAGGATAAAATATGTGAAGCTTGTCAAGGAGGGAAACAAACAAAGAATTCTTTTTAAAGCAAAAATGTTGTTTCCACCTCTAGACCTCTTGAGTTGCTTCATATGGATTTATTTGGTCCTTCAAGAACCATGAGCTTGGGAGGAAATTATTATGGACTTGTCATTGTAGATGATTACTCAAGATACACATGGACTTTATTCATAAGATCCAAGAGTGATGCATTCACAGCTTTTAGAAAATTAGCCAAGATTATACAAAATGAAAAAGCTTGCAATATTGTTTCAATTAGAAGTGATCATGGTGGAGAATTTCAAAATAAATACTTTGAAAAGTTTTGTGAAGAGTTTGGAATTAATCACAAATTTTCAGCTCCAAGAACACCCTAACAAAATGGTGTTGTGGAGAGGAAAAACAGATCTCTTGAGGAAGGTGCAAGAACTCTTCTAAATGAAACAAACTTGCGTAAGCACTTTTGGGCTGATGTTGTAAGTACGGTTTGTTACACTTTGAATAGAATTCTCATAGGGCCTATTTTGAAGAAAACTCCTTATGAACTATACAAAGGAAGGAAACCAAACATATCTCATTTGAGAGCTTTTGGCTGCAAGTGTTTTGTTTTAAATAATGGTAAAGATTCTCTTGGAAAATTTTATTCTAAAGCTGATGAAGCAATTTTTCTTGGTTACTCTTTGCAAAGTGAAGCTTATAGGATATTTAATAAAAGAACATTGTGTGTTGAGGAATCTGTCCATGTAATTTGTGATGACTCTAACCCATCCAAAGAGTTTGGAGTGTGATGATGATGTGATGTGTTGCAAACACATCTAGTTTTTAGTATAGTTTAAGGTTAGATTTTAATTAAGTATGTAGGAAATAGAATAGAATTAGGCTAGTTTAGTATTTTAATTACCTTGAACTAATTTCAATACATTTGAGCATTTTACAGGTAAAAAGGAGGAAAACTCAAGCAAACAGAGAAAACCATTTTTTTTTTTTTGAAGTTCCACGCTATCAGCGTGGGAACCCATGCTATCAGCGCCAGATGCAGGGAAAGGAGGTTGAGCTCTCGAATAAACCACGCTATCAGCATGGTGTATCACGCTGTTAGCGTCAACAAGACGAAACCAAGCTAAAAGCCTCGACTAGATCACGCTATCAGCGTGATATCCATGCCATCAGCGTGAAAGAAGCCTGGAAGCAGCCTGGAGATTCGAAGAACTCACGCTATTAGCGTGAGGACTCACGCTAACAGTGTCATCCTTTCGAAAGACCCACGCTATTAGCGTGGAATCGCGCGCCAGCCGCGTGGATGTGATTTTGTTTCCTGTTTTAAAAGATTGACTTCGAATTTGGATTATCTTTTGGTTTTCTTACCTAACTTAAATATTAGTATAAATACGAAGCCTCTAACAACTGAGAGGAGTGGGGGGAGAGGATTCAGACATTCAGAATCAGAGAGTAATAGTTCCAAACCCTAGGAAATCAAGAATCAAAGCAAGAATTGTGCAAAAAAAAATCATGACTTATTCAACAGCTTGTTTGTTCTTGAGGCCTATGGCAGGCTAAAACATTTCATTGTGGGAAGGCCATGAACTGATGAGTTATCCTCTGTAATTTGACTGGTATTGAATTATATGTTTTGCTTGTTTTAATTCTTTTCTGTTCTTGATTTTATCTTGATTGGAATTGATCACTTCGATTAAGTATTGAGGGGTAGGATTCGCAATGGGAACGTTGGGGTTCTACTTTCTGACATGTTAAGAATAACATTCATTCTTCGCCTAGGAATAGGGATGCGTGAGTGCGGAGTCTATAATATGTTCTTTACATGCTTAAACTGATAGATTTCACTAAGGAATTAGGTTTTCAATTCAGTCTAAAGGGTTGGTTCACTAAGGAATTAGGGATTAACTATTATAGAAAAGACTTATTCTCCGAGCAATCACAACAGGAACCCATATGATATATTCTCTAAATGCTTAATCTGACAGAATTCATAAAGGTTTAGGGTTCTTGATCAAATTAAAGGGTTGATTCGCTAGTTATCTAGGTTTCACGAATAGGGAAGAGATTTATCATATGTATACATTAACTTAACAAATCAGTCAAGTGAAAGAGGAGGACTCAGAAGGGATTGCGCCTGACCACAATTAAACGTCCATTGGTAATTTCCCTAAATCAATTTATTGCACATTTCTTTAATTCTTGTCTTTTAATTACACAATCAACCAGACTTCTCAACAACACTTTTCTGCGTGTTTTCAGTTTTCTAATTCAATCATATTGGTTAACATTGCTGTGAAATCACTCCAATCCCTGTGGAGACGATACTCTACTTACCTAAACTTTATTACTTGTAAACGATCGGTGCACTTGCCGTAATCGCGCAACATGATGCAGGTCAAAAAGAAGATTTCTTGCAAGTTAATGATTTGAATAATAAAGAAAAGGCTGAACCAAATGATGCAACGGAACATTCTACATCTTTACAAAAGCACAAGGATTGGAAGACAACAAAAGATCTATCTCTTGACAATATAACAGGAGAAGTATCCAAGGGAGTTTCTACTAGATCTTCTTTAAGAAATCTTTGTTGTACCATGGCTTTTGTTTCACAGATTGAACCTAAGAGTATTGGTCAAGCTTTGCTCGATGAACATTGGTTAATGGCTATGCATGGTGAGTTAAACCAATTCAAAAGAAATGAAGTTTGGGAGTTAGTCCCTAGAACATCAACTCATAAACCTATTGGCACTAAATGGGTTTTTAGAAACAAGCTGGATGAAAGTGGAATCATAGTGATGAATAAGGCTAGATTGGTTGCTAAAGGTTACAACCAAGAGGAAGGCATAGACTATGATGAAACTTATGCTCCAGTAGCCAGATTAGAAGCCATAAGGTTGTTGCTTGCATATGCATGTTTGATGGATTTCAAATTGTTTCAAATGGATGTTAAAAGTGCATTTTTAAATGGTTACATTGAAGAAGAAATATATGTAGACCAGCCCCCTAGATTTATTGATCACAAGCATCCTAACCATGTTTTCAAATTGAGAAAAGCTTTGTATGGTTTGAAACAAGCACCAAGATCTTGGTATGAAAGGTTAAGTGAATTCTTGCTTGAACAATCTTTCATAAGAGGTCAAGTTGACAAAACCTTGTTCATCAAGAAAAGAGGAAATGGTATATTGCTGGTTCAAACCTATGTAGATGACATTATTTTTGGTTCAACTAATCAATCTATGTGCAGAGAATTTTCAGTATCAATGCAAAGTGAATTTGAGATGTCAATGATGGGGGAACTCACATTCTTTCTAGGACTACAAGTCAAGCAATTAAAGAATGGAACTTTCCTTAGTCAAGCCAAGTACTGTCAAGAGATGATTAAGAATTTTGAAATGGAGAATCGCAAGGATGCTGCAACACCAATGACAACTTCTACTTATCTTGACATAGATGATAAGGGAAAAAGTGTTAATGAGTCTAAATACAGAGGAATGATTGGATCCTTGTTATACTTAACTGCTAGTAGACCTGATATTATGTTGAGTGTTTGCTTGTGTGCTAGATATCAAGCAAATCCCAAAGAATCCCATCTAACTGCAATAAAGAGGATCCTCAAGTATCTCAAGTCTACACCAAGAGTAGGACTATGGTATCCAAAAGGTACACCTATCAACTTGATTAGATATTCTGATTCTGACTTTGTAGGGTGCAAATTGGATAGAAAGAGCACAAGTGGAACATGCCACATGTTAGGAAGCTCATTGATTTCTTGGCACTGCAAGAAGCAATCATGTGTTGCCTTATCCACCGCTTAAACTGAATATATATCTGCTGGAAGCTGCTGTGCACAAAGCCTTTGGTTGAAACAACAACTTCAAGACTTTGGTGTTGAGCTAAAGGAGATACCATTGCTGTGTGATAACACAAGTGCCATCAACATATCCAAAAATCCTATCATGCACTCAAGGACAAAGCACATTGAAATCAGACATCATTTTATCAGAGACCATATCCAAAAGGGTAGCATCAAAATTGAATTTGTTGAAACCAATTTTCAATTAGCTGATATTTTTACTAAGCCTTTGGATAGAGATAGATTTTATACTCTTAGAAACATGCTAGGGATACTTGATGAATCTAGTGTGTGTTAGCTTGAAATGTATATGCTCATTAACATGAAATTGTATCATTGATTGGCCTTAAATCTCAAAATTCATCCAAATTTGAAGTATGCTGCATAATCACTATTCAAATTGATAAATTCACTATAATAATCGATTAAGGAATGAATTAATCGATTAAATGAACTTGAAATGCTGCTTAGAATGATTTTTGAACTTGTGTAATCGATTACAGTAAAATGGTAATCGATTATTCTTAATGAGAAAAGTTTTCCAGAAATTCAATCTCATTGAAATAATCGATTATGCTTCGAAATAATCGATCACATAAGCTTAAAATGCTTTTATAAAATTCAAACTCATTGGAATAATCAATTACAGTGAATGGTAATTGATCGAAGCCGTACTCAACCAAATTAATGCAATTAAATGCAGTACTAGGAAGTGACCTAGGTCGTCTCTCAAGGATCGATTATTTGTGTTAAGGGATTAAACGTGCAAGGGGGGGGGGGGTTTAACAGAATGCAAGATTATCTATAAAAATGAAACCAAAATACCAAATTAAAACAGTGATTAAATAGTCAGGCCTTAGAACAGATTGCGCCTCTAATATCCTTGGTTCATGAAATATAATATGAGAAACAGTGCGGAATATAAACGATTAAAGCCAAATTAGGGATTAAAATGAGTACAGAAAGATGAGAAAATATAGGTAAAAAGTGACTCATCAGTAATCGATGAAATTGTATGTAATATGTCTAAAAGCTTGAATTTTCACTATAATAATCAATTACACTTCGAACTAATCGATTACTGCCTCTGCTAAAACTGATTCTGCTTATGAAATAATCGATTACATAAGAATATAATCAATTATCCATGGAGTTACTGCAGAATCTACAGATTTTATCTTAGAAATTGTAACTGCCTAACTGCCCCAAAATTCAAATTTTGAATCTTTAGAGCTTTAAAGTTAGTGGGTTAATTCGTATCAAGTGTTACACATTTCAAATTTCAACCTTGGAGACAAAATCTTCTATATAAATAGCCTATGTTGAATGGGATAGAACACACCATACTCATCTTCTTTCTTAAGCCTTGTTGTTCCTTATCTAAGTCCTAAACCTCTGCCCATTTAGCTTTTTCTCTCTTAGCCATTATATCTGCCCCCAAGAGAACCCAAAACCTCCAAAAGAAAGGCTAAATCTTCTAACCCATCAGTAAATAGATTAGACCATTGGTTTTCAAATGAGAGAGAGAAAATGACCTACCTCCAATTCAATGCAACTAAACTGATATGTTCTCCAAAACACCTTGACCTTGGCTGGTTCAGTAGGGAAGGCTTTCAATTCCCATCCATGCTTGAAGCCCAAGGTTTGAAGAAATTTGTGGAGATGAAGGGTACCTTTTACCTTGAGTTAGTGAAGGTATTCTACACTTGTTCCAAGTTTTCCATGGAGGGGACAATCTTGTCTCAAGTGAATGGAGTAGCCATGGAAATTACTCTTGAAATTTGGCAGGAGGTTGCTGGGATTTCCTTTGATGGTGAAAGGAAATTTGAGGAGGAAGCTGAAGGATACAATAGGGTGGAGACCTACAGAGGAATGCTACTTGATCCTCAAATGAGGCTGAAATTGAGGCTCAGCACAGGTCCTATGACTGATGAGGACAAACTCCTTCACTACATCATCACCTACATTCTGACTCCTAGGTCCACAAACCATGCTCAAGCTACTGATGATGATCTTCAGATTGTTTATGGTCTGAAAAATGGTATTCAGTTGAATTGGATCCTCATAATTCAGGAGATTATGCTTAAGTCTAAGAGATTGATGAACTATCCATTTCCATATGTTGTCCTGATTTCCAGATTCATTGATTATTTTAAGGCTGATGTTACTAATGAGGTTGTTGATAATACTAATTCTAGCAATAGTCTCATTAAGGAGAAGCATTTGACCAAGCTTTGAATAGTCAAAACTCCTTATGGATGGCAGATGGTAGGGCAACAATTGCCACCAGCTGAAGGTGAAGAAGAAGCTGAAGCAAAAGAAGGAGAAGAGGGTGAATGTTCTGCTAAACCTTCCTACAGTCCTTTTGAGTCTCTTATGATTCAAAAGATGGATGCACTGTTGTCTCTTCATCATGAGCATAGAGCTAAGACAAATTCATCTTTGGAAGAGATGAAGTCTAGATTAGAGAACATAGAAGCTAGGCTTGTATTGGATGATATGGATAAATAAGCTTAGGATGCTTAGGTTGCTTCTGTTTTTCTCTACTATTGTTATGCTCTTGTTGTCTTCTGTCATTTGTTGCTTTGCTTGATGTTTGTTAGTTGCTTAAGTACTTTAAATTTCTGTCATGATTAATGTAATATGTGCTGATTAAAGCAATACAAGTATTTTTTTTTCTCTCCTGTTTTTCCCTTGCTCTTTCCTATACTCATTTTTTGTCTTTGATAAACCAAATAGGGGGAGAAGTATCTGTAATTCTGTAATTGAGGTATCTGTAATTCTGTAATTGAGGGGGAGTAATTGAAATATTGATGAATGGTTGGTATGTCTGCATGAATGTTTTTAATTGAGAAAGAATCTACCCAAGTTAGGGGGAGCATTTTTTTTAAAAATGATGGATGCTTATGCTTGTTCTTGCAAAAGCTGACTTAGATTTTAGGAATCAGTCATCCCTCTAAAGCAATCAAAAGATTAGACAAATGGACAAATTGATTTGGCATGCTCAAGGCCGAAAAGGGGGAGATTGTTGACGTTAAAGGAAGCTGCAAGGAGATTGAACCAAGGATTAAAGACTTGATTTTGTTTTTGCTTTTTACATGCCCAATCATTTGATGGCATATGTAATTTGGTTAAGTGGTTCAAGTTAAAATGACTTGTGATCCTTCATAGCATTTGCATTCTCATGATCATGCATTCATATTTGTAAATCTTAAAAGAAATCAAATTGGTTTTTCATGAAAATAAGTTCTCAAAGGCTAAAGTTCTTTAAAAAGCATATCTTACTGCTTTAATCGATTACACAAGCAGTTTAATCGATTAAAGACATTCAATCTTTTCTGGAAAGCCTTGAAGAACAGTTTAATCGATTACATGATCGTTTTAATCGATTACATAGTGTTTTATGAAAATCATGCATCACTGGTTTAACCGATTACCATCTTCTGTAATCGATTATCTCAGTTCGTCTTTTATGATGTTGTTCTGGTTTAATCAATTACTGAACAATTTAATCAATTATTTTGTTCATGAAACCATTTCCAGAAAGCTAATGACAGTTTAATCGATTATTTAGTTGATTTAATCGATTACTTATGGCAATTTAATCGATTACTATAACAGATTAATCGATTATTGTCAGTTAAATCTATTTTTTTACAGCTTGGTGGGTCTTTTTCTCATAAATAGACATTGAGCGATTTACTCTAAACAGAGAGTGACTTACCAAAAGTTTTTGAGAGATCAAAAGTGCCCATATTGCTGTTTTGCTCTGAGTTTACACAATATCCTTTGTGATCAAGAATTTCAGTGTTTTCTAGAGAAAATGTTTTGAAGAAAGAAGGTTTTCAAGATTAGGATTCTGAGCTATTGATCTTTGCAACCTAGAGTATGTGGTAATATCATTTAGTTTCATTCATTCATACTTGAAGGATCTCAGGTTGTGTTTTTCTTGAACTTTTCTTTTCAGAAGTTCTAACATTTTGTTCTGCTGTAATTGTGATATATCAAGTGGATTCTTTTCAAGCTTGCTAGTGTAGGGTTCACTAGTGTTTGGGATTCTAAGTAGGGTTCTCATTTTCTTAAGTGATTTGTATTCTAATAGGGTTTTAGAATCTATATCTTTATCTAGGGTTGAAAAAGAGGTCACTTGTACTGTGCTTGTAAAAGATTCTTGATATAGTAATAACTCTAACTTAGTGTTGGTTGGAAGAACTAGATGTAGCCTCCATGGTTGAGAGGTGAACCAGTATAATTGCTTGTCTCTTGTCTAAATCTCTGTATGTTTCATTGCTTGACGTTGTGAAATCAAGTTTTATTATCAAGGAAACATTTTGTGTCATTGCTTTCATTACTAAGGGTGATCTTGGGTGAAGAAAGATTTCTTTTTTTGATCAAGGTGAACTTATGATACGATCCTAAGTTTTAATTCCGCAATTTGTTTCAAAAAGTTTTAAGTTTCTAGTTTGAACTAATTCACCCCCCTTCTTGATTCATTTGCAGTGTATTCATAGTATTTTCAGCTCGGCCAACCCATCTCAGTAGCCGACATCACAAACAAGGGTGACACATATATATGTAACTCGGCCAACCCATCTCGGCAGCCGACATCAAAAACAAGGTTGACACATATATATGTAGCTCAGCCAACCCATCTCGACAGCCGACATCACAAACAAAGGAGACATATATATATATGTAACTCGGCCAACCCATCTCGGTAGCTGACATCACAAACAAGGGTGACACATATATATGTAGCTCGGCCAACCCATCTCGGCACTCATCACCTTCACGAACACTTCCACACGTGTCTTAGAAGCCTTTCAACATCAAAGTGCCAACTTCACACACATGGACGGGGAGTTCTTAAAACATCTACTCCCTCCCTCAAGAACACCAAACATCAACACAAAACAACATTCAACAGATTCAAGGCATACCATATCCCCTTCATAAAAGACGTAGCTTTTTTAGGAAGACCATCACACACACCAGGGACATGCAGTTATCATCATGGCTGAACTCCCTGGCCCCCAAACCGTGGTACTTAAAGCTGTTAAGAAACACGATAAACTCCCCTTACCTAACTAGGAGTTCGTTCATGAACTTCACGGTGTGATTGTCCTAAGCTTCAGCTCCAACCACAAAGTTCCTCTCAGCGTCGAGATTTCCACAGCAGCTACGGTGGCTCTCGTAGGTTAGATATAACAAAGAAGGGGTTGGGAACAAGAGGTTTCTGGGTGAGTTAGAGAGAAAGAAAGAGAGAACAGAGGAAACACAAGGGTAGAAGGAGGAAGAGTAAGCTTGTTGCTATTCCAGCCTGCTGCTTATAAGCACAACTGACACATCATGTCCTCTTAATGTGCATAACCAGCAACCATTGCACAACAAAGTTGACTTACGTCCAATACCCATCAAGCACGCATACCAAGACAAAAGCACCCAAACAGCAAGTTATAAATAAAACCATTTATCAATCACTATAACGCATGTAATTTAATTAATATATAATACACACATCAAGCATCCAGATTAGCAACTTATAATCCAAGTCGTTACAGTGCCCGTTGTCGTCGCCTCTCATTGTTGCTCGTCACTGCCTCTCTTTGTGCTCATCAAACCAGTCTAGAGCCCTTGCCTCTCACTTTGGTGTCGGTCCTTACCTCTTGTCGTCGTCGCCATCAATTTCAGGTTCAAATATTATATTCTTTTGCTATTTCCAGTTTCTTATTTCTTCCTTATATGTAGTTAGGGTTCCAAGGTGTGAGCTTGATTATGGAGTGAGAGTGTTGGGTTCCAAGGTAATTTTTTGTGCTTAGTGAATGGTGATGTGTTATTGATGATTAAGGAAGTGGTGCTTCATTTGAATTGAGGATATAAATTTATCAAACTCAAAATTTCCCAAAATCCTTAGTGGGAGGAAGAGATGGTTCTGACTCAGAAGCTTCACGAAGCTTTCAAAAGCACCGCCGAGAGGATCACTGGCCCCTGAACTGTTTTCATCTTCAAAGAAAAAGGAGTTCTCGGTGTCTTTGAGTTCTTCACTACTGGCAATAATCTCATTTCCAAATGCCCCACCTAGTCCTGGTAATTCTAATTTTCAATTTCCCTTTCTTTTCTTAACTATATTCAAATTTTCTCTTTTAGCCTTTCGAAATCCCAATTCGAGTGATTTAGTAAATGTGTGGTTCTGTTTTCTAATAGGGAATCAATATGAAGTCTGGCAACAAAGTGGATTGTGGCCTCATATTGATTTATTGTTGTTGATCTATAAATCGTTTAAGGATCTATTTTTCAAACTATAGGGCTTTTAATCGAAGGATCAATTTCATACCATGGTTATGTCATGTTTGTGTGGACTGTGGGGCATTTGGAAGAAAACGAATGAAATAGTGTGGAATATAAAGTTGGAACAAGGTGATGTAGTGCTGAATAGAGCTTCTAAAAAGATCAATTACTGATTTTTTATTCAGGGAACGAGAGTGTTTGTGGATGGCCCTAGGGCTCGCAAACACATCCAAGCAAGTTCTAAGAAGGTTATCATCACTGCTCCTGTAAAAGGGTGCTAATATTCCAACTTATGTTGTCAGAGTAAATGAAGGGGACTATATTGTTGAGATCTCTAACATTATAAGGTCCATGACAACCAAAACATTGCTCCATGTGTGTGTGTGGGAACAAAACATTGTTTTTGTGCCAGTTGATTGGTTATTCATATTCCATTCCTATAAGTGGTTATATTTGCTTTTTCTTATACATTATTTCTTCAATGTGCAACAGCGCTTCCTGAACCACAAACTGTCTTGCTCCCTTTGTGAATATCCTAGATGAAGAGTTTGGTAAGCAAACACTCACCAACATCATACTGGCAATTATTATTTAAGAGAGATAATCCAAAGTCACTTCCCTTTGGTCTATGTTTCTAGGAATTATGAAGGGAACCATGACAACCACACATTCTTACACAGGAGACCAGGTATGATCAACCACAAGTTTGTTGAATCCAAATTACTTTACTTACAATATATGTGTGTTCAAAGTGGAGGTATCTAGTGAGAATGTTTTTTGATGTGAGAATGAGAAGAAAAAATATTAGTCTTTAGATCTTATCATAAATAATCAAGATTAAAATAAACAAGCCATCTTGAGTTTTTAAAAAGTCACATCACCTTTTTTAGTTATATGACCCTTATTTACTTTTTTTTTTATATAAAATAACATTCTTACTCAATATAATAACTTCTACCAATGCATGTTCAAACTAAGAATGGATAACTGGTTATATACTGCTAGATACATGGGGAGCTTGAAGAGGATCAAGATGTATGTTGAAGCTCTTTGCATGGATGAGTTTTAGCTTTTACATGCCATTCAATTGAAGGCATTTGTAATCCTTGGATGTATGAGACTATTAATCCTATGATCCATTGCATTGCATAAACATAATTAATTGGCTTGTAATCATGATTTTATAAAAAAGCACATATCTTGTGAAAAAAGCTTAAAACATTCATGATTGCATAAAAGCCAAAGTTCTCATGGTTTAAGTTTTTGGAAAAACCAATTTTGCACTGCTTTAATCGATTACCACAATTTGGTAACCTATTATTTGAGCCATGAAGAACAAAATAATTGATTACAGGCATTAAGTAATCGATTACACTGTGTAAACACAGAACAAGACCTAATCGTGTTAATTTATTACCATTTATTCGTAATCGATTACTAAATACGTTTATGAAAAGAGAATCCCTGTAGTAATCGATTACAGGACGAATTAATCAATTACTTTGCTTATATATCTATTCCAGAAAGCTGAAGACCATTTTAATCGATTGAATTTGTTTTGAATCGATTATATTGGTGGTTTTAGTTGATTACATTGGCGATTTAATCGATTACATTGGCAATTTAATCGATTACATTCAGTTACAACAGTTTTTTATAAATAGTCGTTGAGTCTTTTGAAAATCACAACACACTACTCTACGAAATTTCATTGTTTTCAAAAGTCTTCTGAAAGTGAGAAAGGATATTCTAAGTTCTTAAAGTCTTGTCCCACAAATTCCAAATCTTTATGTTGAATTGAAAGAATTTTTTTTGGGCAAGATATCAAATAAGTGTTTGGAGAAGAAGCTTTGAAACTTGTTTTCAAACGTGATTGGTAAATCATATTCATTCATATTCATTGGATCATCAGGTTGTCTCTCTCCATTAACTTTGCTTGTAAATTCATTTTAGAGTTTCTAGTTGTTTGTAACTATTACAAAATTTTCATAAAGCTTTTCTAGAGTAGGGTTCTCTAGAAGGAAGAGAAGAGAAGGGTTTCTCTTTGTCTTAGTCACTAGGATTCTAAAAGGGTTTTAGATTTCTATTCTTAATCTAGGGTTGATTAAGAGTGATTGTTGTAAGCTTGTAAGAACTGAATTTTGTGAATAGTGGAACTCTAATCAAGTTTTGATTAGAAGAAAATGGATGTAGCTTCTCTTGTTGAGAGGTAAACCAATATAAGTTCTTGTATTGATAACTTTCTTTAATCTTTTCCTGCTATCTTAATCAGTGATTCTTGGTGAAATCTTTATTACTTAACAAGTGAAAGTTTTTGTAATAGTTTTCTTAAGCTGAGTAATTTTGATTGATTAAAGTTTTCTTGGTTTAATTGTGATAAAGATCCTATTACTTTGATTCTTGAAAGTTTTTAAAAGGCCAAGTTAAACCAATTCACCCCCCTCTTGGTTATTGTGTGTGTTCATATTGTTTTTCACATACAACTAAGCAAGAATTGTGCATGTGTTTGTGCATAGGCTTTTGGATGCTTTACATCATGACTTGAGAAGAGCCAGGGTTGTAGCACTTAACATTGTCCCAACCAGCACTGGAGCTGCCAAGGCCGTGTCTTTAGTGTTGCCACAACTGAAGGGCAAGCTCAATGGAATTGCACTTTGTGTACCTACACCCAATGTTTTAACCATTGACCTTGTTGTAAATGTTGAGAAGAAGGGTCTTACTACTTAAGATGTGAATGCAACATTTAGAAAGGCAGATGAGGGGCCGCTCAAAGGTGTATTAGACGTGTGTGATGCTCCACTTGTGTCTATCGACTTCCATTGCTCTGATGCTTCCTCTAATAATGACTCCTCCTTGACTATGGTCATGGGAGAGGATATGGTTAAAGTGGTTGCTTGGTATGACAATGAATGGGGTTACAGGTTAGTTCACTCTCCATGTATAATAAACTATCATCATTGACTCATTTTTTAAACATTATACCCACTAGATAGAATTAGATAATAACATTTGTAATTTGATCTTTACACTGTTATTCAATCATAAATTGTAATTTAGTGAGTTTTTAACTTCTATAATAACTACTTTATAAGTTATACTTAGGACGATTTCTCGTTATGCTAACATTGGATAGAAACTAAAGTCTTAAAACATTCATAATCATATCTCTTTTTATTAGTTGTTATTATACGTCTCAGTATTCAATTGGTTGAATTAAAATTACTTGTTATAATGGATCACGTTATTGATGGTTACTGTGTTGGGGATTGCAGCCAAATAGTGGTTGATTTGGCACATCTATAAGCAAGCAAGTTGCCAGGGTATTGTTTATTTACTAGTCAGTAGTATCATCATGTTCTAGTCCATTCTTATTCCCTTGCTAAGGGGTGGGAAATTTACATTCCCACTAGAATAAGGGAAATCATATTTTATGCATCGTTTTGTGTTCTTTCAGGAAAATTAATCTTTCATTCTATTTGAAATTAAGCCACTACTTGCAATTAGTGCTTGACAATGTTGTAATAATTATTCAAGAAGACAGTGAAGTCTGACACAACATGTCCCATTTGCCAGGCTACTCCAACAATTCCTTATGTTGCTCTACCTTGTTAGCACAGGTACATCTATCTAGATATGCATTCTCATATTATTGTTTTGCCACTCTAAACTTCTTTTGATAATTCAATGGGATTATAGCTTACAGAATGTTTATATATGATTCAAATTCAGCTGCTTCTCATTAAAAGAGAAGGACTAAGCAAGGGTTGACAATTTGTTTGTGGGAGATATTGTTACTAGAACATGATGTACTACGGCTTCATCATTTAGGTGTTCCAGGTGTAGTGAGCCTATTGTTGCTATGCAATAGCATGGCAGTGTCCCCATAGAATTAATAAGAAATGATCTAAAATCAATGTAAAAAGTGTTTTTACATCGATTTTGGCCAAAATAAGTTATAAAGGCACATTCAACATCAATTTTGCCAAAAACCAATGTTGTATATGACTTTCAACATTGGTTTTTTCAGAACCGATGTAGAAAGTGTTTCATAATACACAAATTTGCCACATTTCTATATCAGTTTCAGTGAAAACCAATGTAGATTATGATTTTCAACATCGATTTTAAAACTGATGTTGAAAATGTCTACTTTCAATGACGACCGTTTCAACATGAGTTCTAGAACCGATGTTGAAACTCCTCTAGAACTGATGTTTAAAGCTCTTTTATGTAATAGTGAATCCTTAACAATATGCTTAAGAATATGATTAACTTTACCCAATGTTCTGATGAGAAAAATTTATAAAATAGAGAGGTGCTCTAATATTATTGAGTAAGATATCAATGACATATTAAGAATGTTGATAGAGACTCAATCAAAAGATTACTACATAAGCCTATTTCACCCTTTTTGAACATGTTCTTATTAGTCCTTCCATTCATTTTGAATTTTTTGAATTTTTGGAGATTTTGTGTTTCTATTTATCTTTTGTTTACAAAGTTCAATATCACATTAATTATTCTTTTATCAATTATATTCTTACTTATCTCCTAATCTATAATTAATTTAACATGCATTTATATTGTGGAGAGGAAAGAAAAAAAAGGGTAAAATAGAAAATTTCACAAGTATTTTATTAGAATTAAAAATATATAATATTTCTTGGTTTCTACGTAACAACCTTAAAAGAAAGATAATAAAATGAATATAATATTAATTGAAATTAATTACTTCCAATTATAATTGTCATCCTAGGTTGTTTTGTTGGAATTTTCTATTCCAATAATTAATGTGGATTAATATTATAAGACAATTATATTATTTATCATTAGTGGATTTATTTTATGTTGTCAAATTAAGTGAGTCCGTTAGACAACTAAATAAAATGACATGGACTTAAATGAGCAGATGTTAGTGTTAACCCATTAGGGGATAATGGGAACCCTATTACGGTTGAGGAAGAACCACAAGGCCATTGGTTGTTCATGATTCAACAATTGTCGAAGAACACTTTGATCAGGAACCTAGGGCCTTTAGTAATCAAACATGTTGTAGATCCTAAGGCCTTTAGTAATTTGTTCTAGGATATGTACCTACAAATTTTTAGCTTATGCGTAAAGAATTAAAAATAAGGATTAAAGATTAAAGATATTCCAACAAGTGGTATCAAAGCCAGGTTCTCATTGTTTGATTATTATGAATTAATAATTAAGCTTTTTTTTTAATTATTTGATATATGGAAAGAGTTTGTTGAATGAATCCTATTATGGAGATTTCGGTTTTAAAATTTTTTATTTAGAATTTGAATCAGATACAGGGATATAAGGAACAAATTTATCTTGGTTCTTTTAACTATGCCTATGGTGATTCTACTGCTATATGTAGTATTTGTGCAAAGATTTCCTCTACAATTCACTTTGATTGTATTGCAGGTGCAGGTCTTGATTCTCCTATTTCCTTTCCATCAACCACCAACCTTCCTTGGAGATGAAACCACTGCCTGAGCACCTTAAATATGCTTATTTAGATAATGCTCAGAATATCCCAATCATCATATCCAACAACCTATCACTTGAGCATGAGGAGAAGTTGTTGCATGTCTTGACAGGCCACTAAAAGGCCATTGGATGGACGCTTGTTGACATTCTTGGAATAAATCCTTCCATATGCATGCATCATATACTCTTGGAGGATGATTCCAGGCCGATAAGGCAGCCACAGAGGAGGCTGAATCCCATCATTCTTGATGTGGTGAAAAAGAAGATGATGAAGCTACTAGTTGCAGGGATCATTTATCCCATTTTAGATAGCACTTGGGTTTCACCTGTCCAAGTGGTCCCTAAGAATTCGAGCATCACTGTTGTGAGGAACCAGGATAATGAGTTGATCTCGACTAGAGTGGCCAACGGTTAAAGAGTTTGCATTGACTATAGGTACATAACCAGACAACTTGCAATGACCATTTCCCTCTGCCAGTCATTAACTAGGTTCTGGAGAGGTTGGCAGGTAAATCACATTATTGCTTTCTTTATGGTTTTTTAGGTTACATGCAGATTCATATTTCACCGGAAGACCAACACAAGACCGCATTCACTTGTCCAATTGACACATTTTCCTACACCAGGATGCCCTATGGCCTATGCAACACACCTGGCACCTTCCAAAGGTGCAAGGACGTGGACTTTGTGCTTGACTAGCCTTGCAAAGAGGCACTTGAGGATTTGAGGAAGAGGCTTACCACCTCTCTCATCATGTAGCCACTAGAATTGGAGCTTCCTTTTAAGCTCATGTGTGATGTCTCTAACTATGAACTTGGGGCTGTGCTGTCACAGAGAGTTGATAGATTATCCCATATCATTTAATTATGCTTCATGCACTTTAGATGTAGCCCAAGTTAATTACACCACCACTGAGAAGGAGCTTTTAGCTATTGTTTTATCTTCAGATAAATACAGATATTATTTGCTTTGCTCCCATATCATTGTCTTTACTGACCATGTAACTTTGAGGTACTCGTTGAAGAAGTTTGATGCTAAACCTAGAATGATCAGGTGGATGCTTCTTCTGCAGAAGTTTGATATTGAGATTAAAGACAGGAGTGGTGCACAAAATGTGGTTGCTAGTCATTTGAGCAGCATTGAGAGACTCGTTGAATCCTTTCCTATTAGGGATAATTTTCCTAATGAGCACTTGATGCATTTGCATTCATCACATGTTACACCTTGGTTTTTTGACATTATGAATTTCATTTTGCATCTGTTGTCCCACCTCATGCATCTCGGTCTCAAATAGATAAACTTAAGAGTGATGCTAAATATTATGTGTAGGATGACCTTTATTTGTGAAGGTTTGGTAGTGATCAAGTGATCTGCAGGTGTGTGTCAGATCATGAGATTCAGCCTATTCTTTAGTTTTGTCATGGCACACCTACCGATAGTCATTTTGGTCCTTAGCGGACCGCTAGAAAGTGTTGTAACACTGTCAATTTTATTGGACGATAGAAACTTGAGTGAATTGAGTGAACCTTAGCTCTGCTAAGTTAGCAAGTTTCCATTGTATTTGAGCATAATATGTAAACACTCTTTGAGTGATTAGAATACATTTTTTATCAAACATCTATCATTTGTTAAAGCCAGGAGTGGCTGAGCGATAAAGAATACTTGGGTCTTAATCTTAGGGGGAGACTAAGGGTAGTGCTAGGAGTGGCCTAGAGAGTATTCGTTGTAGCCATAAGTGACATAGAGAATATTTGGTTGTAATCAAAGATTTGATTAGTGGAACCTTCAAGTTTTGAGGGAGAACTGGATGTATCCTAAGAGTTAGGGTGAACCAGTATTAAACCTTTGTGTTTCCTTTATTGCTTATATATAACTAGTTCCCTTTTATAAGTTATTTCTACACTACTGTGTCTAAGTTTTGTGAAATGGTTTTCAAACACAAATTTATTTCGAACCCCTTGGACAAAACCCATCATCCATTGATATCTATTTAAGAAAAGCTTTCAAAGTTTTCAAAAGACCAAGTTTTTATCCATCACACTATTCACCCCCTTCTAGTGTGTTTCAGGTAGTTCAGTTGGTATCAGAGCTTGGCCTCTGGGTTTAGCTCCTAACAGAGTAGAGAAAATAAAATTCTTGAAACGATGGAAGAAAGATTTCCCGTGAATAAACCTCTCAGGTTTAAGGGAGCCAACTATGACCACTTGAAGGAATGAATGATTGCCTTCTTTGAATCCACTCAAATTGATATGTGGGTTGTTTTAGAAAAGGGTAATTCCTATAGACACTCAGAAGAACGAGATCCCCAAGGACAAATGGACGGATGATCATAAGTCCAAATTTCTTCTCAATTCATCCACAAGGAATGCTCTACTATGCGCTTTATCACAAGAAGAGTATTCCAAAGTTCACAACTTCAAAAAGGCTAAATAGATGTGGGATGTAACACCCTGAAATTTTGATAAATTGAAAATAGATGTTTGATGTGATTGTTGTGTTATTTGATTGTTTGATAAGTTTGGATTAGTTGAATGATTGTTATGTAAATTATCCTTGTGCTATTGCTTGGTGTAGATGTCAAGTTATGTGGAGTTTCTTTGAGCTGCGTTAAATTCTGTGATTTTGAGTTTGACCTGAAAACCTGTTTTGGTAAAATCACCATTCTGGATTGATTAACCGTTGAATCGCCTTCAAATTTTAAAGATATCTTTCTTACCCATATATGTAACTCTTTACCATTGGGATTGTTAAACTAATGTCCGTAGAGTGAAAAATTAATTTTTCACTAAAATAGAAACTCTAAAATTGGGTCAGCTTGCCCAGGCGAATTTTGCAGGCAATTTTTCTCGCCTAGGCGAGTCAAGGTGGTGTTAAATATCCACCAATGTGAAGAAGCACGAAAATCTGGTCTTCTTACTCATCTAAGAAGCCCCTAACCTGCCACCACCATCCTCCACCACCCAAGACACCGGGGACCACCACGAACCGTGGTTGCTTGTCACAAGACCACCGCACGGAGAGGAACCTTTTAATCGGAGTGAAATCTTTGAAACTCTTCTCAAAGTTTCGATAGAGAATGGAGCCTCCAATCCTCCTTTCTTGGTTTCCTTGAGAGCTCTGCGTTTGGACGAAAACACGCGTATTAAAGGATCTCCAAAATAACACTGTGAGGTTTTAACAGGGAACCTTCTAGTTAGATAAGGGGAGTTTATTATTTAGTTATAATTTGATACCATAGTTGGGGGCCAGGGAGTCCAACTATGAGGATATCTGTCTGTCCCTGTTGTGTGCTGGTTTTCAAGAAAAACTAAGTTTTAACTAATGGGATGCGATATACTTATGATTGATGTGTGTTTGTCCCTGTATGTGTGCTTGTTTTCAAGACAAATGATGTTTTTAACTAATGGGATGCGGTGAAATTATTATTGATGGATAAAACTGTGAATGATGTTGTTGTTGTAATTGATTGGATTTTTGGGAAAAGTCTTAATTACAGAGGAAACTCTGCCCAAAATTTTATAATATGTTTTACTATTTAATTCTTTATTAAATTTTTAAAATGGGCATAAGAGTGTGTTTTATATATTATTGTCCTCCTCTTTAATTTAGAATTTTCCTAAAAATATTAGTTTTGTGACACGATGAATTGTGAATGTATGAAATTTGGGTTGTCTGAAGACCTGAGGAATGTGAATCTCAGGCATATGTATTATGTATAGATGTGAAATGTGATTGCTTGTGATGTCGTTGATGATATTGAAATTGAGATGCCATTGATGTAGTTGATGACGTTTAAATGAGATAGTGTTGATGTAGTTGATGATGTTGAAATGAGATAATGTTGAGGTGGTTGATGATGTTGAAATGAGATAATATTGATATGCATGATGATGATATTGAGATGATATGATGTTGAGGTTGATAATGACATTGATGAGAGATAATGTTGATGTGAACAATGTCATTGTGTGTGGATATACATGGATACCCATGGGGGGTGTATGACGGGTTACCCTTGCGAGGAAGGATTTGTTCCTAGCCAGGTCATACATTGATGGTGCCCATGGTTGTAGGCTATGTATGTACACGTAGGGTGCAATGACCAGTTGGTTACCCTTGCGAGGATGGATTTGTTCCTAGCCACGGTTGGTGAGCACACATTGGTGTGTTATGTATGTACATGGGGGGTGCATGATAGGTTACCCTTGTGAGGAAGGATTTGTTCCTAGCCGGGTCATGCATTGATGATGCCCATGTTTCATACTTCATATTGCATGGATGGAAATAGAATGAAGGCACTTGCGTACCTGTGGGTTTCAGTGGGCTGAAAGCGCAGGTACTAAGGGGTCATCAGGTTTGGAATTCCCTAGCGATGCTGGCTGATCACAGGAGGGAATGGCCAGTGCACGACAGGGTGGCCCTGATAGGCGATGAATCATTTTTCCTGTGAGAGGCTATTTCTGGGATATGGTACCACATTGCATGCTGATAGATGAGTCAGGTGCATGCATCATTCTATGCATGATTGTTTGAGTTGTGAAATGCATTGGATGATTGGTTTGTTGAGTGTGTATTGGAATCATGGATTTTTATTAATGATTATGGTGGGTAATGTTGTTTCCTTCCCAATTGCTGCTATCTGATGTTTGTTGGTTTTATATAATAAACTCACCCTTGCATTTTGTTGTACCGTGTGGTTGGTACCTGTGATGATTGTGAACTTTCATTTGTGTGAGCAGATGAGCAGCAGTAGGTGACCTTGGAGGGAGATCTTCTTTTTGGTTGGAGCCGCCAAGCCGACATGATGACATTGAATTTCTTTTTGGAGAAAGAGTTGTGTTTTTTTAATCAACTCTTTCTTAGTTAGTTCTTTGGCTTTTTGTTAGATATGTAATTCTAGGTGTATATACATGGAAAGCCAAAGGAAGTTCTAACATGTGGATGACATGTACTGATTTAATATATATGTACATATGTGTTTAAATATGTAATTGTAATACGTGTATGATAATTGTATTATCGCGAAAAATTTACCATCATTTTCATAATCAAATTAATGAAGTTTTTAATTAAAAATTAAATTTTGTACGATAAGAGTTAATGATATAGTAGCGACGAGGCGGGCCTTACATGAGACACCTTAGCCATTACCTACGAAAGGTCCCCATTAGGCACATCACATTTGGGGATGTCTAGTTGAAGCAAGGCTTTATAGGCCACATAAAGGTAAGCTAGACTTAAAGGTATAATTACTATTTTCTTGGTTACATTGAACGCTCTCACGAGTGTAAGCTTTACAATCCTACTATAAGATTCTTCTTTGAGACAGAAATGCAAGATTCCTTAAGGAAGTTGAGTTTGGAAGGGAAAGAAATGTAACACCCCAAGTTATGAGTACTAGGAATATACCATAGGGAGAACTCTTATAAGGACCTTTTTGTTATATTTTATGTAAATATTTGTTATTATTATTTGTGTATTTTATTGGTTTTCTCCTAAGCATGTACTTGTGTTGTGATAGTGTGTGTGTGTTCCTATACACGTGTGTATTTTGAAAATACAATGAATACTTATGCAAATAAACCAAGAGGGGGGGTGAATTGGTTTTGCCTCCAAATTTAAAATTTTCTTTCAAACAATGTAACAGCGGAAGAATTTAAATGAATCATATCTTATACAAAACCAATTTAGAAAACAATTACCTTCACCAATCAATTAACTCTTGTACAATATCAAAGTGTAAATGATAAGCAAATAAAATACTAAAAGAATTCAACCAAACACAAACTGAAACTTAAATGCACAAGATATTTATACTGGTTCACCTCTCAACCCCGGAGGCTACATCCAGTTTCACTTCCAACCCAAACAAGGTTAGAGTTCCACTATAACAAATCTTAGTTCTTTACAAGCAATCAACAAGGTCTCTTTTACCTACCCTAGGCAAACATCAAAATCTACTTCCTAGATTTTTCAAAAGACCAAGAACCAGAGATCCCCTCTCTGTTCTTCCCCTAGAAAACCCTTTCTAGATAAGCTTTAAAGAACCCCAAATGTTATATGGAAAATCAACAAAGTTTATACAACAAGTAATAACAAAAACACAAGCTTAAGGTTCAAGAAAGGTATGACCTTATTTTCCTATGCAACTAAAATGATACGTACGAATTAATCAACCTAAGATGATGTCTATCATGCTTTCTTGAAACTTCTTTTATCACTAGCTTGCATGGATGTTCAATCACAATGAGAATCTTGACTCAACACACATGTAGATTCTAACACATTTGAATAACTCTCTAAATTCTGACTTTTAACCCTTTGAGAACTCTTAGAGAATGTAAAACACAAGGTATGTACAAGTACTCTCTTTCTGATTTGTTATATTTCAAAGACAGCTTTTCTATTTATAAAAAAACTGATTTAACAACCTGTAATCGATTATTTTGTTATAATAATCGATTATTTAACTTCAGTAATCGATTATCTCGTCCATATAATCGATTAATTTGTTCATCACAAATCTGGAAATCTTGAACGAACAAAATAATCGATTATATACTAATTTAATCGATTAAGCCAGAACATGACTAAAACTTGACATTGCAGGTTTAATCGATTACAGTTATCTGGTAATTGATTATACCAGTTGATCATGTTGTGCTACATTATGCAGATTGCTTATGTGATCGATTATTTACCCAGATAATCGATTATTCCAGTGAGTTCCCAAATCTGTGTCAAGCTCATTTAATCAATTACAAGACAATGGTAATCAATTAAACTGTTCTTAAGGCTTTTCCCAGAAAACACAAACAAGCTTGTAATCGATTATTCTGCTCATGTAATCGATTAAAGCAGTGAAAAATTCTTTTACACTTATCTAAATGCCTTTAGGAAATCCTATTACTTTGCACATACTAACATGATTAAAAACCTATTAGTGAATGTATGAATGCATGATTTACTTAAGAGCTACAGAGGATTATAAGGATTTAACTCATGAACCAAGCTTTAACCAAAATTACAAATGCCATCATATTGAGTGGGCATGCAAAACATCAAAAACACACTTGCTTCCATTATCCTTGAATCTCTGCGTCTGTTGCTTGATTCTAACATATTTGTGTATATTATTATTATTATTATTGTTGTTGTTGTTATTGTTGTGTTTGTTGTTGTTGTCTTTATTATATTGTATTATATTTTGTATTAGAAGAGTATTAGATTAACTTGTTATAGTTAAAATGCTTGAAAAGTTGTTTAAGTCTAGTGTTAGTTTTATGATGACAACCTAGATAGACCACATCATATCTTGAGTTATAGTTGTTCGTTTGAGGTGTTTTTTGCGTCATTATAAAACTTGTTGAAAAAGACACAATTCATGCATACACCTAAGAAATCAAAATCAGCTTCTATCTTGGAGAAAATAAGCTCTAAAGTAGGTCACTTGATCATGAAAATCACTTTAAGTTCTACATTTGGCAAAATAACCCCATGAATTCCTTTCTTCCCCTATATATAAAAGAGACCAACAAGCCTTATAGGAACCAAAGAATTAAGTGGGCTTAGCATTAGGCGTGGATTCCCTCAGTCAATATTTTTATATTTCCCTTTGAGTTTTCAAACTCGGACAATTTAGACGGCTTAAGATTGTGTTTTAAATCACAACCAAGTTGTTACCATAGTAAGAGTTGTTGTGGAGATCGCAGTGGACAAAGCCATTGGGTCAATGCATTCTTGGGAGTGGTCATGAGATCTTCTTTCTTTCCCTTGTTGAGGAATTGCTTCATGTGAGGTTAAGGGGAGTGGGTTCTCTTTTTTTATTTTGTTGTATGTGTAACACCTTGAAATTTCAAGTTGTTAAGTTGGATAATTGTTGTGTGTTATATTGCTTAATTATTGATTCATTTTGGTAATTGCTGATTTGAGTGCTTTTGTATTGGTATGCATGTTTGATGGATGTTAGGCTAAAGTCAACTTAGCTAGCCTGCAGTTGCTGTGCATGCACGAAAAAGGGACATGTCTTGTCAGCTGTGTATATAGGCAACAGAGTGTGCAGCAGAAGCTCACTTCTTTTCTTATTCTTTGCGCCTTTCTCTCTTTTTTTTTTCTCTCTCTAAACTTACCCACACCCAGAAACCTCTCTTCCTTAACCCTTCTGTATCACCTTCAACCCCAAGGACCATTATAGCTGCCACAGAAACCCCCACGTCAAGAGGAATCTCGTGATCGAAGCAGAAGCTGGCGAACATCTTTCTTGAGGTTCTAAAGAGAGAACGGACATGCTCACGCTTCAGAGGATAAAGTTCCAGCACCACTAGACTGTAGAATGAACTCCTGGTTAGGTAAGGGGAGTTTATTATGTTGATAATACCTTTGGATACCATAGTTGGGGGCCGGGGAGTCCAACTGTGAAGATAACTGCATTTCCCTAGTGTGTGTGTTGTTTTCCAGAAAAGCTATGTCTTTTAATGAATGGGACGTGATATGTGTTATGTTTGTTGCTTAGTATTTTTGTGTTAAGAGTCTGATGGGGTTTCTTGTGGGGGAGTTGAGGTGTAAGAACTCCCTGAGCATGTGTAAAGTTGATATTCTGATGCTGTAAACTCCCAAAACACTTTTTAGTAGTGTTGGTGAAGGTGCCAGATATCGGGTTCGGTATGCCGGGCTAAGCTTATTACGTAGCATGCAGGTATACATGCGGGACATAACTCTTAGTAGTCCTTGTTGGCGGATGGCAATATTCCGGGTTCCTTACTCGGGGTCTGTTATTCTACCTTTAGAGCTGCTGAGCTCGTACCTTCTTGGGAAAAGAGCCACCGGGTTCTCTAACTCGGATTAGCTCGTACCTTCTCGGGAAAAGAGCCATCGAGTTCTCTAACTCGGATGATCTCGTTCTTTCTCGGTATAAGAGCCATCGAGTTCTCTAACTCGGATGAGCTCGTGCTTTTTTGGTATAAGAGTCATCGAGTTCTCTAACTTGGATGAGCTCGTGCCTTCTCGATATAAGAGCCATTGAGTTCTCTAACTCGGATGAGCTCGTGTCTTCTCGGGATAAGAGCCATTGAGTCCTCTACTCGGATGAGCTTGGGTCTTCTCGATAAAAAAGCTATCGGGTTTCCTTACTCGTTAGAGCTTGTACCTTTCCTTTGTGAGCTACCGGGTTCCCTTACTTGGTAGAGCTTGTATCTCTCCTTTGAGAAATTACCGGGTGTCCCTTACTTGGACAACCTTGTGCAAGTTGTGATATTATCACAATTAAAAGTCTTGCTCGTTAAGCGTTGTCTGTTATAATCAATTACAACGTTTATGTAATCGATTGCATTGTACTGAGTTCGTCCTTGGTATTTTATAAAACCAAAGTACCGACTTCGTCCAACCTTGTTCGGATTCTTACTTCAAAATCGTTATATCTAGGTGCCAACCCGAACACCTAATACTTCACACCGGCTCACTAGTCCATGAGGTGTTTGTGAATGACGTGTAAGGAACGTATGTGATTATGTTGAGAACAATTGAGGTTTACTTGTGTGATGGCTTGAGATAATGATATATGCATTGATACCATGGGGGTGTATGACGAATCCTAACCAGGACGGGTTGCTCTTGGCTAGGTCATGCGTTGATGGTGCCCATGGTTATCAAATGTGGGTGGATATACATAGATACCCACAAGGGTGTATGACGAATACCAACCAGGATGGGTTGGTCTTGGCTGGGTCATACATTGATGGTGTCATGGTGATATGCTATGTATAGACACGTGAGATGCCGAGACCGGGTGGTTAACCTTGCAAGGACCACAGTCAGTGCATCGATGAGCCCATGAGGGGCAGCTAGTGATTGGGGCGGTACGTATGTACATGGGGGGTGCATGACGGATCCTAGCCTGGACGGATTGTTCCTGATCGGGTCATGCATTGATAGTGCCCATGGGACATGCTATATATGCATGATGGAAATGTACATATGTACATGGTGGGTGCATGACGGATCCTAGCCTGGATGGATTGTTCCTGGTCGGGTCATGCATTGATGATGCCTATGGGACATACTACATTTTCGGGCCGAAAATAGGATGATTGGTTGTAGGGTACCGAGGTACTGGGGGCCACGTTTGTTAGGAACTCCTTCTAACACCCGAGGCTGATCATCGTTGGGGGATAGCGGCCTGTGCATGACAGAGTGACCCTGACAAGCTACTGCATCATCATGACCACAGGGGTGGACTATTTCTGGGATGGTACCACATTGCATGTTGAGAGATGAGTCAGGAACATGCATCATGTTAGACATTATAAGTTGTCTTGTGGAATGTTGTTGAATGACTGTCGTGTTGGTTGCGTGAAAAAAATGTTTGGACAGCGGGGTGATATCGTGATGTTTGATTCCCTTTCTTAACTGATGTTATTTATTGCTTGTTATTTAACATGATAAACTCACCTTTGCTTTGTTGTACCGTGTGGTTGGTACCTGTGGTGATCACGAACCGTTGGTGTGAGCAAACAGACAGCAGTAGATGACCGGGAAGATGACCACTTTTTTTGGTTAGAGCCGCCGAGTTGACGGGATGACGATGGACCAGATCCCGACCATGATTTGTGTTTTGATAAATTATCATTCATTGTATGATTTCTTGTTTCGTTCGAAAATCTTATACTCTTTAGACACGGTTAACTGTACCTACCACTAAACTATATTATATATATATATATATATATATACATATTTGAGATGTTTTATACGTATCTTACGTGTTTTCTTATTTGATGATGCTCATTAGGTGCTCGCGAAAAATTTACTAATGTTTTCATAATCAAATTAAAAAGGGACTTTCATTTAAAAGATGTTAATTACGTGGTTAAGAGCCAGTGATATAGTAGCGACGAGGCGGGTTGTTACAGTATGAGTAGTAATGAACCACAAGTAGATTGTATAATCTTAGGTTTATGATTATAACGAGTTTATTTTCTTGGATGGGATGTGAATACCCTAAATCACTTTATTTTTTTATGATTTGGGTGAATTTGATTGTCAGATGTTTTGATGTTTTTACATTTGATATTCTTGAAATTGAATTTGATAATTGATGTTGGACACATGTACTGATTTTCTAATATAATATGTTAACTTAGAACCCCAAAACGTATACTTAAATGATAGAATTAGAATTTGTGTCATTCATAAGAGTTGTAGCCCTGGATTTATCTAGCTAAGGGATTTGATTTCACTAAAAAAAAATATTATATAACTGCAGATATTGCAATTTTAGTAAGTAAAGGTTAAGCTGTTAGAATTATGCAATCAGTTTGTATATTTCCTAATTTAGGTTCCTAAACGATTGAAAGGGATTTTGAGGTCAACATAGAAATTGTAGATAATTGTCTTATATTTCTAATGAGATAAGAACCAACTTAATAGGATTAGTACAACTCTATACACGATTATTATACTCTATGAATTTCACAGTAATGTAGAAGGAAGAATGAGTATGTAATATTAATATCATAATGAGTGATAGTACAATTCATGGTATTTATACTTATGATTTGATGAATGAAGTGATGTGATGATATTGTTTTGTAAATGATTGAATGTGCCTATGATTGATACTATGGTTGAATGCATGATGTCTACGAGTATATGTGAAAGTAATATGCCATGATGTGCATTGTTGCGAACTCGGCAAGTGTACCATTCGTTCAAGTAATAAAGTGAGTAAGTAAAGTATTGTCTCCACAGGGATTGAATGCAATCTTTCTTAACTTAACATCTTAGAAATTGGAAGACAAAAATAATGAGTTGAGAGAGAGTTTATTGATTTGTATTTGAATATTGTAATTTAAATGACAGAAAATTAACAAGAATGTAAGTGAATGTAATTAGATTTTACTGCAGTAGTGAGAGATGATTGTAGTTAAGCACAATTCCCTATGATTCCTTCCTACTATGTTTCGATTGATTATTAACTTGAACTAATCCTAATTACTCAGCTGATGTATTCTCTTATGATTAGCTAAACCCTAATCCCTTAGTGATTTAACCCTTTGATAGAATTAAGAACCCTAATCCCTTAGTGATTCCTTCTTAAACCAAGCATTAAGCAAACACAACCTAGAAATGCTGCAACCACACATCCCTATCCCTAGCCAATGTATAAATTGTTGTCTTACTCAATTCAGAAATTAGAATCCCAATATCCCTATTGTGAATCCCAACCCTAAGTCTCTTAACAGAATGGCCAGTCCAAATTAAGAATTATGTAGTGAAGAATGGAATAAGACAAAGCAATTGTGATAATTTCTTATTAAAACCAATCAATACATAGAGGAATTCTTCATAGGTTCATGGCTCAACCACAATACAAGAATTAGCCAAGCATACTCAGAGTTAATATTACTTCCATGACTAACATACCAGAGGAAAGGAAAGGTTCACCCAGGGTGTTGTTTTGCAGACTTCCAATCTTCTTCCAAGGTGCTTCAATGGCTTCTTCCTTTGCAAATCTGTCTAAAACCCAGTAAAAAGCTCCTTCATTGTGACCCAGAGGCTTCCTTTTATGCCCCCAAAACGTCCTAGGTCTAATTCCAGTAACAATGCACTATTCCCTCCACTAATCAATTTAAATCTTTTAATTTGGGAAACAACGAGCTTCTCACGCGATTCGCGTGAAGTCCCACACGATTCGCGTGGTTTATTCGAGTTAAATAAACTGCTCTGGGCTTATGGCGCTGATCGCGTGACTTGTTCGAGCTGAATGCTTGAGTTTGATAGAATGGCGCGACTCGCGTGGATGATGGCGCTAATCGCGTGAGTCATTCGAACTGAACTTGTTTTTCTGAACACTTCAACGCTGATCGCGTGAGATTCCACGCTGATCGTGTGGTTCATTCGAAAGCTCTGGCTTGCTCTTTTTGGCTTCTTTTCCTCTCTTGTTTGGTTCCTAAATGATAAAATACTCAGAATTTAAATTAATATGCAATTGAATAATAATTCATCAATTCCTAATCTAATTTACTAATTCTTAACCATTTATTAATTAATTAAGCCTAAAAACTACTATATGCTGGAAGCATATCATGCATATGTGTTGCGAAAATGTTAAGAGAAGTGAAGATCATTTACGAAGCTAACTGGGAGTGCAACGATTTGGAATATCCTTTAAGCTCATGCTGATCTTGTGTGTTGGAGGATCCTTGTAAGGCCAGAACACCCTAATGCATTGGTGGCGGTGTCATCTTGGTGAGAGTGATAGTGTCGGGTTTCCCATTGTGCGGAAATTCATCTACTACATGGACTTTGGGCTACATTCACAGTGTTTTCGAAAATGATACCACATGCATACAAGTCTATGAGTCTAATAAGCATCACATTTCGTGTGTGACTTTGTGTATGGAAAGTTTGATTTGGATGAGGCATGCTTGTGTTGTGGAGCGTAATTATTTATGAATGTATGTTATATCTTTATGACTTCCTTAATGTTTTAAATTTATTGTGAGATGTATCTCACTCCTCGTTCGTTTGTCTTGTTTGTGTTTGAGCTGAATGCCACCATTGCAGGTGAGTCTTTGTAAGGTTATGATAATGATGCTACATGAGAGGCTTAGGTCTCCACTTTATATTACTATTAAGTTTAGGATTATGGGGCTCTGAAACAATGTAACATTGGGACACAAGTTTTATTCATTTATTTAATGATTAAATTAGTGAGTAGTTTTTCACCATATTTTATTTAATATGGCTTGTATGGACTTTGGAGGGCCAAGATTTATTTAAAATAAAGTTACATTTTTTATTGATCTATTTTCTTTAAGTTTACAAATATTTGGCATGTAATACTCTTACCGCTAAGAATGTATTTAAAAAATATTACGAGTTTATGTGTCTTAGGGTAGATGTGTAACACCCCGTAGGCCTCCGGTGCGTTATCATTAATAATATCAGTTTAGCGCTCAATTATCAGAAAATAGTATTCAGCGGAAGAGCAGAATCGTTTTTCTTGATTCATTATGTATGGAATATCAACCTGTGAAATCATAATTATACAAAACACAATACAATCCCATGCTGATCCAGTTTCCCCATTCACATATCAAAACCAGACAACTTAATAATACAGGCAGATAACAGATATAAGACAATTATACTCAGGGTAAAGCACATATCATATACATAACCAGGTTCTGTACATGTACATATCAAAGTCCATAGTCCACACCACACATACCGTGGTGGTACAAAAGAATAACAGCCCTCCATGAGGGAGTACAGAACTCTACATCAAAATAAAACAAAAGAGCCATCCAACTCCTAGCCTAGTCTCAACTGGGCCTCCTGCCCTGAGACTGCTCTTCTCTTCCAGAAATGTCACCTGAAATCATATAAACCCCACACGGGGTGAGATAACATATCTCAGTAAGCTCAGGGTTCTCGGGAAATCATTCCCACCCTGGCCCACAGATTCACAAAGCACACATAAGGTAATCACATAACCAAATGGCCCATTGGCCCTCATAGCAATATATCAAGCATCCAAACATGGCGGATCTCATCAACGCCTGGCGGATCTCATCAACGCCCATACTCATATGGCAGAGAACCCTCAATGCCTAGCGGAGAACCCTCAACGCTTAAGTCATGGGCAGAGAACCCTCAATGCCCCTAGATCATAAGGCGGAGAACCCTCAACGCCTCAATCATAGCTCAAACAATTTCAATTGCATACATCTCAATACAAGTAATGCCATAGCCAATGCATGCATCATGAATCATGACCAACACTCCCCAGGAGTGTGGTGTGCAAACAAGGCGGGAATTCATCCCCAAGAAGCACTGAACTTACCTGGTAAAGGTTCAGCACGCAACTCCTTCCCAGGTCTGTGGCTTCCACCGCCAACAGTCTCAGAATCAATGCCTAATCAAGGCATAAGCAGTTTCATATCAAAACCATATCACACACATGTATCAGATCATAAATCCCCTATCCTAGGGTTTAATTAATATCTGCCCACACAAGGCTTTTTCTCAGACTCAACATAATCATAACTAAGGCTCTGGCATCTTAACAGATAATCACAAGTGACCATTTCACAGGTCACACAGATAACACAGAGCCAAAATTCAAAGTCATCAGAATCAAAAACTGAAAGCTATTCCTTCATCTACTCATCGTCCTAAACAAGTTTCTCAACAGAACTCTGGGCTAATTCTAGCCCCAGAGCAACATAATTCACAAAATCCAAGAATTTCTCAATATCAAAAACAACCGAATAAACTCATGTTTATTACCTCAGTGGCAACCCAAAAGGCTAGAGAACAGCTTTCCTAAGCTCTGTCGTCCCTTCTATGCCTCTGGTTCTTGCCCACACTCAGGTTTCTGAGGTTTCTCTGAGAAATGGGATTTTGCTTAAATCTAAGGAATTGATGAAGGATTTTAGCTTTCAATCGGTTAAAACACGTTTCTAGGTCACAAGGAAGTGTTTAGGCTGATAAACAAGGTCCTAGGAAGCTTGGAAACATCAAAAATGGAGGCTGGGGCTGAAGAAAGGAAGAAGAAGAAGTTCCTCCTCTCCAAAACGCGACTGCCCTCTTATATACTGCCTGCCCGAGCTCTGGCGCGGATCGCGCCAGCTCCCGCGCTGACCGCGCCATAAAGGCGGTTTAGGTGGCGCCATCAGCGCCACGCCCACGCCCCCAGCGTCAACTTCCAGAACCTCTGGCGCTAACCGCGCCACCTATGGCGCTGTCCGCGCCATGCCTTCCCTAACCTATGGCGCCATCAGCGCCACACTTGGCGCTGGTCGCGTGGAATTCCAGTGAGAAATGGTTTTCCAGGCCACTTGCCGCGCGATCCGCGCCACCCATGGCGCTATCCGCGTGAACTGGAAAACTCTGGCGCCATCAGCGCCAGACCTGGCGCCACCCGCGCCACACCCTTAACAGGGTTTTCTGATGTGAATCCCCGCGCTATCGCGCGGGGAGGTATGACACCAACCATGCCATAACTCAGGGTTATCACAAGATGGGTGTTACATTTAGTGCAATATCAATCATAGGCACATTCACTCATTTACACAACAATATCAACACATCACTTCATTTGTCAATATTACACACTCATGTTTCTTTCTACGTTACAATGACCTTCACAAATTATAATAATCATATCAAGAGTTGTACTAATTCTATTAAGTTGGTGCTTATCTCTTATAAAGATAAGACAGTTATCTACAACTACTATGTTGACCTAAAAATCCCTTTCAGTCGTTTAGAAACCTAAAATTAGGAAATATACAAATTGATCGCATCATTCTGACAACTTACCCTTTACTCACAAAAATTGCAATATTTGGAGTTATGTAACTATTTTTGAGTGAAATAAAATCTCTTAGCTAGATAACATCCAAGTCTACAACTCTTATGAATAAAATAGTCTAATTCTATCATTTAAGTACACGTTTTGGTGTTCTAAGTTAACGTTCCCTATCAGAAAATCAGCATGTGTGTCCAACATCAACTATCAAATTCAATTTCAAGAATATCAAAATGGAAAAAAATCAGAACATCCAACAATCAAATTCACCCAAATCATAACAAACGCAAAGTGTTTTAGGGTCTTCACAAAAAATCCAAGAAAATACACTTGCTATAATCATAAACCTAAGATCATACAATCTACCCGTGGCTTATTACCACTCATACAACAAGAAAAATAATTGTTTTGACCAACAAGAATGTTGAGTGAAGTGCCACCATGTGAATTACCATAGAGTGCGAATCATCAAGAAGTCGACAATCAGGGGAATTTCAATGGTATCAGAGCAAACTTCTCTTCCAATACAGTGTGGATTTAAGGAGGAACCAAGCAGAAACTAGTGGGCAGGTAACACCCCGATCGAATCACACTAGAATGAGAGAGATGCAAAGGCTATGCAGGTATGGGACTATGTAATTGAGGGTGACTTAAAAGAATTAATTGGTACTACCTATACCAACAAGATGCATATACTTTTCAGTAGCCTATCACTTAAGAACTCCACACTTAAGCGTGCTTGGCTTGGGGTAGTTATGGGATGGGTGACCTTTTGGGAAGTTTCTCAAAACGTGTATGAGTGAGGACAAAGCACATTGAAAAGTCTTGTGTTGGTTTGTAGGGACAGTCATTAATTGTGAAAGTAGCCGAAATAGATTGTCGAGGTCTAAAAAATGGGCTATTGACAGAGGATTCTGATTGGTTGAGGGTTCTGATCAACAAGGATGTTGAGTGAAGTGTCACTAAGTGAAGTACCATAGAGTGAGAGCCACCGAGAAGTTAACAATCAGGGGCATTACAGGAAACATAAAAGTGTTGTCTTTAAAGAATAAGATTTGGTAATTAATAATGATGTTATTCCCGACATCACTCAAGGACAAGACAACACCGAGATTCCTCCTCAAGCACCACCTATAGTTCAAAGTCAACAACCTAAAGCTGTGTTATTTAAAAGATGCACTAAAAAAAAGGAAAATGCAACTTTGGATTATTATGGTGCATTTATTTAAGAACATGAATATGACATTAGGTTGACTGAGGAAAATCTAATCAACTTTAGTCAAGTCATATGATGTTCTAACCTTAAAATGTGGACTAGTTATATTAATTATGTTATAAAATCAATGGTTGACAACGAATTTTGGAATATCATCAAATTACCTAAAGGTGTGAACCCCATAAGGTGTAAACATATATCAAGAGTTTAAAGGGATTCAAAGGGTAATGTTGAGATATATAAAACACGGCTTGTTGACAAAGACTTTACTGAAAAAGAAGACAACAGTTATAAAGAGACTTTTCTCTAATTTCATAGAAAGACTCTCTTAAGACTATAATGACACTGATAACTCATTTTGATTTAAAGTTGCATTAGATGCATGTATAGACTATGTTTCTAAATGACAACATTAATGAAACAGTATGGTGCAACTAGAAAACTTTGTTAAGGTGATTCAATGTTTATGGTGTGCAAACTAAAAGAATTCATCTATGACTTTAAATAAGCTTCCCATCAATGGTATTACAAATGTCATCAAGTTATTATCTATTATAGTTTTAAAGCAATTTTGGTTGATGATTTCATATACCAAAAGTTTAGTGGGAGTAAAATTGTCCTTTTGGTATTATATATGTTGATGACATATTTCTATTCATAATATATTTTGGATATGTTCGACATGAAAGATAATAAATCAAAAGATACATATGTTGCTAAAGAAGACTAGTCTCAAACAGTGCTCCTTTATTAATCTTGAAAAAAAAAATAGATGCAAATGATTCCTTATACTTTAGTTGTGGGAAGTCTTATGTATGCTTAAGTTTGTTTCCATCTTAACATAGTTTTCTTTTTAGTGGGAGTCGTACGGAGATATGTGAGTAATGATGGTTTGCAACACTAGAAAGTAGCAAAGCACATAATGCACTATTTGAAGAGAAAAAGAAACTAAATGCTTACATATTAGAAGTCTGGAAGTTTAGAGATCATAAGGTATTCTTACTTCAATTTTGTGGGATGCCTAAATAGAAGAGACTCCACATTAGGATACTTTTTAAACCATGATGGTGGAGTTAATATCTTGTTTTGAGGCATCAAATCATATGATATGACTGTTAAATTTTGTCATTGGCTTGCTTGTTGTTACAAATATTAAGAGGTCATTAAATATTTATTGTGACAATAACTTAGTAGTGTTATACTGCAACAACAATAGGAGTTCAACTAGGTCAAAGGTTATTGACATAAAGTATATGGTGTTAAAGAAAGAATTAAGAAAACTAATGATATTTGTAGAACATATAGGAAAAGACAATGCTAGTTGACCCACTAATTAATGATTGACACTTAAAGCGTGAGCATATATGTTGCTCATATGGTGTTGTTTCAATCGTTGCCTTGGTTTAGTGGGAGTTTTTATGTTCTATGTTTGGATTCTGATTTCATGTATTTGATTTTCTGCATAAATAAAGCTTACAATTTATAATTTTATTATGAAACTTGTTTATTTAAGTGCAATATTCAAATTGTACTTAAGGACTTAAGATTGATCTCTCTAAAGACTTAAGTTGGACCAATTGGAAATAGGCATTATTGAGATCACATTACATGTAATTTCCATGCTGCTTATCCATATTAACCTATGTCATTGAGTGCATTGATGTGGTGGTCATTAGGGTCTAGTCACATTCGTTGTAGTGATTCCATTATTGATATGTGAGATGGATCAGGTTGTTAAGGTGAAAGTCTAAAGATAAATAGTGTACAGATGCACGCCTATGAAATTGTGATATAATTTTTACAATATGTAACTCAAGTGGGAGATTGTTGGAATTTTCTATTCCAATAATTAATGTGGGCTAATATTATAAGACAACTATATTAGCTATTTATCGTTAGTGGGTTTATTTTATGTGGTCAAATTAAGTGAGTCCATTAGAATACTAAATAAAATGATATGGACTTAAATGAACAGATGTTAGTGTTTTCCATTAGGGAATAATGAGAACCCTATTAGGTTAACACACTATAAGAAGACTATGGTCCTTAGTATATCAAGCCGTCACACATAATTTCTCTTATCCCTATCTGAAGAGTTATGACGGTCCCATTGAGGAATAAAGATGCTTCGATTGAGGAAGAACTATAAGGCCGTCAGTTGTTCATGATTCAACAATTGTCAAAGAACGCTTTGATCAAGAACCAACTACAAATCCAGGTATTTTATCTAATCCTTAATAAGCAAACATGTTGTAGACCCTAGGGCCTATGGTGATTTTTTCTAAGATATGTACCTACAAATTTTTAGCTTACGCATAAAAAATTAAAAATAAGGATTAAAGATTAAGATATTCCAACATGTTTTACACAGACCAAGAAAACATAGTAAATGGAGGAAAGGAAATAACAATTTTACCAAATTAATCTTATCATCAATAATTCATTTTTAGATTTTTTAGTTCATATCACAAGTGATATAAGTGAAAAAAGTAATTAATGATATATTGAAAATCTAAAATTACAATTACTTCCTACGTCCCTAAGTATAAAAACTTTTCAACTAATTCATGCCCCTTAAAAACGTAGTTAATGTAGTTAATCACATTAACTATGTCAATTAATTATATTATCATTCCAAAATTATCTTTTTTTATCTCTCTATCCACTTAATTGTTTCTCATTAATGTTTGGAGAGAGAATAATTAAGTAATGGTATGTACGAAAAAAGTAATTAATGCATCTAGAAATTAGAAAAATGTCTTATAAAAAGGGACAAACAAATTTTTGAAAAGGATCTTATAATTATGGATCGAGAAAGTATTTTGGAACAATTCTTTTCTTGTTACACAATGACAATTATGTGACAGAGGGAGTAAAATTGATAGAATCATGTTTAAAATGGTCAATAAGAAATGAAACTTAACTAATTTCATGAGTTTAAGTGAATTTCATTAAATAATAAAGAATATGTTAAAGTGTTGATATACTAACATTTTTTTAACCAAGGTTGAATTGTTATTTCCATCGATGACCAATCCTTCTTTATTTTGTTATACTTATGACAAGTCCTTGTCATATGGCCACCTCGACATGCATATTCCAACTTTGAAATTTATGTAAGGTAGGTTAAAAGCATACCTTCGACACAAGTTAATTATATACATTAGTCACTTGGACCTATAATTCTCTCAATATTGGACAGATCCATCTATTATGGAACATCGATTCTCATTTAAAATTGACTGGCTATAGTAGTATTGTTCTCTTTTTTCACTTTAACTTCAATGGTATTGTCATTAGACTCATTACACAACCATGCATGATTAAAATTAAAGCCGTTTAAAATCACATAATCACTTAAAAAATATAAATTATAAAAAAATCATATGATTATGTATGCAATCTTAACCATTTATGATAAGATCCAATGATCAATATTCATTCTTTTCGTTTTCACTTTATATTTTTTTTATTTCTTATATTAAGAAAATTATACAAATAATATTTTCTTTTCTTTTTAAAATTTTATATAAGAAGTATTATAAATGAAGTATTACTATTTACCAATGAAAGGTTAAACATTAAAAAGAAAACTTGAAATAAGAAATATGAGTAACAAATGAACATATGGTATCATTGATATTTGATCGAATACAAAGATAGAGATTCCTAATGTTGTGTCTTTAGTGTTGGATTGGGACTCAATCAAAGATCAAATCCATCATATCAACAAGCAGCAATGTGTACAAAAATTTTCTAGCTTTTGCATCCACTTCATTCAAACAACAAATCTTACAATAAAAAAAGAGAGAAAGAGAGAAAAGTGAGAGGAGAAAAAAATGTAATAAATAATATGATAGGAAAAGATAGACATATAAAATGATATTGTATAAATTATTGCAAGAATTGTTGTACATGTATTATTTTTAAAAATAAAAAATATTAATTTTCATATGAATCTATAGGTGAATAGCAAATGGTGGTCCAAGATTTAATTTTGTAGAAATGCATTTGCATGTTTGACAAAATTAGCTGAAGAGTTATTTAGAAGATTAAAAGTTAGATGACAAATAAAAAATTATATGGTAGCTGATAGCTGAAAATTTTTAAATTAACTAATTAAATTAGAAATGTTTGATAAAACTACGTGGGTTGAAGTAACTGAAAAATCTAAAATGACAAAAATAAATGTATATTTATTATATTTTTATATAAATATCAATTTTTTATTTTATAGATATAAATATCTTTTAAGGTGTTATAATTTTAGTTTTTTTAATTAATTTTAAACTATTGTAATTTTTATTTACATATGAATGATTTTCGTTATATTTTTAGTTTCAATTATTACATTTTATATTGTATTCTAGTCTTAGTCTTATATAATATTTTTTAATCAACTTTAAAATAAAGTAAAAACTATACTCCTAAGTGGACTTTATAATTTTATTATGTTAATTAGCATAATAGTTAAAATAAATGACCTCATATAAAATAATAGAAAAAATAAGTCTAAATTTATCATTGTCAATTTTGTATAGTATAACATTAAAATAATAAATTAAATATTACAAATAGTATAATAGTTAAAATAAATAGAGTAATATAAAAATACAAAGGATGAATGAGTAAAAAATTATATTTAAAAAAGTAATAAATATTTAATAAATATTTTAAGAAAATAAATATAATAAAATATAAAAAATTACAAATTAACATTTTATAAAATACTATTTTAAATAACGCTTTAAAAATATTAGAAATTACTTAAAAATTATTTAATAAATAATTAAATAAATTTTTTAATCAATAAAAAACCTAAAAATTAATTAGAATGACTTATCGAACGAATTCAACCACTTACCTCTCTCTATTTCTACACTTTCTTTTCTCATAAAAGCAGATATCCGAGACCATATAGCAAGTTGCTTGAAAATTTTATTTGTATTATTTTGCTATGTTTGAAATTTGCTAAACTTTCGATTAGCAAGCCAGATGCCATGAACTTTTATTTTATTCATAATATATCATCAATCTAAAGCACGTAACGTGGGAGATGATATTGACATGTTAGTTACTTTATGTTTATTTTTATCAATACTTTTTGTTCTATTTAATCTTTTTATTGAGAAAAGTTTAGGCAAATTACATTCAGAGTTCACCGGGAAGTTTTATTTAATTGTTATATCAGTGATTTGTGATCATTCTTAATTCAAACCTTAGTGATTGTCTTTTCAAGTTTCACATTTGTTTTGTTTATAGTTATATATTTTGTAAGTTGAAACACAATTGTCATATGACCAAGTCATCTTTTCAATTTTCAACTTCTATATTTTCATGTCTATAACTACTCTTCCCAAATTAAACGTTGTCATAATTTATCACTTTTTTACCAATCATTTTTGTTTTTTTTATATATGGCTTAATTATTAATTTGGTTCCCAAATTATACTAAAAAGTTCAATTTGACCCCAAGTTTTTAAAAGGTTCAATTTATAATTTCCAAATTATTTTAAAATGAACCAATTTGATCTTTTATGTCAAATTAAGTTGATCACCACTATTCGTAAACAAAAGCCATTGGAATCCACTATCCTAATGGTCTTAGCTTAACTAGATGGAAAAGATAAATTGGTCCATTTTTAAATAATTTAGAAACTAAATTGAACCTTTTAAAAATTTGGAGATCAAATTAAATTTTTTAATATAATTTCAGAAAAAAATTGATACTTAAGCCTTTTCAACTAGATATTGTCCGTTATAACATTATGAAACTAAGTGTGTATTGACTGTTGCACCCTAAAAATGACCCTTGAATTAATTATTCGTTGTTATGAAACCTAAATCAGATTACGCCGATGTACTTTCGTCTCAAACTAGAAAAGTGCATGATTTGTCTCTTTGGAGAAGATGAACCCCATATTAGGAAATTAAATTTCCTAACGTTATTATGTGCTACATATTGTATTAATAATCGTATTATGCTATTTAATATATATTTGGTAAATTAAAGTGATCAATTAAATATGTTCACATAGATTCTTAAGTAAATATGTGATAAATGGGTGGATACCAGTGTTGCGCCAATCAGGTATAATAAGAGCTTACTGGTCCAACAATAAAGAAAAACACTACATATAGGATTATGATCTCCAATAGGTCAAATCAAGTTTCAGTTTTTTATTCTTTCCCATCTAGAGAGAATATCCTCTAAGGAATGATTTGACTGAGGAAGACTAAAACTTACAAGGAAAGATTAAAGACTAGAAGAATAAAGATAAATCATTGTGACAATGGAAACAAGTACACTTTAGTTGTTTAAGATTTCTTGATGGTCCAATATAATACTTCTAGGGTTTTATTGGATGATGGTTTTCACCATAAGAATTTAGGAATTCATTTTCCTTCAATTGGTATCAGAGCCATATCATATTGAATTATCGAGAAATTTAGTTTTCTTGATAAGACTTGCATCATTTCTTGCCTATATCGATTTCAATATGATTTCAAGAAATTCTTGTTTTTTTTGTTTGGTCATTCACATTATATACATATGTATCATGAATGGTGATTTGCAATGGAAATAGGTGCAGAAAAA